>CM032625.1:39511802-39947804 GCA_019097785.1 Fraxinus excelsior | reverse complement strand
GATCCTCGAGCATCATCTAGGTAGCTCGAGGACTCCGCATGCCCGACGACTCTGTCCCATATCACAGCGAGAGAATGCTAAGGGAGGTCGTCGTGCTCGATATGTCTTGATGGACGTCATCACTGGCCCCCGTGCATCCGCACCTACAGATCGAGATTTAGGGCGGATGCAGGGTAAATCTATGCGATACTAAGTCGTCGAGAGAGGGTACGCACGTCATAGGTCGGTCTCGGGAAGACTGATGACGAATTCAAAGATCTTGGAGGGTCGGGGGTGTAATAAATGCGGTGGTGGTACGGTCCGTTTGGATGTTTGACACGTGGCCAGATCCAACGGCCCAGGTGGTGACTCTTGGGCTTCCCATTCTACCCCTATAAATAGTCCCTTTGCTTTTTCATTTTTCACTTTTTACCTGCTGTAAAAAACTCCTCTGCAAGGTCGTGCTCGAGCAATTCGCCTAGGAACTCCCCTGGTCTTATAGTCATTTAAGGTAAGTCCACGAGTCTTTTAAGCTATTTCTTTAGTTATCGTCGAGTGATGTCGAGCAGTGAGGGTGGTAGGGAGTCTGATGGCTCGGGGGGTAGTGAGAACCTAGAGACATCCTTGATACCCGTAGCCGTTCCTTTAGATGCCCGACCTAGGCGTCAGGGTAATGTTGAGTTCAAGGCACCAGACGACCCCTGTAGGTTCAAGGAGCACCTGGCCGTGGCTGCAGCCCGAGAATTTGGGCTGATGCCAGGTTGCGACATTAGGTCTCCTGACCCCGATGATAGGATGGGGCAGGCTCGAGCTAATGAGTTCGTGATATTTAGGGATACTCTGAAGGCCGGGTTTAGGTGGCCTATGCACCCTTTTTTCTTGAGTGTATTGGTCGAGCACTCCATGTGCCCGGGGCAGTTAGTGCCCAATGGGTGGAGGATGCTCGTGTATTTCTTCATAGCGTGTCGGTACCTGGGCATCGAACCCTACGTCGACCTCTGTCGAATGGTGTTCGAGCTTAAGCATCTCCCTCAGTATACGTGTTTTGGGTATCTATCTACCCGAGGAGGGTTTAGGGTCCCGAGCATGCCGAGCTCGCTTAAGGGGTGGAAAGATAAGTGGTTTTATGTAGTTGCCCAAGGTGTCGACCTACCTTTCTGGTCGTCGTGGAGTGTTCCTGACACCTCTAAATTCTGTGAGGACCAAGCATACTTCGAGTCTTTAGAACGCCATAGGCAGATGCTCGAGGACCTCGAACCCTTGGTACCGGACATGAAGGCCATCCTCGAGGAAAAGGTGTTAGATCATGCGGATGTGAGAGGTGTCGAGGGTAGGAGCTTTTTTCTTATCTCTTAATCTCATGCTCTATTCCCGAGGATATGATCGATCTAATGCCTTGTGTTTTTGTTGCAGGGATGTCTTTCAATCCTTCAGCCCTCAGAAAATTTGTTCGAGCTAAGGCCAAGGAGCCTCAACCTCAGGTCGGTCCCTCGACCAAAGGAAAAAAGAGGGCTAGAGTCTCGAGGCCCGAAAACTTGCCTCGAGGGCCCGGGGAAAGCTCTCAACCTCGCCCGACGATTCCGAGTCCGAGGCCTGTCAGACCTCCCCCTTCTTCGCCTAGGGAACTTCCTCCAAGGAGAACCCCCGAGGTTGTTGACCTCGAAGACGACTGCATACCGTCGGTGGCCTCGGTCATCGAAGATTTCGAGAGATGTCATCTTGTGCCGAGCATAGTGGCCAAGTATCGAGGCGACGTTGGGTTCGAGGAGGGAATGAAGGCCCTCGAATTCTTGACCTTAAAGGTAGATTCTCGACCTTTTCCTGGTTGTCTTTGTTTTTATCAAGTGTATATCTCGATGATTAATATCTATGCTCGGTCTACAGACCCTTAGCGTGGCTCGAGGTCTATCCCTACAAGGGATGGACGAGTCTCACAAGATGGCCGGGCTTGTGGAGGCGGTCGAACTAAGGGACAAGAGGGTGGATGACCTGAGGGCCGAGCGCGAGGATCTATTGAAGCAGCTCGAAAGTGCCAAGGCAGAGGCCCGTCGTGCTCGGGACGAGGTTGGGGCCGTGAAGGATGAGGCTGAGGGTCTGAAGCTCGACCTTGAGAAGGCGCGTAAGGAGCATGAGGCCAAACTGATCGAGGAAAAGGAGCGAGCATGGGAAGACTTCAAAAAGTCTGAGGAATGCGATAAGCTAAAGGGGGAGTATGCCTCGGGGGCGTACCTTCACGCTTTCAAAGAGGCGCGAGCCTATCTTCGTGCACATCTTCCCAATGTTCAACCCGACGATTTGAAGTCCGTGCCCGAGATTGCAGATAGCCTCGCACTTTCGGAGTCCGAGGGGACCGTTGAAGAAGATGGGGACGAGGACGACGTTGACATAGAGGGGTCCGACCATGCTCCCGAGACCGACGAACTAGATTAGGAACCCCTCCCCGAGCTTTATTTTGACGTAATTTGTTTTGTATTGCTCGAGCTTATGGCCTCTTTTGTATTTTGCTATAATGTTGAAGTATATTTCCCGAGGTCTTGTTTGTCAGTACTTCATTAATCGTTTCGTTGACAAGGCATTAATCGACCATCATCGAAATTCCGAACCCGACGACAACTTAGTTTAATTAGGTAGTAAGCTCGAGGATAGCTTATTAATAAACTTCATACCCGATCAGTAACAATAAGCAAGAGCTCGACGATAGATCGTGTAATAATGAAGACCTGAGCTCGACGATAGATCATGTAATAATTAAGACCTGAGCTCGACGATAGCTATGTAATAATTGAGTTATGAGCTCGAGGAATGGCTCATATCATAGGTGAGTTATGAGCCCGACGATAGCTTACATAATAACGAAGGCATGAGCTCGACGATAGCTTTCTTGACCAATTGAATCCTGAGCTCGAGGAGAGCCCGTTTTATAATTATTTCTCAATTTTTAAGTGTTGAACTCGACGATTCGGGGAATTCATGACGCAGTCTCGAGCTCGAGGACTGGTTGACGTGTTTCTGACCTTATTAGGTTGTATTGGTCGAGCTCGAGGACTGTTCGATGATTTGTGTTCGAGTCTCATTATCAATGCCCACGCATGATAGTGCTTTTTGTAAGATCGTGCTCGTAGCATCGTGGATGTACATGTAGGTGATAGGGTTTTGATGAGCTCATGCCCGTAGCATGTCTCGAGGTATGCCCATGACTAGTTTGAGGTGATTGCTCATATTATGTCTGAGGGCCCGCTAGTTGCGGGACTTTGTGGAGAGCATGCCCGTAGCATGTCTCGAGGTATGCCCATGACTAGTTTGAGGTGATTGCTCATATTATGTCATGAGGGCCCGCTAGTTGCGGGACTTTGTGGAGAGCATGCCCGTAGCATGTCTCGAGGTATGCCCATGACTAGTTTGAGGTGATTGCTCATATTATGTCATGAGGGCCCGCTAGTTGCGGGACTTTGTGGAGAGCATGCCCGTAGCATGTCTCGAGGGCGCCTGCTTGTGGCAGGGCTTTGATGAGATCACTTTTTGGTGGGGTGCTCCCCATAATTATTTTATCTAAACTTTGCTATGTTGTGGGACAAGAAAGGGCTCATAGGCCTCAATGAATGAATTATTGAAGGTGACAGTGTGCGGGGCGTGTGAGCCCGATGAAAAAAAGATCAAGCTAAGCAAATTAAGAGGGAATGCGTACGGCATGCAAGCCAACAATTAAAAGTAAACTAACATTCATAAAAAAAAAAGATAAGGTCGTGACTTTTACTTGTTGTAGACTTTGAGGTTGTCGGCATTCCACGGCCTCGAGAGTGGTCTTCCCGACGTATCCTTCAAGCTGTATGCTCCACCTTTAACTTGACGGATGACTTCATACGGTCCTTCCCAAGTTGGTCCGAGCTTCCCGGGGGCGTGACCGGCAGCCTCGGCTTTTCTGAGTACTAGGTCCCCCATCCTGAATCTTCGGTGTCTGACTTTGCTGTTGAAGTACTTGGTCGTTCTATTCTGATAGGAGGCCACTCGTAGTGCAGCTCGTGCTCGAACCTCTTCCAAAAGGTCCAGGTGTTCAGTGGTTTGATCCCCGGCCTCATGCCCCATCCGCCTTAGCGATGGTAGGCTAACTTCAATGGGTAAAGTAGCCTCCACCCCGAAGGCTAGCATGAATGGGGTTTCTCCAGTGGTCGTCTTGTGCGAAGTCCTGTATGTCCATAGTATAGAGGGTAACTCGTCGGGCCAGTTGCCATGGGCTCCTTCAATCCTTGTACGGAGATCTTGTAAAATAATCCTGTTCGTGACTTCGGCCAAGCCATTGCTCTGGGGGTGTGCGACAGATGTTAGACGATGATTTATCCCGAGGTTGGAGCAGAAATTCTTGAACTGTGCATTATCAAATTGTCTCCCATTGTCGGTTATGAGCACTTTGGGTATCCCGAATCTACATATGACGGACTTCCAGATGAATGCTCTTAGCTTGGGTTCTGAGATAGTTGCTAGGGGCTCTGCTTCCGCCCACTTTGTGAAGTACTCCACAGCTACGGCCACGAACTTCAGCTGCCCTCTTGCCATAGGAAAGGGCCCGAGGATGTCTACTCCCCACTGTTCGAAAGGGGCCGAACAGTGTATGGGCGTGAGCTCTTCCGCAGGGGCATGAATGATGTTACCAAACCTCTGACATTTATCACACTTTCTGACATACTCTGAGGCATCCTTCTTCATAGTCGGCCAATAGTATCCATACCTTACAAGTTTGAAGGCTAGAGCTTTAGCCCCCTGATGATTTCCGCATACTCCTTCGTGGACCTCTGTTAGAGCATGTGCAAACTCGGAGGGTTTGAGGCATCTGAGGTAGGGAAGCGTAAAGCTTCTGCGAAAGAGGACTCCCTGGATTATGCAATATCTCGGTGCTCTGGATCGGATGCTCCTAGCTTCTTTAGGATCTTCGGGGAGGTTTCCGTTAGTAATGAACTCAACTATGGGATCCATCCACGACGGCTCATTATCGATGTCCATGACTACTAGTTCTTGGCTGATGCTAGGTTCCGTTACTGTTCTGATGTGGACTGTCCTGTCAAGACCATCCACTCCCATGAACACAAGTCTTGACAACGCATCCGCCTTTCCGTTGTCGGCCCGGGCAATCTTTAAAATCTGACAACCCTTAAATTTTCTCTGTAGATCACGCACCTTCAAACAGTACATGCTCATCTTTTCGTCCTTCCTTTCGAATGTCCCTTCGATCTGTCCTACCACGAGTTGTGAATCGCTAAACAGCTTGACGTGCTCGATTCCCAAGTTGCTCGCAAGTTCAAGGGCAATGACCACGGCTTCGTATTCTGCTTCATTGTTGGTAGCCTCAAATTCGAATCTCAGAGCACATTGAATTTCGGTTAACTTGTCGGGACTGTTGAGGATGACACCTGCACCCGAGCCCGAGGAGTTGGATGGTCCATTAACAAATATTTCCCACACGTCTTTAACTGTGGTCGGGTCACCCTCTGGCCCCCGAGGCCTTGGAGTGAGCTCTGCAATGAAATCTGCTAGGACTTGTCCTTTGATGGAGGGCCGGGGTTTGAACTCTATGTCAAATTCACTGAGCTCTATTGCCCATTTCAGCAATCTCCCTGAGACGTCCGGCTTTTGGAGTATTTGTTTGAGTGGTTGATCTGTGAGCACAATGATGGGATGCGCCTGAAAATATTGACGTAGCTTTCGGGTTGCTACAATCAGTGCCAGGGCAAGCTGTTCAGCTAGTGTGTACCTTGTCTCTGCATCCAACAATACTTTGCTTACATAGTAGATGGGTTGTTGACCCCTCTTTACCTCTTTCACCAGTACCCCACTGACTGCATTCTGGGATACGGCCATGTATAAGTACAACGTATCCCCAGGTTCGGGTCTCGTGAGTACCGGGGGTGTGGCCAACGCCTGTTTGAGTTCCTGAAAAGCTCTCTTGCAATCCTCATTCCAATTGAAATTCTGATTTCCTCTTAGCGCTTTGAAGAAAGGAAAGCACCTGTCCGCTGCCCTAGACATGAACCTATTCAATGCTGCAACCCGACCTGTCAATTTCTGGACCTCCTTCCTATTCCCGGGTGGCTCCATGGTCATTAAAGCTCGTATCTTGTCCGGATTGGCCTCAATCCCCCTGTGAGTGATCATGAAACCCAGGAACTTCCCTGATGCCACTCCAAAAGCGCACTTGGTTGGGTTTAACTTCATCCGGTATTTTCGGAGTGTCGAGAATACCTCCTCTAGGTCGGAAATATGTTCATTCTCTTGCTTACTTTTGACCACCATGTCATCAACATAAGCCTCAATGTTCTTCCCGATTAGATCTGCGAAGACTTTGTTGATGAGCCTCTGATATGTCGCCCCTGCGTTCTTCAAACCGAATGGCATGACCCTATAGCAGTAGATGTCAGAGTCTGCTATGAATGACGTCTTCTCTTGATCTTCCTCAGCCATGAGGATCTGATGATATCCTGAGAAAGCATCAAGAAAGCTATATAACTTATGACCTGAGGTGCTGTCCACCAAATTGTCGATCCGAGGTAGAGGATAACTGTCTTTTGGGCACGCTTTGTTGAGATCTGTGAAATCAATACATACTCTCCATTTACCATTAGCCTTCTTGACAAGGACGACGTTGGCAAGCCAGTCTGGATATTGGACCTCCCTAATGAATTGAGCATTGGCGAGCTTGTTGATCTCCTCACGTATTACCTCCCGTCTCTCTGGCGCGAATTGTCTCCTCCTCTGCTTTACCGGCTTTGCACCAGGCTTCACATTGAGTCTATGGACCACAACTTCGGGGTCTATCCCCGGCATGTCCTCAACCTTCCAAGCGAATACATCAACGTTGCGGGTCAAGCACCTGACGAGTTCATTCCTGAGAGCGGCATCAATATCCCGACCAATGGTGACCTTTTTACCATGCTCGAGCTCGACCTCTACCAAATCTTCTACCGGGGCAAGTCTACCATGGTGCTCGAGCTCGAGCTCAGGGGCTGTCAGTTGCATAACGTCTGTGCTCAACCCCCGAATGCTTGAGATGTAACACTTCCTTGCTGCTGCTTGATCACCACGTACAACCCCTATGCCATGATTCGTTGGGAATTTCATAGCAAGGTGGAAAGTGGATACAATGGCCTTGATCTTGTTGAGTAATGGTCTTCCCAAAATAGCGTTGTATGGTACGGAGGTCTGCGCTACATGGAAAGACGTCATCTCCGTCACTTGCTTCTGGCCCATGCCCAAAGTTAGCGGAAGGTCGACAATCCCTTCTGGAATGATTGTTCCGCCCCCAAATCCCTGGAGCGGGGTCTTGACCATTTTGAGCTGGTTGGCAGAAATTCCCATCTTCTCGAAAGCTTCTCTGGACAATACATTGGCGGCACTTCCATTGTCTACGAGTATCCTCTTGACTTCAAAATTGGCTATTATGGCGGATATGACCAAAGCATCGTCATGGGGAAATGTAATGCCCTCCAAGTCCTCTGTTCCGAAAGTGATGTCCTCAATGTTGGAAAGGGTGGTTTCCTGGGCCAATCCATGATGTCTAGCATACTGTCTCATCTTATTGTTAGAATCTCCTCCCGACGCTATCCCTCCAACAATGATGTTGATTGTACCAGCAATGGGCTTGTTGTCTCCTCCTGAGCCTGATGCCCTGCCCTTGTTGTGATCATTCCTCGGACGCTTGTCGTTTCCGACGTATGTCCTCAAGTACCCCCTCTTGATCAATGCCTCGATCTCTCGCTGCAACATTATGCATTCCTCCGTCGTGTGCCCATGATCCCTGTGAAAGTCACAATACTTGCTCTTGTCTCTTGCCTCCGGGGGAGATCGCAGCCTAGGGGGCCACTTAAGATCTTTCATGTCTCTAATCTCCATCAGTATATTGGACTTAGAAGTGTTCAAACGGGTAAATGGCCTAGGTGACCCTTCCTGTCTTGGCTTTCCCCGAGCATGATCTTGTCGCGCAATAAGCTCGTGTGACCTCTTAAATTGGGATTTCTCAGAGTTCGGGGTGGTCTTCATAGCTTCCTCCATGTTGATGTATTTCTCACCTCGGGTTAGGAGCTCCGTTACTGACTTCGGGGGTGTCTTAGATAAAGACATCTTAAAGGCCTCACACCTTACGGCATATGTCAGAGCCGAAACAGCAGCAGTGATATGGAGGTCGGGTATCTGTAGTCTTTCCTTGTTGAATCTTGTCATGAAGCTATGCAAGGTCTCGTTAGGCCCTTGGCGGAGCTGCATGAGGGTGGCCGCTGTCTTCCTGATGCGCTTGCTGCTGGCGAAGAAGGCGGAGAACTTCTCGGCAAGGTCGGAGAATGACGATACGGAGTTTGGCTCCAACGTGGCGAACCAATCCCTAGCGGCATTGGTTAACGTTTGAGGGAAGGCTTTGCACATTACTTGATCCGGTGCAACCTGTAAGTTCATGACATCTGTATAGACATTCAGATGGTTGATGGGATCGGTTGTCCCATCGTACTCCTTTATGCGAGGGAATTTGAACCTGTCTGGGAGCGGATATGAAAGAACCTCTGGTGTGAATGGAGTGTTAGGGGCGAACCCCGCCATTCCTTTGGTGTTCTGTCGTAGTCCTGCCATAATTCCATCTTGGATGATCCGTGCGAGTTCGCCCGAGTCCATGGTGACCAATCTCGAGGCCGAGGCATGTGGGGGCATGCCCGAGCCCCCAGACCCACCATTGTCGTGGGCATCACGGATTTCCCGAGCTCGAGCATCAGCCACGACGTCTCCTTCCGACGCCGGAATTTGAGCGTGTGCTGGTGCTGAAGCTTGGGGGGTGTTTCCTTGGCTGAGTAGCTGGGTCAAGGCCGTAACTTGTTGACGCAGCTCCTCGAATGCTCCAGCGGTAACCATTGCGGGTGGGGGATCTGATCCTTCCTGATGAACTTGAGGATCTGCCGCTGGCAATTGGTTTGGAGCGGTTGAGCTTGCGAGAGGAAGACCTGAACGTGTATTCACCATGACTTTTGGTAGCGTTTCCCACAGACGGCGCCAAATGATGCTGCCAAAAATCGTACCTGTCGACTTCCCGGGCTTGATGACCGAGAACGAGCACGAACGAGATCTTCCGGTACCTGAAACAAAGGCGTCGAGGGTTGGCCTCGTCGCCCCTCCGATGCTTAAGTCAAAGAGAGAATAGATAGTGTATATATATATGCTGGAGAATGTGTAAAAACGTACCTGAATAATGAATGAGGGTGACCTATTTATAGTGGTGGGTAGCGTAGTTCAAGTAGGATTCGTCTCCGTGTTTTTAGGAGTAATCGTGGGGATAGGCGTTGGAACACGAATAGGTCTCTAAACTTGCCTTGTTTGAGGTGTTACCAAAGACAGGACTCCTTTTCGGTCTGGGATTCCTTAGAAAAGACGGTATCCGGGTAGAGTTAGGAGACTTTCCGGATAAGGACGGGTGGAACATGATCATGGCTCGCTTGGTGTTGGCCAAGTAATTATCCCGACCACTTATGTCCCGAGGATCGCCAGTGTGTTATTTGGGCGATCTGGGAGAAGATCCTCGAGCATCATCTAGGTAGCTCGAGGACTCCGCATGCCCGACGACTCTGTCCCATATCACAGCGAGAGAATGCTAAGGGAGGTCGTCGTGCTCGATATGTCTTGATGGACGTCATCAGGTTTAATTGGGATCTATATTGAATACTTACTCCCTGTAGAAACGATATGTTGCTGTTAGAAAAATAAGGGTCGTGGGTCGTTCATGTGGAATGACCCGACCCACAAGTTATTAAAAGGGTTGGAGAAGGTTGTTTGAATTTGAAGTTCAAGCATGCAATTCCATATAACCACCATTAACTCCCTATAACCTCCAATGATTGTGCATTGAAAAATAGAAAGAAAAAAAATGGCATAAAAAAAGGGGAAAATTCATATGGAAATTTACACCAAAATTGTAAAGTCCTTAGAACCATATTTTGGACATAGAATCTCACAAAAATTGACACTTAAATTATGGATAATAATCTTCTTCCATTGTAATCGGGATTGGGACCATTGTAGAACAAGAAATGCAGATTGTTGGAGTTTTGGAATGTAAGGTGATTCAATCATCAAAAGATCTTGAAATTCATCTTTTCAAGTAAGTTTTTTGACCCGAAATTCATATTAAAGAATGCTGCAAATTCTTAAAGTTACTCATTGTTTATTATTTGGCGACAATGCCGTATACTTGCATGATTTTTGCTAATTGATTTTGGGAATCTTAACCAACCATTTGGGGGAGAGAATGATGTTCGGGCACATTTGTGTATTATGACCACTTGTACCACACCTGCCACAATGATGAGGTCTTGTTGGAACCTCATTTCTCGACATCTTCCATTGTGTTGGAGGCCTACCTGTTTGTCTTCACAAAGTAGGAGCAATGTCATAATGGTCCGGACATCAAAAATAATTTTACAATCTAGCTCGGAATAATGCAGCTTGGCCCGGGATTAAATTTTGGATCAAACCAGAGGCATCATTTGGAAGGGGGTCTTCCCGAGCAAAGGAGCACAGCTCTCCAGCTCGTTACTCACCGGAAAATATTGCATCGGTGTATACAAAATGCATAGTGTAATATGTCAAACACAAATCATAACATTGCATCCCTTTAACAAAAGTGGTATGAATTGCATGCACGCACGACATATGCTTTAGTCGAAACTCCCGATAATTGCCAGTTTGTCTTCAAAATTAACCGTTTGTCCTAACATGGTGCATTGTGTCTCACACTTTGTGCACCCGAAAAATTGTAACCGCATCAGCAGTTGCTCGTAACTCTACTTCACAATTTGAATCTAATTTCTAAAATACGCTATTAAATTTTTCTCCATCAAAGTCTTTCGAGCTTTAGAAAATGAATTCCGCGTTTTCATCAATGTCTTATCTAGGACAAAGTTTTCCAACTTCAAAATTTTCAAATCTCTAGCTTCAAAAGTTTCGAGTCTCCATTAAATCTCCTATCCTACACAAAATCTTACAGTGTATAAAAAAATATGTTCCAATCGTTAAACTTTTGAGTTTCCATCATTCTCCTATATGGGACAAAGTCCTCTAAGTTTAGAAATTCGGGTTTCCGTCAAGTCTCGTGTCCTGTTATCAAGGTCTTTTAGGATTATAAAAAATATACTTCAACTTTTGGATCTCCACAAGAACAAACTCTTATTTGGGACAACTTCCTTCGAGCTTTGAACAGCAAGATTTAAATCAATTATTTGATTAACTTTTTCTGTAATGTTCTCTTTACCAAAGTCTCCATCATTGTTTTACTGAAAAAGAGCTAAGCTCATTATATTTGATGTGCATTAAGTAGATAAAGTGTATCGAGATTTGTACACTTTGAACCACATTAATATTTCAATCATTTATACAAAAGGGTACAATGGACATTCTCCATCCAAATTTGATAATTTGCGCAAAATGTTTATTTCAAAAAGAATATATTATTTATAGATAATTCAAAAACAAAACTTTCTTCTAAGGAAGTTAGAGTGCATGAGGTTATCCAGGGGCGGATCGAGACAAATTTTTTGTGGGGTCAAAAATGAGATTTCAAAAATGTTTAGATTAAAAGAAAAAAAAATTGTGGGGTCATCTGACCCCACATGACCCCATGTGGGTCCGCCCCTAAGGTTATCGATACTAATTCAATCAAACCAAGAATCCTATTGTTTGTTTCTCTCTTTCTATTTTTCTAACTACTCTCACCGTCCCATAAAAGTAGGTTTACTTCCATTTTTACCTAAATTAAAAAAATATAATTAATATAGATAAAAATATAAATTTTAACTATATATTTTTTATAATAGGTCCTTACATTAAATAATTGTTTAAATAAAAATAATTCATATTTTTTAATATCAAGTCGCGTTAAATAGGGACGTATTAGAATAAAAATTAACTGTACTTTAAACTAGAAAAGTGATCTATAATTTAAAATAAACCAAAAAAAAAAAAAAAAAGCAAGCATTATTTTATGGGATTGAGTGAATATTTTATTTACAATATCCACCTCAGGACCCACCTCATGTGAGGGTCAGTAAGAAGTCTATGAACCGAGTCTATGTACATTTGGCTTAATCCTAACATCATACTACCCTTTTATTAAAATAATATTTGTTTGAACAGTTAAGCCAAAATTATGGGAGCTTGTCAATTGAAGATTTGGAATACAGGAAACCATTTTGAAAATAGCCCCTAGTATTGCCCACTTGCCTACAAAATTCCTTTATCCAATTTTGAATCACCCTTCCGTGTTAGAAATTTGACCCGGACACCCCCTATTGGTGGGGCGCCTGACGGTCAATAGCACGCCAAATTTCTGTAAAAGTGGCTTTGCCCTCTCTAGAAACCCAAGCCCAGTGGCCAATGTGCGTGGTTAGGACAGGTTGCTACTGCTTACCTCACATCTATTCTTGGAACATTATTCTTCCACGAATTTAACATTAAAAATCCAATGTTTTTGTATGCCCATAATCCACTTTGGAACAATGTGCACTATGCATGCACCTCTCCTTCCTCATTCTCAATATTCGCGCAGTCTTGATGCAAAGAACTCCCTATCCTCAATCCCCAACCTCTACAATTACTACATTATCCATATTTTACTTTTAAAAAAATAAAATATCTCTTTATCTTCTCATGTTATAAATACGATAACATTTTATAATAGTCGTCAAGTAATGTCTAACGTCTTTGTGAAATTTTAAATAACGTTTAAAAAAAAATATCCATAGCCTTATATTTAATGTAGATTTGTATTATGAACTTTCAAAAATGATTTTCTCAGTGGTTGACCTATGAAGATTTGTGAATCTTAACGAAAATCATCTATGTGGACGTTAAAATTGCACTTGACTGAAAATTGGAAACAAAATCATCTAAGAAATTTCAACTTTAAAGTCTTGTTTGGTTTAGTTAAAAATCATATTTTTTGTAGATTTTTGGTAAGTTGAAAAAATTTGAGGTTGAAAAATTGATAAAAGTTGTGGGTCCCATAAAATGTTTACTTAAATTTTTATTTTTTTTACTTAAATTTTATCAATTTTTAAAATTGAACCAAACATAGGCTAAGTCAAGTAAAGCTGCGTATGATATTTATATCTATATTGACGATTTCATCACGTAGAATCATACGCGCACATTTAACCCCAGTTTAGTACATATTAAAATTTTCATTTTCATTATTCTACTCATTTTCAACCATGCATTCTTCAATAAAATAATATTTTTCATCGCATCAATCTACCATTCCAGAATACATTTTTCTAAAATAATAGGTTAGGACTCAAAACCTCGTTATTGAAGGTTAGGGACCCAAACCCAAGCTACAATAAAGTTGGGGATCCTGGATTTGATTAAAAAAAGGCGGGGGGGGTGGGGGGTGGGGGGGGTTCTATACTAATAATCTGTCCCAATTCTTTCTTAACCCCTCTCTAAGTGACGTATTTCAAATCTGTTACTAATTTGAGCCACATTCATTTAAAAAAAAAGAAGACAAAGACAAAGCAGGTTTTAAATTCATTTTCAACTTCGCATTCTTTTAAAAAAATAAATTTATATTTAAATTCAAAAAAAAAAACTCTACTTTTCAATTATATATATATTAAAAAATTAATATTGAAATTTTTATTTTTTTCTAAAAATGGAGCTCAAACCTACCCTAAATGTACACATGGAAAATTAGAATGGTGCCACGTTAACATGATCACATGGGCGTGTCCACGTCACGTATAAACATTGGCGTCCCCCGGGTACCGTGCATGTGCATCCATGCTTTCCGGATTAGGTTTTTTTTTTCTTTATCTTGTTTGAAGGATTTGCTAAATTATTTGAGGGTTGATAATCACAAAAGGTGGGGCCCAGCTCCAGTCATATCGTTTATGGAGTACCAAGTGAATATCACGTGGGTCAATCCCTTAAATGGACCGAAAGTTGCCATGTCAGCAATGAGCAGGCGAATCAGATTTGTCTTCACAGTTTGGTAAACTGAGGTGATGCGTGGAGGTAAGTTGGATTAGACGAGTTTAGACGTCTTATTTTAATATTATTTTTATTTTAAATCAAATAAAAAGTTATTTGATAATTAAAAATAATACATATCAAACATTTAAAACAAATGTATAAAAAATTTATAATTTTTTTTCAAAAGTTTTCAACGAGATGGTAAGTTTCAAATGTAAATCAGTTTTAAATTTTAACTTTAAAAAATTATTTAAAAAAATTAAAAAAAGATAATAATGCTCGCCTAGGCACGCATTAGCAATCAACGATTATCGTTAACCAATAAATAAGTAACTTGGTGTTTCCGCCACACACCATGTCTGAACAGAGTGATGACGACGTCGTCTAGGTGCATCTTTTAAAACACCTCATCTAAAAAACCATGGAGTCACACAAATATCCACTAATTTCATCTTTGAAGGAGAATCAAACCAAACATGTCTAATTCTTGTTCCACTCTTTGACCCTTGATATTTTCTAAACAAGGTATCCGAATGTATTTGTAAAATGTTGATTTATACATATTGAGCAACCATTTCTAATCGAAATTCATAAATTACGTGTTTGCAATGAAGAGTTTCTACTTCTGCTTATATTTCTTATAGAAGGATTTAGTGAAAAAATTATCGTAATTAGTGTAATTTTCTCTTTCATAAGAACTTTTTGAGAAAACTATACTTTTATAGAATTAATCGAATGGGTTCAAAACAGTTTTTTTAGTCTCAAAACCTCCTTTTGATTTTTTAAAGTCGGGCAAATGAGACCTTAGCCCCAAAATGACAAAACTTTTTGAGATTATGGGCTCGTTTGGCATCACTTTTATTCTTGCTTTTGCATTCTGTAGCAGAGGTTTTTGAGAAAGTTATTTTAATTTATGTTTTAAAATTAAATTTTAAAAGAATTTCTTAATTAAAAGCTCGTCTAATTAAAAGAATTTTTTTTGATAAAATTAGTTAAAACTTAAACGGGTTCAAAAATAGCTTTTGAATCTCAAAATCTTGCCAAACAAACCTTATAAGTTGGTGGATACCATAGAATTTCATGGTTAAAAATGGATGAAAATTGTGAATCTAATAAACTGCACGATAAAAATAAAATTTCACCGACATATAATTTCAACGTGGACTTGATATTTGTCAAAGCTTTTGATTGGTCGACCGAGCCAGTTGTCATCAAAGGTATAGGTTCGCACTTCACAACCGTGGAATGAAAAATAAATTGAAGCATTAGGAGGGTGGTTATAACAAGTGGCTACAACTTGTGGGCAATATTACAATTCTCTTCGGCCTTACATTTTTACTTGTATAAAAGACTCCATCACACATATGCGCCAACCCAAATCCCATCACAAAAATCGAATTGAAGAGAGAAAATAAGCAATGTCGAAAAAGGGTTGTGAATTGTGCAGCAATCCAGCGAGAATGTTTTGTGAATCGGATCAAGCTAGCCTTTGTTGGGATTGTGATGAGAAGGTGCACGGTGCAAATTTTCTGGTTGCTAAGCATACTAGGAGCCTTCTTTGCCACGTATGTCAATCTCCGACGCCGTGGAAAGCCGCCGGTGCGAAGCTGGGGCCGACAGTTTCCATTTGCCACACTTGTGCAGAAAACCAAGTGACGACTCAGAGAGATGAAGACGACGATTCTCAAGAAAGTGAAAGTGATGATGGGGAGTACTATAGTGACAGTGATGATTATGTGGAGACAGAGGAAGAGGAGGAGGAGGACGGCGAGAATCAGGTGGTGCCATGGTCAAATTCTAGTTATACACCACCGTCTCCGCCTCAGCAGCCGCCTGTAGCGAGCTCTTCCAGTAGCGAAGCTGACAATGTTTCTTTTACCTCGTTGAAAAGAATGCGAGACAACCCATTTGAGTCCGAGGTAGCTTCTTTCTTTTTCTCTTTTGTGTTTGTGAAAACGCAGAAACTTGGAAACAAAAATGTTGACCTTTTTTACGTGTTTATAGGATGAAGATGCGTGCTGTTCCTTGGAGTCCAAATTCACTGCATCAAATTTATCATCTGGCCACTGTTTTCAAGAATCTGAGATTATGGGTTCGCCCACAACGAGACTGTTTAGACCATTGAAGTTGCAGAGGGACGGAGAAGAGGCTCCGATCAAGTCCAGGACGGCGGCGATCGTCGCTTCACTCAGAAGACTCCAGCAAGAAATTGCGTCTGGGGAAGAAGATGCATCTGCAATTATTCTAGGCCTTACCAAACTCACCAGAGATTCTTAAACCCTACGTCAAGATTGTTCAGACTGTTTCCAATGCTAATTCAAACCGACAAATTACACTGTTGATTGGGCTAATTTGTTAATTTCTGTTCGATGAACACACGCTATTGTTGCTACACCTTTGGAATCATTTCTCCCAATTTTCCCTTTCCCAATACTTAACAATCCAATAAATTTGTTTTTTCTTGTATTGATTATACAATTCCTATTCTTCTTTATGCCACTTCAACCTTGTTGTTTGCCATTTTAGTTAAGTTATCTCTTACCATGCTATATGCTTTTTACCATATCAAGAAAGAAAAGTTCAGTTTTTTGTTTTAAACTGTAGTACTGTCCAATCCAACAGGGCAGTAATTCTGATATTAAAAAGCCAAGAATTTGTTGTGATCCATACAACAAAAAAGAAAGAGAGTTGCATTTTTTGGTTTTTGCTTTAAAGGTGATGAGTTGTTGTCAGGCTGCTGCTAGATGCAATGAACGTTGATAAAAGTCAGGATATAGATGCTGACAGCCCAACAATACGGAGCCTTGCCCACCCTAATTCCATAATTGTTCTCCATTCAATTCAAAACAATCTTCTATACACAAAAATGTGCTTAATGCCTCCCATTTTGCTATTCAATTTTGCCTCATTTCTCATTAAGTGGAATGATGTTCGCCCAGCCCGGTCCCCGCCCAACAAGGCCTTGTCATAAGCGAACTACTCCACGTCCATAGATTCCTTTGTTGATGGCTCTTTGCATAAAGCATAAGTACTCAATTTTACAATTTGAATAAGTTTAAGATAAGCTACTCGAGATGAGATAGGATAACATGGGACCCGGGACGTTCAATGGGTGAAAAAGCTCAACATTTTTGCAGTGTAAACTTGTGGTTCCTATCCTCTGCAGCCTTTTCATAATTGAAGTTTGGGTAAAAGTTCTTTGAACCATATTAGAGTTAAAAGAGGTCATACGGCTTCAATAATCAACGGATTAAAGAAATTATTAGCTCCACCAAATGCTAACCACAAGTTTAATCAATAATTCAAAGTTTGATAGAACCGTCACGAGAAATTACAATTTGCAGAGAATATTATACAATCCAAGAAAGCGATATATAACATACATTAAATTGTAAGTACAAGCCAACTTAGGATCAAAAGGGACCTCAGCAGCTGACTTCTCTTTAACACATGGACCACGGAGCAACTTAAATCCTAGCAATTGTCCATACTCAAACAATCGTGTCTACTTTCAAATGCCTTTAGATATTTGAAATAAAGAATTGATTATCCATTCTTAAACGCTGTGGGGTTAGATACATGTCAAATTGTGCCTAGTCGCCTAGGCAGCTTGACACGTTATGGTCCCTATCATGAACTATAATGAACCAAACCCTTATAGATGAGTTGAGTGAGGCTCGGATCAGCTCAGCTCAGCTCGTGACCCAACTGAAGATGAATTGAAAATCAAATCATTAGAGCAGTTGGGTAGCCCAATGGCTCCTTGCCTGGCCGAAATGTCCGGTGCCAGGCAAGTCTTCCTGCCAGGCCTAGAGAAGAGCCAAAGGCTAGGCTCTCAGCTGCTGCATAGAGCAGTTCGGCTCTCATTGGTTAACAAAAAACAGCAAAACTGGAATTGTATCCAAAGACAAACCTTCAAAGCACAAGTTTTATAAAGGGCTTACAACAATTTAGACATTGCCGCATTATAAAACTGGTAATGCTAATTGAGAACAAAATACACATCACAGATGCCAGTACCAATGACACAAAGAGCAGATGACGCAGAAAAGAGAAAGCAACAGTTTATACAAGCAATATTATCCCATACATCAAAGTAAATCTGAGTGATTCTCGTCAACTGAAATATAGCCAGAAGATTATGATTTCTGCGTACTGCAACTGAACGGTAGAAAAATCATCAGAAATTTGGCAAATATAGTGACAAACTCAAAGATAACATATAAACAATCAAAAGACAGGTTTCGTGCATGCTATATTCCAATTCTAACGATGTTCACAATTGGAAATGGATAAGAGTTATTCAAGAATGTCCAAAAATCAGGAATAAAACCACTAACATCCATAAAGATAGAAAATAGATAGAATTATTCAAGAATGTCTCAAAATCAGGAATCAAACCACTGATACCCATAAAGATGGAAAATAGATAAGAGTTATTAAAGAAGGGAAATGCCATTTGTACACTCCAAAGTGTCCATCATGTTTGATACTTGCCTTATTGTTAAAAAATGATTCAAGGGAAAACCGTTTATTTTTTAAAGCTATCAAACTTGGCGTACGCCAAGCATGATTAATTAAAGAATGTCTCGAAATCAGGGATAAAACCACTGATACCCATAAAGATGAAATATAAACAGCAAATTTCAACAGGAACCCTAAACCAAATTAGATTACATACCTGCTGCCTTGAGAGGATGTCCTGAACTCAAGTTCGAATTAGAAATCTGTCACGAAAAGCAACTTCAATAAAATGCTGAAAATGCAGGTGTATGCTAGTTGAAAATGGAAAAAAAGAATAAATATGGCAGGTATATAATATGAGAATAAAATAAGTCCAAATTTGAAGTTCAAGTATATTAATCCTTTATTTGCAAATATTAAAATGATCTTGAGAAAATTTACAGTTATTCACCTTCCAAATTCACAATCTTCATTCTTCAGTAAATTTGCTCAAATGTCATTGTATGGTCTCGGAATAAGTTGTTTTCAACCAAAACGTCAATGAGAATAAACAAGAAACTTTTTAATAAAACAACTCTTTCTACCTCATAAAATCAAATTAAAAAAAAAAAAGCAGCAAAACCAAAACTGCAATTTGCAAGACTATGATTATAATTTTGGGAACATCAATACAGGTGAGCAACCCACTCCATTATCTTCATTCACCATCACCATCACCATCACCATCAAATCCAGCAACTTCAATCACCATTATATGAACCAACCACGGCAAGCCAAAATCAATGAAACCTTAAGTAAGAAATCAAGTTACATCATTCTTGAAAACGTGGAGGCAGGCAGATGGCATGCCCACCCCAACCCAACAAAGATCTTAGGAGATCTCCCTTTTATATAATTATCCTTCAGTTAAAATAATGAAACATACACCTATATACATGTATGCACATCCCCCTACCCCACCAACACACACAAAAAAGCACATTCTATATTAAGACTGCATTTGCAAATGTAACTGCTAGATGCATTCATCACAACTGGATGCATGCCGTAGGATCCTTTTCTTAAGTATAATGTGAACAGGAAAACTGCTTCCAATAAGAGGACTGAGTTCTAAAGCTATTGCTAAACCACTTTTCAGCAATAGTGCTCCATCAGCAATGCTTACAAGCAAGAAAACACAAACGGAGACGTAAATATAGTTCAACATCCTATCATCTCTAGACCCATTTTGGGAGCCTAGTCTTATTTTTCTTTTTGTTGGAATACTTGAGGACCTATTTACAATATTAAAGCCTAGCCTACTACGTCAAATGTTCTTAAATTGTGCCTTATAATAACTTTGTACAACTATCCAGGCTAAATGGACTACCATTTATAGGAAAACTGGTGCTCAGCCCTAAAACTTAATCCATTAAATCATCGGATATCATGAGATTATTGCTCCACACAAAAAGATGCTAAGAAATTAAATTCTAGAATCATACAGTTTGCCGGTACAATTTCCCTCTCTTCTTCTTCAATCTTTCCTTCTTTGGATATTCTACTTTGTTGTATGGGCTTTTGAAATTCGATCACAATATGAAGCCATATCCAACACCGATCCCATCCTTTGGTGCCAACACAAATCAAATCTTCTAAAAGAATTGCCAATTCTTCATTTAATTATCATTAAATTATACTTGCAAGATCCAATTTAGGAAGCCAACTCGAGTGCAGATCTCTAAACAGAACTTAAACATTTACTATTCATCCAGACCGAGTTTCACGGGTAACCTTTTCTTAGCACAGAAAGGGACACCGTGCGGCAGTAGTCTGCTCCGCTAGACTACCTTCCGCCTATTCCTCGGTCGCGTCGGGACGAAAGTAAATTTTGATTACAATTTTAAGAAAACGAGCAACATGAAACTGAACACAATTGAAATAACATCTTCATTGATTGCTAGAAAGCAAGACATTACAAGAGACGAAAGCAGGAAATTACAAATGGCTAGTGCAGGGGGAAAACACTAGTAAGCTTGAAATAGTTTTGAAAGACCAATACCCCCTATAATAGACTTAGCAACAAAAACCCAAATAACGGGAGTAGACGTTATTTGGCTCTAGAATCATACTTTTTCTTTTCTATTTTCCATCTATTTTATGAATTAAATGAATATTTACAACACGGGGCTTAAGCACAGCTGCAGCCCGTGACATTCTCCCCCACTTGATTTGGCGATGTCCTCGGAGCCGTTGAGTATTCTTCTCGCTGTTGCATCCGCTCCATTTGACCAAGTACTCTTGAAGATGTTTCTTTGAATTTTGAGTAGTTTGGTAGCCAAGAATCTTTTCAGCAACCTTCTTCTCTGGTAGATTCACTGTAAGAACTGGTTGCTTCAAATCTGCAGACTTCAAGTACTGTTTCTGATCGGTATCTGCAGTATGGAGGAGTAACGGTTGTTGGCCAGTAGAAATTTCAAAAGGACTCTTGTCTGGAGAAGAGCTCTTTTGAACATTGAAACACATCTGAGCCACATCCGAGAGTTTCACCCGAATTTCATGCGAAGCAGAGGTAAAGTGCTGAAAATAGTCTCCCAGCATAGAATTGAACTGCTCTGTCTGTCCGTCTGATCTTCGGTGAATAGTAGCATTTATGCTCAAAGTTGAACCAAGAAGTTTGAACAACTTGGTCCAAAGTGTGCCAATGAATCGAGAATCTCGATCATTGACGATAGGCGATCCCTTGTATTTGACAATAGGTTTGAAGAAGAGTTGAGCTGTCTCTTCGGCTGATACATACTTGGGCGCTGTGTTGACCGTCGAATCTTTAGATAAGCAATCCATCCCGATGATGATAGTGCCAGAGTCTTCAACTCTTGGCAATCCACTGATGTAGTTCGTCGATCCACTTTCGACTGATTCATTCAGGATGGAATGGGGCTCCAGTGAGCCAGTTGTCTCTTCGATTTCCTCTGTTCGAAGAGAACATAAGAGTAAGGGTTCATTCCTCTTGAAACCCTTACCGTGTTGCATGGCTGAGACCCCTTTCTCGCCAGTTTTCCCAAACTGTGTGGGAATAATGAATGGTTTGCTCCCCATCATTATTAGTGAGTCAGAATGCGGCAACACTGCTGTCTTTGTATCCCGCAGATACTCCAATCCGAGAATCAGCTTGAAGTCATCCATCTGGACTACCGACAAATTTGTCCTTCCTTCGAACGGACCTACTTTGATCGGCACCGATTGTGCTATTCCCGCTATTGGTTGAGCAACAGAGTTGATCGCTTTGACTCTTCCTTTACCTCTCTCCAGAGCAAGTTCGAGCCGCTCTACTTCGGAACTTGCGAGGTAGTTGTGCGTGGCACCAGTGTCCACCATAGCCCTGATTGGCTTCCCATTGATCCTCACATCAATGTACATTAGGCCTTTAGCCTTGCAAGTGCGAGCCTTCGATTCTTCAATCTTCGGCTCTCTTGAGGGACCGACGTCCCTATTGGTAGTTCGGTGCAATAGTGTATTGCACGAATACGAGAGTGCACCAATTACATCCTCGTTTCCTTCGGAGTCGGTGTCACTACGGCAGCTAACTTGTGGGGTATTTTGCTTCGAACTTGAGCCCCCAATTGCTAGTTGACAGTAGGCATTCAACATCCGTTTCTGAGGACACTCAGCCACCCGGTGAGGTCCTTCACATAGGAAGCATTTCAATCTAGGAGCGACATCAGATCTGCCCTCCTTTGCTTTCCCATGATTCCAGTCAGAACTGGAACTGCCGTTATGGTTTCCTTGACGGCTGTGGTGAGATTTTCTCGGCGAGTTACTCTGGCGGTTGCCTTGATAGGGTCCTCCCCTATTCTGAGAGTAACGCTCTCCTTTGAGTTCGAGCTGGGTCTGTAAGGTCTCCTTCCACCTTGAACAGACTGACTATTTCCCGAAGGTCGATCCTCTCTCGACTCGGGTTGATAGTCGCTTGCACATTCGGCAGCTCCCATAGCCGCGCTCAAATCAGTGACCTTCTGTCTCTGAAGTTCCGTGCGCATCCACGGTTTCAAACCTTCCATGAAGGTGAACAGCTTATCCTTCTCTGACATATCTCTGATATTCAGCATATGCCCCGAGAAGGCCTTCACATACTCCCTGATGGAGCTTGTGTGTCTCAGTTCCCGTAAGGCCCGACGTGCCTCATATTCCACGTTCTCTGGGAAGAACTGAGATCTGATAGCTTCCTTGAGCAGATCCCAAGAATCTATTCGAATTCTGTTGGCTTGAATGTCAACATACTTCGTTCGCCACCATAGCTTTGCATCTCCACTCAGATACATGGTAGCTGTAGTGACCTTTCTCGCTTCGTCCCTGATCGACGCCGCAAGAAAGTATTGTTCCATGTCGAACAAGAAGTTCTCAACTTCTTTAGCATCGCGTGCACCTCCGTATGCACACGGTTCTGGAATTCTGAGCCTATGCACTGGCTCATGTGCGATGGCTTGTCCGTTGCCAATCGCGCGCTGGAGAACTAGTAACTGAGTTCTCAACGCTCCCATCTCATCCTGCAGATCAGGTATGATAGCGACAGCTTCAGTCATAGCTGCGCATGCCTCTTGGCATTCATCCAGTTGGATGCGTAATTCCTGATTTTCCGTCTGTGCCGCCTCGGCCTTATCCCGAGATTCTCCATGGCAAAACACAACCTAATGTTCGTCACCTCAAGCACCTCCAAACGCTGTCGGGTGTTCCTCTTTTGAACATCTACCACCTCCGTGGTGTTCAAGGAATTTGGATCAGTTTCCATAGCTTTCTTAACGAGATCTCGAGCCGCAGCTTTGATACCAACTTTCAGGGTAACCTTTTCTTAGCACAGAAAGGGACACCGTGCGGCAGTAGTCTGCTCCGCTAGACTACCTTCCGCCTATTCCTCGGTCGCGTCGGGACGAAAGTAAATTTTGATTACAATTTTAAGAAAGCTTGCAACATGAAACTGAACACAATTGAAATAACATCTTCATTGATTGCTAGAAAGCAAGACATTACAAGAGACGAAAGCAGGAAATTACAAATGGCTAGTGCAGGGGGAAAACACTAGTAAGCTTGAAATAGTTTTGAAAGACCAATACCCCCTATAATAGACTTAGCAACAAAAACCCAAATAACGGGAGTAGACGTTATTTGGCTCTAGAATCATACTTTTTCTTTTCTATTTTCCATCTATTTTATGAATTAAATGAATATTTACAACACGGGGCTTAAGCACAGCTGCAGCCCGTGACACCGAGCCCAGCAAGTTTCTTATTCGTCCAATCATGATTCTATTGCTCTGCTAATCACATCATAATCCTCTTGTAAAAATTCAAATTTCCCTTCCCCGACATTTGCAACACCGAAACAACAATAATTTTTTATTCAAAAACAGGTGATGCAAATATAAATTAATTGAAAACCAAGTAAAAAGGCCGACCTTTGTGATCATGGGTAGCATCATGCTCGTTCTCCGCTGCAGAAGCCATACACACAACAGGCTCGTCCCCTCCTTCACTATCCTTCTCTTCAGGATACCTCACGACGACGACAGGACAAACACAATGCCTCACGCAGTAATCGCTGACGCTCCCCAGCCTCTCATTGTTCCCCTTCTTCGTCGCGCCAAATCCCCGACTCCCCATAATAACCGCGCATAATCCAAGCCTCTCCACTTCCAAGCAAAGCCTCTCCTTCATGTCATGGTCTTTCACAATGTGAATTTTGAACGGGATTTGAGCCTCCACAAGGGGCTGGGCCAGATCAGAGGCCTTAGTGGTCGTAAAACTATCAAAATCGTCCTCAAGCTTCTGCTGAGACTCCTTATCCTCAGTGTCGACAATTGACAAATCAACGGAACCCCAATCAGCGCCGTAAAGGACAGAAGTAGGCCTCACATGGACCAACACGACGGCATCTCCGGGACGGAGGTAGTGTTGGACGGCCCACTTGACAGCGAAGGCAGACTCGTCACTGAGGTCGACAGCGATGCCAATCTTACGCTGGGCGTTGGCGGTGGGTGTCTCGGTGGACAAGGGAGTAGTGGGGGGAGGGAAGCGCGGCGACGAGGAACGGACCTTGACGGCGGCAAGCGGTGGCAGATTGGAATCCGGCGATGGGTTCTGCATTATCTACGACTACGAACAGGGTCTTGTCATGCATTCACCTAGGGGAGAAGTGGAGAGTCACTTTGCCGAGTTTATCAACTCGTACGTGCATAATTTTTGGTACATCAAGATATCCATTCTCTCACACGATGCTGGGACCACTTGAATAAATATCTCCAAGTGAGGCTCCCTCCCACGTGAGAGGTGAACATCTTGATGTACAAAAAATTATGTACAAGTAGCAAGACTCTTTGCCCGTTGCCCGCTTCATTTTAATGCTTATACGATTTCTTAGAAGTTTCTAGAGTGAACAAAAATCACATTATATTTTAAGAAATTTTATTTTATTAATTTTTCATTTATTCAAAATTATTCTCATTACTATTTATATATGCCAGTATTGATTACCAGTCTAGATGATAATTAAATAGCATTAAATGATAAATTTTATTAATCTCATTTTTTATAAGGGTAACGCGGACAACAAATCCTGAATCCTCTCACATCCACATGAGCCTTACTGCTACACATTTGTACAAATCATAAATTGTACGTTGTTTTTTTATTGTGGGAGAGGCGAGATAGTCAAGTTGTCATTGTAAAAGTCAATTGAGTTTGAGATGTGTTAAAACGTGAGCCACCAAGCATAAAGAGGTCGGATTCAAAGGGTATAACGTGAATATATTGAGAACAAACTTATACATTTGTCAGTTTGAAGTTGAATTACATTTAAATGCCACTATGTATGAGCTTTTATAGTGGAAAAGATAAAATGACAACTATCGAATGCAGTAACGATTGGGAACCTACTTTATTATGCGCAGCGGAAGAAAATCAAATTTCGATTCCCAAACAAGAATCTGCTTTATGTTTAGATAGAAACTGCGATTAAAATTGTACCTTAAATGAATTCTACAAACTCTTTTGCTGATTCACGAACTCCAATGATCACGATCAGCAATCCAAGCTGTCCAATTATCCAGCCTCCAATAGTGATCCACACAGATAACGAGAATATTAGCTAGAGTTTTCTTTTCTCGTGCTAGTAAGAATAATGAAAATTTTCTACATTTTTTCAAACCCTAACAGCCTATTAATACAAGTACAAACGAGCTTGGCCCATCTCTTAACTTAACCTGGTCCAACATTTAATTAATCAAATTAATTAAATCTGGTCCATGAATTAATTAATCAAATTAATTAATTCGGGTCTATTAATAAGCAACTCAATTAATTAATTATTCAACACTTATCAATTAATTAATTGGTAAATCTCATTCTTCTGATTCTCTTTTGTGTGTGACCCATTAGGTTCTCGATCACGATATCTAACGACGTGAATTATTATTTTGATCTAATCAAAATTGATAAATTAAAATACCCCTTTTAATTTATCATCAATTCACATTCGTCGTCCCAGAATGACATCTAGCAATGTTTCAGGGCAATACATGTGACGGGAAATGTCACATGGCATGACAAAACCAAACTTGTTCGTTTACCGTGAAATTATAATCCCCTCATCAATATTATCCGATCAATTACGAGATATGGATATGTGTCAATCTCAATTATCGATCATATCTTTTATCCTACTGTTAAGTTAATGTAAGTCGAAAACTCTTTTCCAACTTATGAGTTCACATTGGCCAAAGATTTCATTATCAACTTAACTGAATCAAAATGTAGATCATAATCTCTTACTATCTAAGAGTGACGAATACTCTATTGATCATTCACAACCTTCGTATGATTCTTGACATACCCGAACGATGCCGTATTAGCGACCCTTGGCAGAGCAACATCCAACATCACCAAAGTATGACTATCCTCATATAAGGCACTATGATGACCTCAAGTCAAAAGACCAATTCCACTACTGAACGTTAGAGATTAACCACGACACCCAGATAGTTTTCCATGTGGAATCTCTCAGCGGGTCTCCAATGTTTTGTTCTATAACAAAACATTCACGTGTTCATTTAAGTGTCACCACACTTTAGCTTGTGAGATCAACTACTTACTTCATAAGTAAGAAATGTCACACGTGATGGTCTATCCGTAATAACGATATCCGTATCTCGTTATTACATACGACCACGAACGATTTAAGATTCAGACATATGTAATTTGTATTTCACAATCACAACTCCTTGTGATTAACAAATCACCGAGACTTGAATCTACGGATTCTATTATTTAATTAATTTGAATATTAATTCAATTAAATAATAGATCTTGCCATAAATTTACATCGGTTATATATACATTAAAAGTGCTTATGTTTAAAGTTGATTGAACCTAGGGCATAACACTTACAGTAACATGGTCGTGTGGCCTCATCTTAATGGAATCCATCAATCTAGGTTGTCTGGCGTTTAATGCTTCTAACAAATGGCCTCTCTAAAGTCTATCCTCATCTTTGAAATATAGACATTTTAGGCGTCTGCTACAGAGTTGCCACATCAATTAGTCGTAGGAAGATTTGTGAAAAGATATCCTTATAAGAAATAATGTGAGAAGATGCTTTCTATTATTGTGGAGGCCAACTACTTTGTATTTCTTCTCTATAGTGTGTGAAGCACTTCGCATGGGCCATGGAGGCTGACCTCCTTATGGTACTTTTGCTGAAGTGCTGCTCACCTCGACTACATGTATGTTTCCTCACCTCAATCAAGTAATAGAGAGATGTAGAGTATGAGTTTGATTGACTTGCTAGCTGACTATCATGTGGAAGTGATTTGGAGCTTCATCAGAAGAAGCTTAATAGATTCATTTAATTATAAAGTCACGTGACTGATTTAATTAAACTTATAAAGTGTAACCATCTAAATTAGTGATTTAGTTCCACTGGTACTAGATAGCATGATTCTTTCTCTTGGATTCGAAGATAATAAAGACAATTGACAAAAATACATGTATATCCTATTTCTCTATTTATTTTTTGTTCTCAAAATATTTTTCAATTCTCTTTTATTTTAATTATTCATAATAAATTTTATAACGCAATATATTGTTACATCCAGAAACTTTACAATCTATCTAGATGCAACATTTGTAGCAAAAGGGGGTCTATCGCGTATCCACGTGATATGGAATGAACAATTTATGCCTCGGTGGTTGAGATCTATCGGGAAAAAAAACGTCTTCATCGTCAAGATTTGCCTGAACAAAAGAATTTGCACGATTTAACATTTAATTAGAAAATATAATTAAAATCATCGGATGTCCTCAGACATGAATATGACTAATCTCAGTGCAAATTTTAAAAAATTATTCTTGATGCTAGTGTATCAAACCTCTGTGTGCAAATTGAGCATTCCTGAAAAATGTACTTATTAATGTCCTATATGTGTTAGTTAATATGATTATTGATTTCTGGAATGTACAACTTCTTTCTCATTTCAATAATACACACACACACACACACAAATGATTCTTGAAGACGTAAACAGAACTTCTAAACTAACTCCTATATACAAGGAATATCTAAAACATAATACACCAATTCAAAATACAGAGTCAAAGAAATTTAAAATGCTAAACTAATATAACAAGATTGCATAAGATTCAGTCAAGTCTTCCATTAGGCCTCCTCAAGATGGATCTCGACAAGAGAGTCCAATCTTGTCCCGAAGAAGGAAAAAGCGAGTTCGGGGAAGCGGCTTTGTTAAAATATCAGCAAGCTGATCAACGGAAGATACATGTGCAACTCGTAGAGCATTTTGCACCTGGTCACGAATGAAATAGAAATCGATAGCCACATGTTTCATCCGTGAATGAAAAACTGGGTTAGAGCACAACTGATTTGTCCCAATATTATCACAGTATATCACTGAGCATGTAGAAAGTTGAAGACTAAGATCATTTAACAAAGAGCAAAGCCAATTTATTTTAGCAGTAGAGGAATGAGCAATAGTCCGTTGCCTTTTGGAACTCCAAGATATGGGGTTGCGACCTAAATATACGATATAACCGCCAGTTGATGAGAAGTCATTGACGTTTCCGGCCCAATCGGCATCGGAGAATGCATGCAAGGAAGTAGAAGAATCACGATAGAGCTGGAGACCGTGATTAAGAGTGCCACAAAGTTATCTTAGTAATGTTTGACAAGAGCCCAGTGTTCGATGGTTGGCTTGTGCATATATTGAGACAACTTATTAACTGCAAAGGCAATGTCAAGGCGGGTAAGCAAGAGATGTTGTAGACTACCCACTACTGCTCGAAGTTCTGTATGATCAAATAAGGTAGCCCCAAAGTGTAGCGATAGTGAGGAACTTGTGGGCAGTGGTGTTTGTACCAGTTTAACATCCAACATTATTGTACGAGTAAGAAGATTCAACAGGTATCGTCGTTGAGATAGCAAAAGACCATGCTTATTGGGAAGAACTTCTATACCAAGAAAATAAGAAAGCAAGCCTAGGTCCTCAATTGAAAATCGACTTGCTAATGAATGAACAAACTGATTTACCAATGCATCATTGTCCCTAGTAACAATTAGATCGTCAACATAAACAAGCAAATATAAGATATGGCCATCAGATTTAAAGACAAATAGAGATGTATCGGCATGTGAATTGTTGAATCTAGAGTGAATTAATAAAGTACGTAGTTCTTGATACTAAGCTGGAGGCGCTTGCTTTAGGCCATAAATAGCTTTTCGGAGCTTACATACATATGATGGAAAATCTCGATCATTGAACCCCGGTGGTTGACTCATATACACATTCTCATTCAGATGACCTTGTAAAAAAGCATTGTTGACATCAAGCTGACGAAGAGACCAGCCACGACTGATTGCAAGACTAAGAACAAGGCGGATGGTGGTAGGTTTGATTACCGATCTAAAAGTGTCATGATAATCGACTCTTGGACGTTGATGAAAACCCTTTGCAACCAATAATGGTGTAAAAGGAAAGATGGACTCAATAAACCTCACATGTCTAGAAACATAGATTTTGGTTGTGGATGGATCATAACAAAAATAGGCACTTTGAGTGAGATAGTACCCAAGGAAAATGCATGGTTTGGAACGTGGTTCGAATTTGTGTGAAGAATATGGATGAAGTCAAGGATAGCGCAAACAACCAAAGACTTTAAGTTCTGAATAGTTGGGAGAAGCACCAAAAAAAAATTCATAAGAAGAAACATATTGTAATGTCGGAGTTGGCATGTGATTAATCAAATATACAGCAGTGCCAAAAGCATTAGGCCAAAAAGTCAATGGAATGGAGGCATGGGAGAGTAAAGTGATACACGTTTCGACAATGTAGAGATGATGTCGCTCAGAGAAACCATTGTGTTCGGGTATGTGGGGTGGAGTAGTAAAGTGAGATATACCATTGAGGGCAAGAAAATTATCGAGGGCAAGAAAATTATCAAGAGCAATATATTCACCACCATTGTCCGAATACAGTGTACTGATGTTTTCATTAAAATGTTTTTCCACAATTGCTATAAATATTATGAAAATCTCTTTTGCTTCTGATTTCTGCTTGATGTGGTAAAACCAAATATATTTCGTAAAATGATCAATAAAGATAACATAATATTTGAAGCTATCATGAGAAATAATCGGTGAGGTCTATACATCAGGAAAAATTATTTGAAGCAGTCGACTGGAAATTAAAGTAGAGGTAGAAAAAGAGAGTTTGTGACTCTTGTTGCAATGACATGCATTACATGAAAAATGTAAGTTCGGGGTAGATGATAAATTTAAATTGAACCTAGAAACAACATGCTTTAAAATAGGAAATGCGGGATGTCCCAATCGGTGAGGCCACTCAGACGAAGTGGTCTTGACACTTGAGAATGCAAAGAGTGGTGAGGATGTGGAAGAGGCCGGCCACTCATATAAACAATCCTTAGTTTGATCCGTCAAAACCGTTGCACCCGTGCGAAGTTCCTTCACAAGAAAAGGGTGAGGTAAAAATTCAATGGAAACATTGTTAGAGATGCAAAATTTGGAAATTGAAATCAAGTTCTTTTTCATGTTGGGAACACAAAGAACATTATTTAAGGTAAAATGAGCATTAGGAGTTTTGAGGGATGTGAAACCAGTATGGGTGATTGGAAGATTAGTGCCATCTCCAATCATAATGTCGTCGGAGCATGTGTATGGTACATGAAGTGATAGATTGCCCAAGTCGGAGGTGACGTGGTGAGAAGCACCACTGTCCAATAACCATGGTGGTGTGGTGGAAGTGTTGGTAGCGAAATGAGCTCTTGGTTGCCATGGAGAGGTTGATGTGTGAGCTCTAGAATTGGTGGATGACTCAATTGGTACCAGACGAAATGAAGGGCAGTGTTGGCAGTGTGTCCTTGAATTCGATAGATTTAGCAGTAGCCAAGATAAGGTCGCGGAGAATTACGTTCTGTCTGTGGCGTGTTAGGACCGGTTGATCCAGCAAAGTGATTACGGGCTGGGGCACACATCTCGTCCAATGTAGAAATAGAAACCTGGCAATAACAATACGGGCTGGGGCACACCTTCAAAATCTTACTAAGGGCTCCATGGGCGATCCAGCCCGTATTGTTATTGCCAGGTTTTGAAGGTGATCGCCAACTATTATGGATGCTTCCTGAGGTAGTACCAGAATATGACAAGTTGTGGCCCCATTATTGGTGTGACTTGTTGGATTAACAGAAGCATGGAAATATGACGGATCAATTCTGGTATTTTGGAGAGAGGCTTCAAAATTGAGAAGTTTTTCATGTAATTCTTCAAAAGAGATTGGGTTGTCTCTGGCTTGGATTGCACGAACCAGCTCTTTGTAGTCTTCTCCAAGATTATCTAGGATTTTGTCGGTGAGGTCTTCATCGTCAACCGGTGCAACAAGAATGGCGAGTTCATCTATTCTGGCCTTAATGGTCTGAAGGAATTCTATAACACTCATGGAGCCCTTAGTAAGATTTTTGAGGTGAGTTTTCACTTGCTTGATTCGTCCTCGAGATAGCTTCGCATAAGTGGCGGCTAAAATTGTCCATGCTTCTCTTGCAGTTTTTGCTCGGGCTATGAACGGACCAATGATCGCATTCAAAATTAATTGATCCTGCCGAATCCAGATTGTATAGGCGGGATTGGACGTGGTAACTCCATTTTGTGTGAGAGTAGCGTCTGGGCAAAGGTTGGATCCATCTATATATCCCAAAAGATCATATCCGACAAATAAGGTTTGAAATTGTAGTTTCCAATGGTGATTGGACCAAACCGTCTCTACCTTTGAAGGTTTTTGTGGATAACGTCATTATCTTTCGTTTTTGGCGCAGAACGTCCCTACCTTTCACATTCTTTGCGCTGAACGTCTTTTTCACCAATTTTCAACATAAAATGACCAATATATCATCCTATATAAATAAAACAAAAAAAAAAATAAAAATAAAGAATAAATTGTAATATACTCCTAAACATTTTTTTAAAATGCAAATCAGTCCAAAACTTGTGAAAATATTAAAAATAACAAAAACACACTATATCTTTTCATCCACCACCTCTACTGTCGGATGACCACACCTACTCTTCTCCACCACCACAAACTTCGGACATTGGTACCAACACAATCTCTTCAACACCCTCTACAATTCCATCCCAAAAATTCCTCATATCATCCAATAATCTAGCAGAAATTAGCAAGCAAAATCAGTTACTCGAAAAATTGACAAATAACTGGAAGTCGCACCGCAGGCCAGCAACAGGATCGCGAACCACCACCATCCGGTTGCCCACACCTAGACGACCTCAGCCATGTGGGCAATTCATCCAAAACACTTATCCAATATATTCAATTTGAAACTGAAAATAACGCAATCACGACTATTGCGCCGCGCACTGAACTTGGCTGATTTCGACGTCGTCCCTTTGACCTATGGTCGCAGACCACTCCATTCAATACCCTCTTATCATGGTGAAACTATTCCACCCATGGGTCTTCCACAATCTGGCTTGGATTCATTAGAACTTCATGTCGAAATCCAATTACAATTTTTAGAACATAGTATTTCTCCCACGAATTGAATGCCTTCAGGTCGAAATTGACCTAGACCTATGGTTGGGCTAGGTGCGCCTGATGAAGAGGGACCTAGCCCAGGTGGTCCGCGACCATGGGTGTTCCGGACGGTGCCGAAATTTGAGAAGTTCGCATGCTGTGTTGAGACTGACAAAGAATCTGGCATGAAATTAATTTTTTTATGTTTGTTGTAAATTGTTGGCATGGGTGTGGTCGTCTGGTGATAGGCAATTGATAGGAGGTAAGTTTCAATCATGGGGGGGCCAAAATGTAATTTTTGACGATTTTTAAATTTGAGGACAGTAAACTTTCAATATTAATTCCGACCACTACAGTTGATGAAATTGGGAGTGGTTGTGTGGTAATTGAAGGGGGAATTAGAGGGCTATTGATCGGTGTCAATGTCCAACAGCTGCCGAAATTTGGACGCATTTGGACTGAAAAAGGCAAAAAATTGTCACTTTTTTCGATTGATTTGCATTTCTAAAAAATTTTAGAAGCAGATTGCAATTTATTCTTTATTTTTCTTTTTTTTTTGTTTTATTTATATATGAGGGTATAATGGTCATTTTATGTTAAAATTGGTAAAAATAACGTTCAGCGCAAAGAATGTGAAAGGTATGGACATTTTGTGCCAAAAAACGAAAAGTATGGACGTTTTCAACAAAAACTTTCAAAAGTAAGGACATTTTGCGCCAATTACCCTTTCCAAGAAACATAATTGATAGAGGTGAGTTTTAATGGAGTTTGGGCTGCAACATTGATGCTAATCAAGGTGCTCTGAGTTTCATTTGTATTGTGGATAGTGGGGTTTGATGGGATTGTGGGTGCGGGTTGTTGGTGGTCATAATGGGAGTAAGAGAGAAAAAAAAATTAATGTTCTGATACCATAATAAAATTATTGATTTCTGGAATGTACAGCCACTTTCTCATTTCAATAATATATATATATACACACACACAGATGATTCTTGAAGACGTAAATAGAACTTCCAAACTAACTCCTATATACAAGGAATATGTGAAACATAATACACCAATTCAAAAGACAGAGTCAAAGAAATTTAAAATACTAAACCAATATAACGAGATTGCATGATATTCGGTCAAGTCTTCCATTATTAGTGACTGCAGCATTTATACTATAAATCAAATTTTTTATGGTGATTCTTTTAGAAATAGTGTGGAATTTTTCAAAACAAATGAAACGAAAATAGACAACGCTTTTGTAGGTAAAAGGTTGATGTGGTTCGTATTCAAACAAAACGCTTTATATTTAGAAATATTGTCTCTGTGTAATAAGTGCAATAATAAATTATTGTCAATAAACAAAATCAAAAATGTCATGTGAGGGAAACATTGTCATTATTACTAAAAACAGAACACTTTTATAATACAACTATTGTCAATGTGAAAGAAATACAATAGATTTGCTATTAAATTATGGTTAATAAACATAATTGAAAATCTCGGATGACTCAAATTTTGTCATTATTACTCAAATACAATGAATTTTCTTAGTTAAATAATGGTCTGTGTATGTAACACACAATGATATAATACACCATAGAGATTTTAGAAGAAAAAAATGTTGATATTTGATAATAAACACAACAATTTTGCTTAAAAAGCGTGGTTGGGCAAAACTTCCGAACCGAACCGAACGATTCTTCATAAGTTAAATACCCGAACGGGTGTCTGAATGGAGAACCGAAGAATCGAATAAGAACCAGAATTTTTTTTAAATAAATAAATTAACAAATTAATTAAAGAAATCAACTAAGTCGAACCAAATTTATTTTTTTTGTTAGCCCAGTTGCCCAACATTTAGGCCTTGTCATTGTTAGCCCAATTGCCCAGAGTTCTATAAAGGCATCGAGACATGTAATAAATATATATCATATTTTTTTTATTAAATCTTACTAGTTGAACAATTCTTAGTTTATTTGTGTTTGTTAATTACTTTTTTTCAATTATGTTTGTAGAGTTTCTTATTATGACAAGTCAAGCAATTGATAATTAAATCAAATAGTCGGTAAGTATTACCAATACTTAAAAATATTTTATTTTTATAACTTTTAATTTATATTTCATTTTCTTTATGTTTTATGCAGGCTGCTTGAAACAAATGAACTATTGATATGAATCAGCGATGTTTTGAAAGATTTTATCTACTTTTTGTTGTTTGTATAAATTGAATTAATCTACTTTTAATATTTTATTTTTATGTAATGTTGTTGTAGATGTTAAAAAAATTAATTATGGTACAGAACCGAACCGAATCGAACTCGAACGGTTCCATAATTATATTTGGACCCGACGATTCCATTTATTAAATACCTGAAAGTTTTGGGTCGGTTTGGTTCTCTTCAGAACCGAACCGAACCGACCCACGTCCAAGCCTAGTCAATGTGAAAGAACTACAATAGATTTGCTATTAAATTATGGTTAATAAACATAATTGAAAATCTCAGATGACTCAAATCTTGTCATTATTACTCAAATACAATGAATTTTCTTAGTTAAATAATGGTGTGTGTATGTAACATACAATGATATAATACACCATAGAGTTTTTAGAAGAAAAAAAATGTTGATAAGAAAAAAAATGTTGATATTTGATAATAAACACAACGATTTTGCTTAAAAAGCGTTGTAGTACAAAGCCAAACAGCCAAAATGTGAAACGCTGTTTATCAAAAATAATAGGTTTTGACATTAAAAACCACGAATCTTTAGCAAAAATCGTGATATATTAATAGAATGGACAACGATATCAAGTTGTATAAAATAGTTGTCTTCATGTGGGATCTTTTACAACGTTTGACTAGGCAGTAGTTTACTTATTTTTTGCAATGGATAAATATCGTTGTCAACATTTTTGTGGTAGTGAATTGTCAATAAGTAAACGAAAATCAACATTGTTTTACACTTCAAAAAAATGTTTTAGATATCAAAAAGTGACTAGAAAAGAATTCTAAAACACCATCGACTATAATATTAGGTTCATCTCATCGTTTACGTTTCCTGTTACTTATATTAATCAAGAATGATTTTTCTTTGAATTGTTGGAGTGTCAAAACTCATCTCAATTGATTCTCACACAATTAACCTTCCATGAGTAAAAAGATCACTCCATTCCATATGTAGGTAACATATACCCACTAATTTATGGTTCTTCAATATGTTATCAGACTACTTCCTTGTATTTCTTCCTTGTTTTCTAAAAATGAGTATTCATTTTTATGGCTTGTTTGGTGGGGATTATAAATTTATAATCAGATTTTTAATAGATTTTAATAAAAATTAATGAAATGTGTTGTTGAAAAATTGTAGATCCCATAAATACGTGGTTAAAATTAATTATTAAGTTTAACTTAGATTAAAATTTTAATTTTTAGCAAACAGAGGCTACATTTTCACATTATAAGTTTCCCAACTGTATAGCGTACATCCTTTTTGTTTGCACTGATGCAAGCTCACTTCTTGATAAAATCACGACAATGCATGTAATCTGTGCACAGAAAAACTACAAATTCTTTTGAGCCATGTTTGACAACCATACTTTTCAAACTCTTTTTTTTTTTTTTTATATACTCATTTTCAATCTTACATTGACACAATAAAATATTCTACACGTAAGGTTGTCATTTGTCAAACAAGGGGCAGAAATATAATCAGTTATTACTCTCTTCATTTCAAAATTTCCAAAAACAGAATTAAGCTAAGTTTGAGCTCTTATTTGGTACACATTAAAATTTTCATTATCATTATTCTACTCATTTTCAACCACATAAATAATATTTTTCATCACATCAATAACTTTTCCTTCTTTTTCAACCACACATTCTCCATCTATCTATTATTCCATAATACATTCTTCCAAAAATAATGTGGCTCAAACACACGCTAAATGTAATTAGTGTGTGTATGACCCAAATTTCATGTGAACTTAAGGGCACTGTTTGAGAGTTTTTTTCAATGATTTTGATCGATTTTTCAATGGCATTGTTTAAGAGTGTTGAGAAAATCGGTATTTGCTAGTTTTTTTCCTCCAGTTTTGGAGGTTTAAAAACTATTCAAAATCGGTGTAGTGTAATTTTGACCAGTCCTCTCAACCTACCAATCGGCAAATTTTGATAGTTTCCCATATTCTCTTCCAATTTTACCCTCTATAAAACAATTATTTCCAACCAACGGATTTTTTTTTTCAAAACTAGCTGGTAAATAAAAATATATTAACTAAAAAATTATTTATAAGCAAGTACATTATAATTAAAAAAATACTTATAAGTAAAATACTACTTCTAGGATAAAAAAAATTATATTATAATTAAAAAAATCATTTTTATGTAAAGTATTTGTTTGTAAAATAAAAATACTACTAATAAGATGAAAACTCACTTATAAGATATAAAAAGTTACTCATAAGTAAAAAAAATTCAGTTATAATTATTTAAAAGTATAAGATTTACTTGTAAGTAAAAAATACTAACTTAAATTTTTACGTAAATATTTAACTTTATTTAAATTTTGAAGTTAAAATTAACTTATATGTACAAAAATTACATATAAGTAAAATATCATTTATGAGAAAAAAAATCATACAAGAAACTATAAACCGAAAATTTTTACGAAGGTAAAAAAAAAAAAAAAAACTTTCAGAATCGATGTATAATAATCGCAAGCATAGATTGGACAATTTTAAAATCACTCAAAACCAATCCGCTCATAAACACTCAAAACTGGTACTTTAAAAAATGCTCATAACTAGTACGCTGAAACTCTCGAAGAGGCCCTAAGACTATAATTATAAAGTTGAATAAGAAGAAAGACTACAAGCTGATAACAAAAAAATCCAGCTGACTACAAGTTTCAGTGTGAGAATTCGATTCCTGCCTCTAATAAGGTTTGGAATTGGACTCTTTGTAGGTATCAGTATGACAGCTCTTATACATTGGCCTGCTGAGGCACATCTCGCGATTTACCTCCTCCACAATGTTGTAGGGGTGGGGTGGGGTGGGGTGGGGTGGGGTGGGGCGGTGGGGAACCCTCTAGGTTGAAGTTCAACCTTTTTTTAGTAAGAGAGCTTTAAAGAGAGATAAGCAAAACTGGATGCATCAGAATCAATTGGACTATCACAAGTCTCATTGCTTCTACAACCATCTTTACGTGATAGAACTCATACTCAATCGACACATTTCCACTCTGTGAACTAGAATTTCTAATAATTAATACACGTATTCTTGTAAATAAATCAAAAAAATATATATAGAAAAAAGTAGGGAGGGGAGAGAGAGATATTAATAAGTATAACTAGCCGGCAGTGGCGGATCCAAGATTTTGAGTCAGCACGGGCGATTGTCGACCGTTAGCTGCAATAAAATATTAAGAGTCTCGTTTGATGCCTATATTTTGCACAAAAAAATGCATGTTGGAATAGTGATTCGATAGAGAATGAGTGATTAAAAATAAGAAAAAGTTCTGAATTTGCATATAATATTATTTTATTGAAAAATATATGGTTGAAAATAGATAGAAAAATGTATTTTGAAAAAAAAAAGAATCAAACAAGATCTAAAATTTGAATATAACAATGAGTTATGATACATGTACCGAATTTTTATACCGAATCTTTTACACCACACTCACATTAGGAGATGAGGACCACAATCCGAAATTTTTAAATACACATAGGGCCCACACACATTGTAAGAGGGGGTAACCTATTCAGTACATATATATTAGTCCTATAACAATTATTTTGTTCAAACCGAACATGTATAATTTTGTTGTACAATAAAATTTAACATATATTATTCTGGTAAATTTAGTGTCAAAATTCAACAAGTGCCATAATAGTTAAGCTTTCAATAATCTTAAGGAAAGCTTACAGGTTTGAATCCCCTCCCTATTGCATTAATTTTGGTAAAAAAAACGTAGAACTAAAAATATTTCACAATAAATTGGTTAGGAAGGGATTCGATATCGGGACTCCAATATGAATATACAAGTTCTAACCAGTTGAGTTACAAAAGATGTTTGAAAATAAAATGAATTAACAGTTATATAGCATAAAAAGTTTCTCTATTGTCAACAAAAAAACTGTTCTCGAAGGATCCAACACGCGCAGCCTCGGGGCTCGGCGGGTGCTGGATCCGCCTCTACTGGCTGGCAACTGCTAACTGAATATCCCTTTATTACCACTTCTCGATTTTCTTGGTTAATATTGTGATAGTCTCCAACGTATAATCCTAGAAGTCATAGTTCCCAATAGGAGAAATCAACATATACATGCCTGAATTGACTCCACTGCTCTCCAAATTTTCTTCGTTAACCCTCATGATTTTCTGCAAGGCCAAGAAATTATAGTGGGGGCATAATTCTCATTGCTGTTTTACTGAACGACACTGCATGTCGAGTTTAAGGGTTTTGGTTGAAATAGTTATGATTTCAAATGATTGAATATATATATATATATATATATATATATATATATATATATAGTTGAAAATGACTTTGAAAAAAGATAATAATAATTTTAAAGAATATGTAACAAATGGAGGCTTAAAAGAAAAATTAAAAAGCTGATCACAAAAGAGGCCTGGTAGATTAGTGCATCAACCAATCAAAATGGGGTTTCAAAAAGCTTTCACAGCCATAGTTTTAGTCTGAGTTTTCTGCACATATATACTCATTATAGATTTGTACTGTTTTATCGAAGTAGGCTAATACAAATAGTCGCTTTATGGAATCTGGAGTCGAACATACACAAGGCAGGCTGCTGCTGCTACTTGCTATTACTGCTTTTTTTAGCATTCTATTTTTATATCTTTTTCACGTTTTTCAAAAAGAGTCCTGAAGTGGATTGTTGACTCCCAATTAAAGAAAGTTTGCAGAGGCATACCTTGTGTTTCAGCACACACAAGACACAGATAAAACCTAACAAGGCAGTGCCTTTCATTAATTTATATACAGAGAGCAGATAAGAATTTCTAGGGGTTTCTTATGTAAATCGTGTAGTGAATTCTTGAATGGATTGTATAATTTATTTAAGATAAAACCTAGAGAAATTTATTCTGTAGGAAATATTAAATTACAAAGCCGGATTAATAAAGAAAATTTGATGGAAATATAGTCTGTTTTTAACTGTTTATATTTTTCATTTTTTTTTTTCTGTGCGTTACTTTATTTAGGGTTTCTACTTGGGTTGGTTGTCTTATGTATGAAAAATATTGACATTTCTCTCAAATCCCTCTTCAATTTTCGATACAAGATTCCCAATTTCTTTATGTTCTTTACATTTTTTTAAACTTTCTATTTTTTCGAATTTATCTTCCTCAAGAGGAGACTCGAATCCTAGGTTGATGTTGTGGTAAAACTTCGTTGTTACCACTTGAGCTAGGCCTTAGTCTCTCGATGTTCTCGGAATATATAGTTGAAGTGTTATTCGTTGTTTTCGCAAAAAAAAAAATGAGACTGTCTTTTTTAATCGTTCTTAGAATAGTCGATGAAATATATTGTTCAATTTTGGAGGTGAAAATAGTTTGAGAAACAAACGGGTAATAAAAAGCTGTGTTCAATTTCTTGATAACATAAATTTCACAGAAATGTGAAAAGACAAAAACTAAAAACTGCTAACAAGAAAGCTTGAGGGACAGATCAAGAGAAGTGGTTTCATCAAAACCAGTTTCTCTTTCTCCATCTGCACAAGAAGAAGGTTCTGAATTAACCCCCAAATTCATCATTGCCACTTCATTGTTACAAGTGCTTCTACTTCCTGGAAAAAAATCATATTCCATGAACACAGTTCCATTTCCTGTACTTGAATTTCCCTTCCTGTGGAGGGCCACTACTTCCACACCCTACAATTAATAAACACAATGTTAAATCTTGTGTGTTCTAATATCACAACAGATAATAAGATAAATAAAGCTCACCGGCTGGCAATTGCAAACTGGATATCCGGCACGAGGGACGATCGGTGCCTGTATTCCTACTTCTTGAATCTTTTGCTTAATACTTTGAATATCTCCAGCATTTAATCCTAAGAAGTCAGAGTTACTGATGGGAGACATCTGCGTATACAAGCCTGATTTGGCTCTACTGCACCCTGAAATCTCGCCATTAACTCTCTTCTTCTGCAAGGCCAATAAAGGCATTAAAAACATCAAAAAATTAGCAATCTAACGGTATGTTAAGTTTCAAGATTATGCTAGAAAGATTTGTTACCTTGTGACAAACATTACAGTGTTCATAGTAACATTTAACGCCATTTGGTATTGAAGAGAGCTCTTTCGAGTTCCTCGATCCACCAAATCCAAACGGATCCACTTGAAACTGATCTTGAAAACCAAAGAAACACTGATTCTGGTTCAAGCTCATTTGTCCAATGCCTCCATTCACAGTCCCAAACCCACCCAACTTTGCAAAATGCATAGAAACAGAATTAGGATTCATCACAGTAAGATTAGACAAAGAAGCTAGATTATTGGTGAGGGTCTGGTTAGTGGGGTTTTTCAACCCTTCTTGCACCCTGAGCCGCTCAAGCTGAGCCACCCCCATGCCTCTCCCAGGATGCTTCTTCTTCTTCTTCTGACCCATGGCTTCATTACCTTTCGGCTTTCTTCTTCCAGTACTACTTCGTATTGGCTGGCGATTATGATCCTCAAAGAAATTAATTTGTGGGTTTGTCTTTGTGTTGTGATCAGAGGCCATGAATACAGAAGTAGCCATTAATTGTATACTCCAAGAGAAGGGCTTGAAGAGATCTGGAGAGAGAGAAGAAGTTGAAGTAGGACAGCTGAGAAATGCAAAATGGGCATAGGACGTGTATATATATTGCTTGTGTTGTGATTCTTGAAGCTTTTTGTCTGTCTATATGCAGCAGCAGCAGCAGCAGCAGCAGCAGCAGCGGCAGAGTTGATATTGCCACCTTTCGCTTCTCTTTTACCAGAGCTGTTGATCTCTTGTCTTTTGTTTGGTGCTTCTGATGACTGAAATTTTGTACCACTTTTTGGTTGGGAGGAACTTTTGTGGGAAAATGATCAATGAACATTCAGACAACTAAAGATTGTTGCATTTTTAATTATGCTACAAACATCAACTCATTAGGATCTTGTTTAATAATCATTTTATTTACTAAAAATCTGGATTTTAACTAAACCAAAAGACCCTAGTTTCTTGATGTCTACTAGTGTAAGTTTGTCTATAAAACTCTTGTGACTGTACCCTACTCCAACTCGTAGTATGCTATCTCTATATCTACCCTCTCTAAAAAGAGAGGCTTTAGGATCACTATTCATTTGCATTTTTCACTCACAGATTACTGTTCCATATGTGGACAAAAAATAAAAAAAATTGGCCGTCTATGTTGACTTAATTGATACCAGTATTTATCAAAAAAAAAAAAAAAACTAGCAAACCGACTCAATGAGGAGAAACCGTCAATTGCAATAGATATTTTATAAATATCACGTACTGGAGAGACAAACAAATTCCTAGTATATCTTCCTCTCAAATTTTCTGACTTCTCATTATTTCTCTCTCGCCTTGAAGCTGCAAAACAATCTTCATCAGGTAAGGTTCATATTGTAATTGTAATGGTTTTATCATTTACGAGTGAGTATTTACACCAAGAATTGACATAAATAATTTTTCGTTTGTATATTTATTGAGCATGATTTGGTGATGAATCATTGTTTACAAAATGACTTTTGATAACTCTGTTGAAACTACCCAATATGTTGGATAGAACTTTTTTCAACCTGCAGTTTTTCTCTAGTCTATAATGATTACCAGCATCTTCAGGAGTCCCTGAATTCTTAGAAACATGATAGTGGCTCATAAGATACGCTTTTTTCAGCTTGATTTTCCTTCTTGGACTAAACCTTTAAACTTTACATTGTTTAGCTATTTATTTTTTAATTTTATGTTCATTTCGAGTTTCGTTAATTGCATTTTTTTTTTCTAGCAGATAAAGGAATATATGGTTGTATAAATTTATTATTTGAATTTCAAAAATGATTAAAGAGTGCATTCTTAAAAAAAGAATGTAAAAAAAAAAACAAAAAAAAAACTTATGCGGAGCAATGCTCCAAAATGTGCGGAGCATTGCTCTGCAGAATAAGGAGTAATGAGGAGATCACTAGGCATTCTGCAGAGTGTTACTCCGCACCGTATGCGAACAACACCGTATAATTCGAAGCTCGTGCTCCAGTGCAGAGACACAAGACACACCGTGTTTCCGCACAGTGCGGAGACATCATGTCCGATTTTTTATTTTTTTTTGCCAGGTATAACATAGCTATTGCGGTCTACATTTCACGCTAATCTCCATACGAAAAATCTCTATCTAAATCTGAGGCGACCTCTCTAACCGCAATTGTTCTTGGACAAATCTAAATTGCAATTTATTTTTCTTTTTAGATTTCTTATGGGTTTGATTGCATTTAATATTCAGTTCGTATGGATTGGGATTGGCAATGGAAGGATTGACCTCGACTGGATTCTAGAGTTGGGAATCTGGATTTTTAGTTTATGTTAATGTTTTTATAGATTGTTAGTTTACCACATAATATATGAACAAAAATAATAAAACTACTTAGCATTAACTACTATCATAGGAAAAAAAAACCTAAATATTTTAAATGTATGTACAAGCCAAAAAATTTAATCAACCTCAACTTCCACTTTTAATTCTAACCTAAATATTAACTCAACAGAAATGGAAATAACAAATGAAATGGAAACATATTTGGAACACAATTGTATTTAAATAAATACTAAACATGAAAAGCAATAAATATTGCTACAAATTTAATCAACCTTAACTTCCACCATTAATCATAATCTAAATTTTAACTCAACAGAAATGAAATCAAAACATATTAAAAACATGCAAAAGTAGTAATATAATATAAACAAATCAAAACATATTAAAAACATAAATGATTTGTTGTAGATTATTGTTCGCACAAAAAAAACAAAAATGAAGGTTGGAGTCTCCGTTTAACGTTAAGTTTGTCAACATGTCATTTTAGAATTGGAATTGTTAGCACGAAAAAAAAATAAATAAATAAATAAAAGTTTGCCAAACCTCCGTACGCGGAGACACCAAGCCTCAGCATGCGGAGGCACCAGACCCAACCGGTTTGGTCGGTCCCCGTCGAGGCATCCCACGAGAGGTAGGGGCGTGGGGGCCTGGTGGGGGCCAGACCCCCACACCAAAAAAAAAAAAAAAAAAAAAAAAATTAATTTAAATTTTTTTTTTTTTTGTAATTACAACTTTCAACGCATTTTTCACATAGAAAACATTGAAATTTGGATATATCTATTTCTAGAATAATTGTAGCCCTTCGAGTTATCTTTCCAACGAAATTTGAATCATCGCAATTGGATATCGATAGAGAAAGTTATGATGAAAATACTGACGACTGCTCAACCCTTGCTCGACTTTCGCTAGAGGCTCGCTCGAGCGACCAATGCAGTAACTTTTTGCCCCAGTTTCGCCGACATGATTGATGATCATGTAATTATACAACGTTATCAAAGTATGATTTTGCTAAATTAAAAATCGGTACTTTCTTTTATACGTTTTTTTATTTTTTTGTTAATAACGTATCTAAAAAAATATTCTTCGGAAAAATATTCTTTCATTTTTCTTTTTCAAACATCCTTAAATTACCATTTGCTTTGAATTCAAAATTAAAAGTAGCATTCCAAGGGGGAACCTATAGAATGGGCGTGGGTTGTTTGCACATATGAAATTATGCATTATATTTACTAGTTTTGGGACACATAGGTCATACATATTGGGTGTTGTTTGAGCGTTTGAAGCACAATCACATCGATTGAGATGTGAGTGTAATGTGTCGAAATTCGTAATCACTATAGGGATGGTAAAAAAATCCGTTCAACTTGATACCTGTGGTGCTCCACCCCGAATGGGACAATGATTAACTGTCTAACCGAGTAAGCGAAGCAAGGACGGGGTGAGAGTCATTACCTTGAAGGAGGTACAGGGCGGGGACAGTCCCCGCCCCGTTTAAAGTTAACTTCAGATTTTAGTCTTTTATCGAACAAAAATAATAAATTTATCATCATTTTTAAAAAGAACATAAGTTGTTTTTAACAAATTAGTAAAAAAGTAATAATATTTACTAACTATAAATAAAAAATAAATGAGACAATAAATGGGGTAGGGGACTTACCCCGCCCCACTCCGATCTCGCCCCGAACGAGCACCGTCCCACTTTAATCAAATATGGATATGTGGTCAGGTAACAAAAATATCCGACGGGACGGGGGTGGGAATGACCGACCCGTCCCGTTGCCATCCCTAAGACTATATTTAACTTTTAAAAGTGAAAAAATCAAACTGCTAAATGCCTTATATTGAACATTTCCTACGTAAAAATTGAGACGACTATTTAGATTTTTTCATTCATCCAAGATAATACTAGACACACAAATGAAAACTATCAAGTTCTAGAAGATATAAGACTGTGAAATAGGTAAAGATTAACCCCCATTAGTTACAAATTTTTTAGAACTTTTTTTCAACCACACTTGCTCTAACTAATAATTTTTTTTACACGTGAATTCATTACGTGATCTCGTGTTCCTTAAAACTATCACTGTTTACAAAATCAATTCCCAAAAAAATTTATATCAAACATGCCCTTGAAATCGTTCTTTTCAATTACCTGTTATTTAGAGGCAAAAGTTGAAGTGGCAGGTGTAAAATGGTCCCCAAACAAAGGGGCGGGGGGGGGGGGGGGAGTGCACAAATCCCTATAATTCCATGCAGAGCCACTATCTAGTATCTACCTCTCAGAAGTCAGAATTACCATAATCCACAATGTTTGCTCAAAATCAGTACATCCAAACACATCCTGTCCTCATACCAAACAACCCCTCCACTTCGCTTTTCCTCAGCCGCCACATAATCTTTTCTCCTCTGCCAACCCAGCCAATATGGACCCACACTAGCTTCAGGACCATTCATCTTTCCACCGTATTGGCTAATTTGGGAAAGTCTGTGGCTCCCACATGTTGAGGTGTTGGGATCTAATTTCATATGCTTGCCAAATTTCACGAGATTAATTTGAAAAATTAGCAGGACTAGTCCAACTATTTGATATATGAAATTTTTGAATGCTCGTACCCTTATCGTCTTTCTCTTTATATCCAAATATGCACCCTCCCTAGGTTCTTTACACTACGAGTAGAATTTGAAAGGCTGGTCGGCGTTGTTTACTTCTAAGCTGATGAGGACGAGCTCGATTATTGAAGAATTATAATTGCTCATTTTGAGTCATTACAAAACAAAAAGTTCACACCCTCCTTATATCTATAGATAATATACAATCGACCCTCTTACGGGAGGATAGTATACAATCAAACCAACCATTTTTTGTGGTTGAAAATAAAGTTTAAAATAATGATTTTAGGAGAATATATGATTAAAAAGTAGAGAAAAGTTTCAGATTAACGTGTAGAATATTTTGTTATGTGAATGTGTAGTTAAAATTGAATATGTATAAAAAAATAGTTTGAAAGTAATAGTTGTCAAATAGGGATTTAATATTTTCATGTTTTAATTGACTTTTTTTTTTTTAATATAATAAAAAAATGTTTATTATATTGTCATCGATCAATACCCCAAGGATGGTGGCGCTTAAAGTAATTGTTAGTTGTGACTTTATGCAACTTCTGTGAATGCTTAACTACTTGTGGCAAACTTGCCAAAGATCCCCTCTCCCCTCATCACTTTTATGTTTTAGAGAGAGAGAGAGGGAGAGATTCATATCTGCAATATTCTCTCTCACACGACAACACTGTAAATTCCACCTGGATTTCACAGACCATTTCGTACTACATACCTTAAATGGAATGTGGGTTTTGGGGATGAACATTTCCCCTTGTACACGAATATTGTTCACATACACCACATGGATGGTGTGTGTGTGTGTGTTTTTTTTTTTTTTTCGGGAGTAATGCTATTTACAGTCGTTTATCGTTATAGTCATTTTAGGTGGTATAAATATGTCAGTTAGTAATTTAATGTATTAATGTGATAGTTTATTATTTTCTCGTGCATCAAATCATTAATTGTCACGTGTATGTTACGCAAGATGTCTACGGTAGTGAACGACTGTAGACATCGTTATTCCTTTTTTGTGTGTTTGTTGCACTGGACAAATGAAAATTCGCCAAGTGTTATGTAAAACATGTGTGAACCCCACCCCTATACACATAGCAAAGCTCAGCAAGATTAAATCTAAACCGTCCTTTTGTACAGATCAAATAATTAGAGATGGATATACAGTCGCACCTATTTCTTGGAGGGTAGAATTTCAATTGGCCTATTCATGTATAACAAAGCAAGTCATTATCATTACTATGGTTGGTTATTCTCTCTGTCTAATCAGTAGTTTTGTTTTTCAGATATGATGATCACGAGGTCTTATTGAATATCATTATGTTTTTTGGGTTTTATATGTAGTTTAATAGACTTGTATTGTAACGTTATCGTAACGTCTTAACCTCAAATGACAAACAAAAAAACTATATTTTAGTTTATTGTGATTTCACTTTGATTTAATTGGTATTTAAATTTGTAGTGGATATATTTAATTTATTTTAGATTTATTGCTAGCAAGATATAAATATATATTGAATTCAATGAATTAATGTCATAAAAGTAGACAGACAAAAAAATATACGATGAAAACAACGGTTTAAAACCGGACCAAACCGTTAGATTTAGGTTTGAGTTTTTTTCAAACCATTCGAAATGGTTTGGTTTGAAAATTTGTCAAAAATCGATAAAACCGAACCGCTTACACCCCTACTTGAAAGTAAACATGAGACCTTTAAGAAGGCATACTTGAGATGTTTTTATCTGTAATTCATCTGCATTCGTAAGGTAATAAGTTGAAACTTCATCTTCCACTCGCTACCTAATTAATTGCACTCCTTTTTGGATTTCTTGAACCATAAGGAAGAGGTTCGATACAAGATGGTTGTTCACCACCCTGACGTGCAAAAGAGAGATAAAAAGGTACATTGGTAAGCTGGTAAGGAACATTAAGCCTCAGTTTGTCAAACATTAAAAGTTACTTAAAAGTTACCTAATTAAAACGCCTTCGCAAAAATACAAGCAAACCAAAGTTATCAAGTTTGTTCAAAAAGAAATTAGAGAACATGTTATAAGGTACTTCATATTGTCTGAGTTACCGTTTCGACATGTGGAGGATGAAGGTTTTAATCAGGGTTTTACAAGATATTTTTTCCCAAAATTTGTGTTTCCTTCAAGGATGACAGTAGTAGGAGATATATATAATTTGTTCACAAACGAGAAGAAGAAATTGAAGAAAGAGTTGGGTCAACATAGAGTTTCTTTGACTACTGATTGTTGGACATCAATACAAAATGTTAGTTATTTGTGTTTAACTGTTCATTTGATTGATAATAATTGGACACTTCAAAAAAGAATTATAAGTTTTATTCAAATCCCAAGTCATAAGGGAGATATTGTGAGAGATATGCTATGAAGAAATATCGACTACAATCACTTCACCATTAGATTCATCAAAGGAGGTTACCAAAAATAGTAGTCCAAGCCCCTCACAACCTGCTTTCGGTCTTTCTAAACAGATTCCTTCTATTTTTAAAGCTAAATTTATGCAAAACATGAAATCTGAGAAGAATGATTTAGTTGATTATTTGTCTAATTGTTGTGAAGATTTGACTGATCCCAAGTTTAACATATTAGTTTGGTGGAAATTGAATGTGCACAAGTACAAAATTGTCTTTAAGATTGCCAAAGACGTATTAGCAATTCAAATATCTATGGTCGCTTCAAAGTCGAAATTTTCCATGAGTGATCGAATTATTGACTCATTTAGGAGTTCATTAAGTGAAAAATGGTTGGGGCCGTAATATGCACAAAGAATTGGTTGCATAGCAGTAATGAACCTATAGTGCTTCGTCAATATTTGGATGAGATAGAAGCATTAGATGATTTTGAGAAAACTGTGGAAGGTGACATTTATTTTCTATTATCAATTTTGATATTTTATGCATATTATTTCTTATTTGATTTTTAATATCATTAATAAAGACTAATAAATATTTTGATATTTGCATATCATATAGATGCCGAATCATGTGTTACAATAAGATATATTGATCCAATTTTTATCAAATGAGAGGTTAGTACTCTTGTACTTATTCTAATATTATTCCTTGTAAAATTTAGAGTGTTTGTTACTAGATGCTAATCCGATACTATTTTTTTGCCTTTTTTGTTTATATATCGAATTTTAAACAAATATGAACGTAATTTAATATTTAAAATTATTAGTTCTTATTTAAATGTATGTGTTAACTTGTTTTAAATATATAACTATAATGTCGAAAGGTAAACTGCGGATTAAAACCGAACCGAACCGAAAAAAATGGTTTGGTTTGAAAAATAAAATGGTTTGGTTTGGTTTGGAAAAGATTCAAATCGCATGAAATGGCTTGAGTTGAAAATATAACACAAACCACCCAAACTGAAGCGTGTTCACCCATACAGGAAAGTGCCCAATTTTGGCCACACATGGTCCTTAAACTGTAGGTTAAATACACAAAAAATGACTTGTAACTTATAAGTAGTTGAAAACTACCGAAAGTCTTCACTTCAAATAGCATTATTATTATTTTTTTAATTGTCCCGCACACAATTTTAGCCCCTCTTTATTTCCTATATATAAACATAATCAAGATTTTCACTCCCACTAACACACAGAAAAATTCCCATTTACCAATCAATCTCCAAGAAAAACCCATTCAAAATCTTTTATTTACAAGTATATCAAAAGATGAGTACAGCAAGAAAAGCATGGATTGTGGCAGCAAGCATTGGAGCAATTTGAGGCACTGAAAGATCAAGAAGGCTGCAGATGGAATTATCCTTTAAGATCAATCTCAAATCCTATTATCAGGCTCAAATTCTTCCTCCCAATGCAAGATTTTCTTCATCTGCTGCTGCTTTTATGGGGGAGATGATAGAGAAGATGAAGAAAACTAAAAAATCAATTAAAAAATTGACTGATTTGAGATTTTAAATAGAGCCGATAAATATAAATTGATTGTGGATTAAAATGTAACATGCAACATTATTAGCTTGGACTATGTCGATTTCAAGCTCGTTTCTTTGTATGGGATGAAGTAAATAGTATATAAGTGAATATGTTGAAGTTTCAAAAAGACTACAATTTGGTCTGAAAATAGTATTTTAAAATTCAGTCGATCATATAGTTCAATTGAAAAATTGAATGATAAAATTTTCAAATTTCGTTTAGAATTTGAATAATCGCTTAACACGTTGGGCTTTAATTTTTACTCTTTAACTACTATTTTTTTTTTTTGCCCTATTGATGTTGATCGATTATGTCAGCCTTGGTGAAGGCAAAAGCTTGATTAGCTAACTCATGCAAGGGTTGGGAACTTCATCCTTGGTCCTCCGTCAGTTTGAGGCAAAGTCAATATGTTCTTGACGATGTAACCAGGTAAAGTATTTGAGAGTGAATATTTGCTCAAAGTGAAAATTTTGTTACTTTTCATTTAGGGTCCGTTTGATAGAAAGGTGAAAAATGGGTGGAAAGAAAATATTTTATAGGAAAAAGATTTTCTTATAAATTATTTTGCTGGGAATTGTAATTAATTGTGTTTAATTGGTATAATTTTTCATGAAAAATATTGAAAATTTGATATCCGTTTGATTTCTTTTTTTATGAAAATTGTCCATTAAAGTGATAATGTTTTCTACCATTGGGTTTAGAATTTGTTTCAATTGCCAAAAAAAAAAAAAAAATTGAAAAAAAAAATCATACCGAATACCATTCGTTTGGCTTTGTTTTGCATGGAAATTGTCAGTAAAAGTGAAATTTTTTTTTACCATTGTGTCTAGAATTTTTTCCAATTGCAAAAAAGCAAAAAAAAAAATTGAAAAGTTGGAAAATATTTTCTCACCAAAATATCAAGAATTTATTTTCCTCAAAAATGTGGAAAATTTGAAAAGTTGGAAAATATTTTTTCGGGAAAATTTTGTCAATCAAACACTACAAAAGTTGAAAAATGGAATGGAAAATAGAGCGTATCAAACAGACCCTTAATACCAACATTCATTATGTAGAACTCCGATGATGTGACAAAAGAATTATCATAAGCACATGAGATAGGCGTCCTAGAGGTTTCACCTATTAGCACTAGAGTTTGAAATTAGCTGTAGTATAATTTTTTTATTTATATATATAGTCTCGATTGTACTATTTTATGGTTAGTTCGAAAAATAAAGGTGAACAAGTGCAATAAAAATGGACAATGATTAATGATTAAGTTAGGTGCATCCATAAAGTGAATATCAAGTGTTATTGCCCATAATTTAAGAATGCTATCAATCTTTACAAAGCATCCTTGATATTTCCAGCATGGCCACCTAATGCAAGATCTATTCATTATTGTGGTACCATTTTTCTTATTTTTGTAGGTGCCTTGTCAATTTCTTTTGTTGACATGGTATTTAATGATGCAGTGCATCCTTTTCAATTATTGATAATTTCGATTAATATCTCGTACTTCTCGAACGAAATGATACTTCATGTCAATCTGCTTGCTTCGATCATAAAAAACTAAACATATTGCTTTAAATATTGTGGTCGAAGCATAAATTTTAATGTCAATCAACTTAATTTTAAACATTACTCCCTCCGTCCCAATTATATAGGCTGGATTTCCTTTTTCTCTTGTCCCAAATATATAGGCTGATTTCCTAATATAGAATATTTTATTGTGTTCTTTTACCAATATACCCTTATTAAATTCTCCCCACTTAATGTGCCAACTTCTTGAAATTATCCAAATACAAACATTTCCCACTTCTTGGAAATATGAAACAGCTCTCATTTCTTCTTTTTTTTCAAATTCTCTATTAATTCCAACAATATTTAGCTTTACATACTATAAATTAAATAGGGGTAAATTAGGAAAGATCTTAACAAAAATTAATTTTCCAATGACATTAAAGAAGTTTTCTTAATCCGTGTGAAAAACTAAACAAGCCTATATAATTGGGACGGAGGGAGTATTATTCTTCTAAACTGTCTCACGCTCCTCGATGTCAATTAAAAAAATATTATTTTTTACCTTCACGTAAAGTTATTTGTGAAAGGTAGTCTATATACGTATTTGTTTAAATAATTTTTCCTTTTTTTTAATCACGCATTTCTTCATCAATCTACTATTTCAGAATACATTTTTTCAAAATAATGTGGATCAAACGCGCTCATAGTAAAATAACGTAGTATATTTTAATGGAGTATTTAATAAAATTCACCTGGATATTGCCATTAATTACCTAATTAATTCCTACCTTCCAACGAACCTATACCAACAAACTTTTACAGCTCCTTCCCATTTAATCCTACAATTATTGAATATAACAACCAACAATTATATGCTATCCTCTTCCACGCGCGTAATTACAACTCGCTACCTTATTGGTCATATTTCCTGCTGTATTAATGTCATATTATTTGGTCGGTTCTGTTCGAATTTTTTCGGTTTCAAAAGTTTTGAGTATTTAATAAATGGAATCGTCGGTCCAAATATAACTATGGAACCTTTCGGATTCGGTTCGGTTCCTTTCCGTTCGGTTCGGTTCGGTTCCATACCATAATTAAATTTTTTTAACATTTACAACAACACTACATAAATACAATTAATGATATTTTCATTCGTAACTTTTACAAATTAACGTAGCATAATTTAAAAACACATATATAACAAGATATTGAATAAGATTAATTCAATTAATACAAATACCAAAAAGTAGATACTAATATTAAAATATCGATGATCCACATTCAATTTTTTAAAATGGGCTTGAACAAACTACTAAATAGCAAATTGGGTTTTGTAAATAATTTTTCAAAAGGCTTGAACAGCCAGTAAATAAATATATTATAAAAAATAAATTTGGCTAGATTAATGTGTTAATTTGTTTTAAAAAATTTAATTAATCCAATATAAAAAAAATATTTAGATTCGGATCTAATTCGGTTCTTCAGTTCTTCGTCTAGACTCGAGACCCGACCTAACCGTTCGGTTCTCAATTCGGGTACCTGTTTGGATATTTAATTTATGAAGAACCGCTCGGTTCAATTCGGTTCGGTTCGATTTAGTTCAGAAACTTTTGTCCAGCCCTAATATTATTAAATAGCATATGACCCTCCTTAACAAGTTGAAAGGAATTTTAGTTGACACATTTCTTTTGGGAAATTGAAAATGTAGTCATATTTAAATGTGACTTTTGAAAAATTTGCAATTTTAAAAAACATTTGCATTTATGCCCAATGTTAATGGGAATTGACGAAAATACCCTTTTTAATATATTTTAGAACCAAATTTTAAAACCATTCAACACCAACACTATTGCCACTGTAATTGCCACACAAAAAAAAACTATCAAGCTCATCTTCGAGTAATCATCCCATCACCTCTGACAAAGCACCTCAATAGGCTCTAAATCAAGTCACAAAGTCACAATCTAAGGGCACCACTTCAAAACTATCTGTCAAAAACACCATATTCAAATCCTAAAATTCATTGTTGGAAACAATATACACCAACAACCAACCGTCACCACCTTCACATTAAAAACCCATTGCTGCCACCACTTAAATCCCAACTCCTCCATACCACCACCACCATCACAACGAAGACCATTCAAATTTTGTAAAATGATAGTGCAATATTTATCGATTCTCCATCTTAAAAAATACATTATTCATGTAAATGAAATTGAATTGGTACCTATCTTTATTCATCCATATCCTATGTATTAATTTGTGTTGAACAAAGTTTTCAAAAACTCAATGGATTGTTTTCAAGAAGCACAATTTTTACATTTATCTCCAACTTAACTGAAACTCACGTACAATTTTAGCATCGAAATTGATAATTTTTGTCACGTAAGGTCCAAAGTTACATAATCAAAAGGATTGAGGACTAAAATCTCATTTTTAAAGTTTCAAAACAAACAATCAAACCATGTGAAACCAAATTTACTCGTGAACTATCGTATCATTGATGTTCCATCGTTATAATCAGAATGATAAATAATATTATTCTCAAAGAAAAGAACAACCACCGCAAGCCGGAAGAATTGCATGATGATAGTTGGATAACGGACGTCAAATATTAATCAATCCATTTTAAACCTTCAATTGAAGTCCGCTGCTACATCTTTCACTTTCCTCTTCTCCCACTTCAGAAAATTATCTCTACCTCCCGCGAACCAATAAAAAATAAAATTAAAAATTAAGAATTATTAAAATCCATAGAAGGTATATAAATAATCCTCTCGTCTTAACTTTTTACAAACTCAAATCATAACCTACTGTCATTGCAACTGATTGCATATAATCAGCCGAAAAGGAAGAAAAGAATTCCAATCGGAGAATTGCGTCAGATTCCGGTGAACATGGCGATTGCCGACAGTCACCATCGCCACCAAAAGTGGAGACTATGCGGGTTTTGGCAGTCAGCAACGGTCTCTTCTTCTTCTTCCTCTACTCAGAATCTTCATAATAACTCTCAAAATCACAACTACCAAAACGGCGGCGTTGGTTCCAGCAGCCGGTCCTCCTCCTCCACCGTCTCTTCGGTTGCCAGATCGATCCTTCCAGCTAGACGAAGACTTCGCCTCGATCCTTCAAGCAATTTATACTTCCCCTGTGCGTTACAGCTAGCTGTTGTTATTTTTAAATCTCAGCGATGATTCTTTAATTTTCACTCATTTTGTTCCTTAGGATTGGAAACAGTTCTTATCCTCTACTTGGTCCAGAGTTCTTTGAAAACCGAAATAAATTGGAAATTTACCGTATCTGTAGTATTTGAAGTTTTTATATATTTCCAGTGCTGATTGACTGGTTGTTTGTGCTTTTATGTGCGTGTATATATTTCCAGATGAACCGGGAAAGCAGGCGATGAGTGCTATCAGGATTAAGAATTCCAGCAAGTCTCACATTGCATTTAAAGTAATCGGTTTATGCAGCCCTATTTCTTTCTTTCTTTCTTTTAGGAATCTTCTCCATGCCATTGCATGTTCAATACTCATATTTTATTTTTTTGTTAATTAATTATTTGATATACAGCAGCACAATGTTTTCTTCCGTACTGCAATGTATTTATATTATTGTACTACAAATTATTGTTTTATACAATATTAGCATTTTCCATTATAATATACTAAAATCAATAAATCAAAAATGATGTTGATCTATAGAACTGATCGATTGATGTGTGCTTTAACCCTATTTGATCATGAGACAAGTATATATATTGGCAATCTCGCAATGTAAGTGGACAAGCAGTGTGGTGAAGTTGCTGATCCCACTTGTTTTTATTTTTCTGTTTTCGGTTTATAGTTTCAAACTACCGCACCAAAGAGTTGTTATATGCGTCCCCCTGGAGGTATTCTTGCTCCTGGAGAAAGTCTCGTTGCTACTGGTAATTAGCCTCTTTCAATGGTAGACCATTTTAGAAACTTAATTTAAATGCGTGTATATATGCATCGAGGTTAAAATACTTCTTTATGCATAATTTTAGTTTGTTTGAAGCCATCTTATTATGAATATGCATTTGTAAGACAGTGTTCAAGTTTGTGGAGCATCCAGAGAACAATGAAAAGTCTATGGATCAGAAGAGCAAGGTTAAATTCAAGATCATGAGTCTAAAGGTCAAAGAAGGAACAGATTATGTTCCAGAGTTGGTGAGTGCTTTGCTTATGATATTTGTTCTTATCTACCGATTGGCAATTAATGGTTGAACTATTATGTGAGTAGCTGCTTGCACAATGCCTGTCACAATTTTCCAATTGCCTTGAACATTATTCTCCATCCGGTGAGTTAAATTCTCTCCTCACTTTCATTCCATATCTGCTAAGTTCATAGATATTTAAATGCATTATGGGTGCAAAACACTCAAACCTCATTTATGGCATCACATTGAATTCCCGGTACCTAAGGGACCAGTTTGTGTTAGTGCTTTGGACTTCACTACCAGTGCATTGAAATTATCATTGCATCTTTCTTTTTTTCGGTTTAAATGACAAAGGTGAGGTACCTGCATTTCCCCCATAGAAAGCAGGTGATTTTGTACGATCTGGACTTGATTAACTCCTATCCCCGCTTCCTCTTGCAAGATGGAAAGAGGAAACTGTAAATATAAGAAGAAGAGCAAATGACAAGTACAGAAACTGTCTTCCGGAGCAAAAAATTCTTGTTTATATGTTGTGAGCACATACATGATCAGATTAGATATGCCTCCTGTTTGGCCCCAATTTTTTATACCTCATTTTTTTCCAAACTTATTTTCAACCACACATTTTATGGGACTGCAACCTTTATCAATTTTTCAGTCTCACATTTTATCAACTTTTATCAAAATCAATTAAAATCTGATTTTTAGTCAAACCAAACAGGGGCATGATGTTATCTATTTAGCACTGAACATACCCATTGGTGCTCCTCAGCTGCTTTTGCAATGTAGCGGCATCACTCACTGGATTTTTTTCTTTTAATGCAATGCCTATGGTGTGGGACAATGCAACTTTACACGAGTAATTCAGCTGCAAAATGACGCTAGATTGCGACGATGCAAGTTTTCTGTGGTATATGAATTGTTCGTATCAATTGAAAATGATGGTTTGACCTAGGGTAAATTGCTGCACATCCAAAAATAGACCTGTTTTATTGTGTGATCTGCATGCAGATTGATTTGACTTTTACGAGTTGGATTATTTGTTATAGTGTTGCATAACTGAGAATGTATAATTAACATTATTCAACTGGAACACATTCACGTGTCTCTGTTCCCAAATTTTTCTTATAATTTTTGCTCCTACTCACACCTGAATTTTTTTTAACTTTGCTGGTACTTATGTTGTCCTTCTATTCATCATCTTGGAGCTGTATAAATTTCAGTTACTTTTTGGAGCTTGATTTGAATGACATGAGCACAATTAGTGGTTTTTTTCATCTCTCCCTCTGCAGTTTGATGAGCAAAGGGATCAAGTCACTCTTGAGCGAATATTGCGTGTTGTCTTCTTGGATCCAGAACGCTCAACTCCTGTAAGAATCAATTCCCATCACTTGTATTCCTTGTTCTTCTGTGAATTTTGTCCTATTTCAATTGATGTTTTCTGGTGATTCAAGACACTCGAAAAACTGAAGCGTCATTTGGCTGAAGCTGATGCTGCTACAGAAGCACGTAAGAAGCCACCGGCTGACACAGGTCCACGGGTTGTTGGGGAAGGTCTTGTTATAGATGAATGGGTAAGTACTAAGCAGTTGTTGCTCGTCTACATATCAAATTGCAACCTTTACATAGAAATAGTCTATCAAAAAAAATCCCTATTTTATTCTCTAATCATGCTTGGTTACTCATGTTCAGAAAGAGCGAAGGGAGAAATATCTGGCTCGGCAGCAGGTTGAGGCTGTGGATTCGATGTAAATCGTTTTTGGGTTTTGATGATATACAACACTATCTTTCGCAAATGTATTTGTTTCATGTTAAGGTAATTGTAGAGAGTAATAGTATTATCGGAGAAAATCATTTGTCTATGAGGTAATATGCATGTTACATGAATGTACTCCTCCGGGTTGTACTGTACTCTCTTGATTGTACATAGTGCCTTTTTTGTCGTTAATTTTAATTTTCCGTTTCCAAAAAGCTTCAACCATGACAATTACTTTTTCACACTAGAATTTTTTTACAATTAAGATGAACATTTGGAATGTGTTGTACCTCCTATCTATTTGAAAAGATTCTTAAGAGGACGTCTGGCGAAGTTTATGATAAGTCAAAAGTTACTGTGGCCCTGTTTGTTACGGATTAAAATTAGATTTTAATTTAAATCAAAGTTAAAATAATCAATATTAATCACATCTTTCACGAGTCTCATAGCTTTTCAACTACATATTTCAATTTTTTTTTTATCACAATCTACTAAAAATTTACTTTTAATTTCCACCAAACATCCTCTATTAGACTTCCATTTGAGTTTGTTTCGTTTTTGGAGCTATTTTGTTAGATTAAAAGAGTTTTTAGAAAAAGTTGATCAAATGCCTTCTTCAACGAGCTCGTCTATAAGAACTCTTAAGTAAAAGGTATTTCAAACAGGTCGTTATTTTCTGGAAGGGGCGGTGGGATTACGTGATCCAATCGATTCATTCACAATTATCTTGCCAAACCTGCCCACGTCATGGGCCACGGCAATTAGCGCCAAATTGGTATGATCCATATTCGATCCACTTGGTATGTTATATGGAATTACCATCTAGAATGACTACACGGCATCATATGTAAATTCTTGATCACCACATAAAGAGAATCCTCAGGGCCACCAGTTCCCCCACCCAACCCCACCCACCCCACCAGGGCTGGTATATATATTATATAGTCCCCTAAACTGACGAGACAAAGAAGATAAAGAAGAAAAACTTGCTCTGCATCCACAAATTTATTCCATCATGCTGGAAGGAAAAGCAGTGATTGGTGAGACCGATATGCTCGAAACCACGCAACAAGATGCACTTCATATAGCAGCGAAGGCACTTGATTTCTTTGATGTCACCGAGGCCACTGAAATAGCCCGTTTTATTAAAAAGGTATATTAAGAAAAGTTTCATCTTGTCTATCATAATGTTCAGTATACACTAAATATACCTTTAATCATGTTCGAGATTAGGGTTCTATATAAACAAACTATTATAACATTATTTGAAGTTAGTAGATTATTCGTGTCGTACAATGGTCGATGAAGGCAAATTTCCGTACCACTTAAATTTCTATGTTGATCTTATTATTATTATTTTTTTCCTTTCGATTTTATTGATCACGTTTTGCACTACAATTCATATAAATATAATAGTTTCTAGGCCACGTTGATTGCAGGAATTTGACGGGCAACATGGATCTGGATGGCAATGTATAGTAGGAACTGATTTCGGTTCATTCGTGACTCATTGCTGTGGCTGCTTCATCTATTTTTGCATTGGCAGCCTTACAATTTTGCTCTTTAAAGGATCGAGTGGACAAGAACCCAAGGCAGATGAATTTCCAGCTTTAGAGACTACAGTTTGAAGCATTAATTGCTAAATTTTCTAGCTTCATACGTATTCTATAATTGAGCAGTAACAAAGATTTATAATTCAGAAGTTCAAGTTTCCCCCCTTGAGTTAATATTTATTTTGACAGATTTCTAGTTTTGATGTAATATTAATTATGTATATAATTAGCAGAAAGTAACGCCACGAAATTCATAATGCGGATAAACAGTAGAAATCAAAATTAAAGAAAAAAAAAATTAAAATAGATAACACAGAACAAAACCAGAATTGTAGTACAAGATTGGATTGTGAGCTGCTTCTTCTAATTTCCAGGTAACCTCACTAGACAGAACAATAATTCTTCTTCGATTCGGATCGACCACAGTTGCACAACGTTCCCAATACCGAACTTATTCCTCTCCCGGATTTCTGTCCAACTTCCAGTCAGCATGTAGGATACACCCTCCTTCCCATTTTTCTTCTTCATCGGCCATCTCCTCAACTTTACTTTGTCCCTTATTAGCATGGGATCAACAATGGTTACCTGTATGAACTCCAGCTTGCCATTGAGGCGTTTCAAAAGATGGGCTTTCTCTTCATCCTTGAGAAACTCTCCTATAACTGAATTTAGAGGAATCGAAAACCGGTTTTGTTGCCGTTCTGTATCAGATTTATAGAGTCCCTTCTGTACCACCAATATCTCCTGTGATATATTTCTTCCCTGGGCCAGTTCTTGAATTGCATTCTTGAATTCTTCAGGTAGTGGAGGGGGAGAGTCCGGTACGATTCTTTTGTTCATAACCCGAACTTCTTCTCCACTACTACTACTTTTGGACGTATTATTTTTCCTCTTTTTCACCCCAGAAGTTTCTGGGATGTCAGCTATACTGTTATCGAGATTATAAAAAATTTCCACCGATGCAGTTCTTTTCAATTTGTTCTTTAGAGGGCTCTTTGATTCTTTTTCATACGGCATAACACCTTTATGCTTGATACTTTCCTCCCTCAATCTCTCTTCTTTACGGTTCATAGGTTTCTTCGACTGATGTTCATCCCACGATATTTCTTCCTCGAATGAAAACCGATATTTACCTTTACAAGCACGGATTTTCTTCTCCTCCTTATCCTCTTCTCCCTTTTCCTTGTTGTGTGAAAACATTATAATGTTAGAAGAACTGGGTTTTTCATCTCTATTTTCCTTCTTGGTGTAACTTTCACCAGACAATACTTCATTATCAAATATTTCTGCAGCTCGTTTTGTAACATTCTTCAGAAAATCGATCATAAACCGATTACCGTCCGACTTAACGCCCACCATATCATCCTCTGTCAATTCCCTCATTCTTGTTTTCTTTTCCTCCATTGTTCAAAGCAAAAGTTGTTGAAATAAAATTGAAAAGAAACTTACTTCTATTCTTGTGTAGAGATTGAGAGTGATGTTGTCAGGTTTTGCATTGGTTGAAATATAGACGTACTTTGGAAGGAGGAGGAGTTGTAATATTAATTTCCTAGTCAGAATAGATAAAGTTACCAAATTCTTGTTTCAATACATAACTTGGGCATCAGAATTATGAAGTTACCAAATTTCCATGCTACAACAATTCTTTCAAATCTCAAATACAAAATATACATTAATTGTTTCAATATTATTGGTCGGCATAAGATTTCGAGTAGACATAACTACACAAATATACAAATATTTATTTTCACACAAACGTGGGATAAGGATTTTGCTATTGTAGATAAAAAGAGGATTACCAAAAATTATGTGGATGAAAAATATTGAATGAAAAAGTTGACTGTATTTTAAACTAATAATTAATATTGTGACATGTAATATTATGTAATCAATTATGTAAATCTTGATCTACATGTAAGTGTAACAAGATCCAAAAGAGAATATATAACATAATGAAAAAAAGTAGAAAATGAATATGATCCGTCGTACGAATGCAATTCATTTATTTATCGATCACAAATCACAACTTACCAAACAGTCACACATTTTCAAATTATTGATCACGAATTAACAATTTTTTAGGTCACACATTATTTTTTGGTCACAATTTATCTCTTTTCATTGATCACATATTATTTATTGGTCACAATCAAGAAAACATTTTTTGTGACCACCACCTCCGCCTCTAGTAGCACAACCACCAACGTCGCCTGTACCACCACCTTCACCATCTCCTCAAATTTACTGTCAACGCCACCACCACCACAACCAACATCTACACTCTTCACCATCGTAATCACCTACGACACAACACCACCACCAACCAATCAAAAAAATCTCCAAACCCACCATCATCGCTACCACTGTCGGTCACCACGACCACCACTAACACTATCACTGCAATCACCACCAATCCACAACCACAACCACAACCACAACCATAGCCACCGCCGCCACCACCATCTCCACCATAGCTACCACCACAACTATCATCTCCTCTATCTTCATCTTCACCACACCGCAACCACCCACCCCACTAAAAAATTCCCAAATCGCCACCCTTGCCACGATCTCCACAAATCACACAAATTCACCATATCGCAACAGCCTCCACAAGTCCACCAGATCACAATCATGGTGCCACCACCATTACTACCGAATTGAAGCAACGATATGGGCAAATCCACTCTGCTACTGTCACACAGCGCGGTGCACGTAGCAGCGACATCACTCCTACGTGGCGCTCACATCAAGAGGGTCTCGCAGCAATGATCACAAGTGTCTCCCGCGACGGATGCTCCTTGGCGACGGTGAAGGCGGTCTGATGGGGAGTGTAGAGAATGACGAGATAAAAAGAGAAAAGAGGAGAGAGGAGAGCATGGAAAGAAGAAAATAGAGAAAATGATTTAAGGATTGTGGTGGATGGGATATGGTATGTATGTAAATTAATTTATAATATGATTATTAATATTAACATATTAATTTATAATATTTGAATTAATATTTTATTTTTGTATATATAAACATTCAATCTGATTTTTGAAACTGAATATTGAAAAATCTAGTTTGGTGTAATTTCCCCTTACAATAATTAGCTAATTATAAGCCCATTCAAATCCGGGTCAAAATCCCAATTTCTTGATTAGTTGTTAATCAAATCAAATTATTTTTCTAATGTAGAATGACTAGTATTTCTAAGGATAAGTCTAGGTAAATTCAAAAAATAAGATAAGTTAAAGTCGGATGATAAGATATATACATCGTATAATTTAATATAGACATACTAAAACTATTAATGTATGAAATTTAAATTAATAGGGACATTAAAAAATGCATAGTTAGTCACAATGAAGATATTTATATTAATTAAGTAGTAAATTCAACACTAATACATAATCTAGACTAAGTAGTTATTGTTTATGAGGCAAAGCAACTAACAAATTTTCACATTATAATCTCTTTTCCGACCCATGATTTTTTCCGATTTGAAAATTTTCACATAAATCTTTGTGTTTTTTTTTTTTTTTTCTCTATATATTTTTTTTTCTGTCTTTTTAATATTTTGCGAGCAAATAAAGATTTGGTCTCTAATCAAACAGTATTCATAGTGATTAGAACAATATAATTTTATTTCATGCCTAACAAAATTTGGTCATTTGTTGATATAAAAAACATAATATTTGTCAACAAAGCAAGATTGTAATTCAGCTATGGCAGATTTTAGTTGGTGACTTATCCTGACACGATACACTTATAAAATATACCGTTTAAATTGGGAATGAGTTAAATCCATTAATGATCATCCAACTTTATACTTGGTGTCACAATGATCACTCAATTTGATTTTGTTTCAATATAACAATCCAACTTTATATTTAGTTTTTTCATGATCACCTAATTTCATATAACATTTCACTATGGTTATTAAACTTCTTTTCATCATTTTCACAAATTTTAAAAGGAATAAAACAGTAATTTAGCATTATATATATAGAATAATTTTTTAAAAAAATTTAAATAAAAACTTATTTAAAAAAGTTACTTAAAAAATAAAATAAAAGCTTATTTTTAAAAAATAGTACCTTAAAAAAATAAAATAAAACTTATTTTTAAAAAATACTCTTTTAAAATAAAATAAAAGCTTCTTTAAAAAAAACGTTATTTAGAAAAATAAAATAAGTTTTGTATAACACTTTTCAAAAATAAAATAAGTAGTGGAGTCCATATCTGTAACATGTATTGTTATATAACCTTAGTGGCGTTTTGGACCGGTTTAGGCACAGTGAGGGTAATTGCCAACTATCCAATAATTGAAAATGGATTACAATTTTATTGAGCAATGTGACATACCCTTGCATCCATATAAATTAATGCTAATTAGTACCATCATTATTATTTAGCTAGGACTCATCTCTTAAGAATCAAGTAACGTGGCACACTACAATATGTGATGAGAGATAATGGCTAGTTACAAAACTGATTACACCACATATTATAGTATGTCACGTTATTAGGTGCTTAGTAGCATAATCTAAGTACCGATGTTTAGGAGATCAATTCCGATTATTTAGCATTACTCTTTGTTCTTGTTTGATAAAGATTTTTTGAGAAGCGAATATTTGAAAATTGATTTTTTTTTTCTTTTTTTTAATGAATGCGTGGTTAAAGGGTGAAGAGAAATTATGGGAAACTGTGAAAAATGAATTTTTTTTTTTTTTTTTTTTTAACGTGTAGTTAAAAATTAGTGTGAGAGGGAAGTAATTATCGAAAAAATAAATAAGGACTTTGTTTATTTTTATAACAGCTAGTTTTTGAATATCAATTCTTTATGAATAATGGTATTTATCCATGGGGTCAACAGTTTAGACGTCAATAAGTGATTAATGGCGTGTTCGATAGAGATTAAAATTCAATTAAAATTGAAAATACAGTCGTTATTGTTGACTTTTATTATATGAATGGGATCCAATAACGACTATATTTTCAATTTTAATTGAATTTTAAGTCGTACCGAACATGTCATAAATATTTAAATAGGATCCATATACAAGGTACATCCACCTAATTCCATACATAACCGATACCTAAACTGCTAATAATCAGCAGTCTAGCTATATAGCATTATTCATCCTTAGTTATATGCAGTGCCACAAGCACTATGGCACCAAGATTTGAAACTCTGAGTCAGTTTCCCTCACACCCCGCATTCTTATTTTTTAAACAGTTATATTACAGATATCTGCATCTCCCATGAAAATGTTCCTCCAGAATTTTTGAACAGTTTCAGAAATCAAAATCATCTAGATTTGGCTTGGGCGAAGTTAGAAGTGCTGTATAAAGCCTCAGCCTATCCTCCCCAAGCGAAGAACACCGCGATAATGGTCGTCGCGGCCTAATAAATGACAGAGAAGTGAGTGTTAGCCTGTGTTTGTACCTCCTCCAGGCCAACTGAATAGCAACAGCTGCCCAAGTCCTCCATCCGGGCGAGTAATAACGCGCACTCCTCTTAATTTTTTCATTCACAAATGTGTACCGAAAATGTTGAGTCACATACTTAACATCCTCTGCTTCTAGCCCGAACGCTTCGGTAGTTTCTAGAGTTGTCAGGGTCGAGGAAGAAGGCGGAAGGCGTTCAACAAATGGTCTTCGCAGACACCAGGACAAGAGCTCGTCCCCGCTAAAATTTCCGGGGCCTAACATGCAGCAACTCATTACGCCATCTCGGAGTACTTGGCTACTTTGAAGATGCCCTCTTACTATGAATAACATTCTTTGTACTGGATCACCCTCTCTACTTATCTTAAATTCAATAGAAAAGAAGAAGAAGAAGATCTATTAGAATTAGTACCCTGAATTTAAATCATAACTGCTAAGATTTTCTACTCACTGTCTCTCCCTTTGTGAATATAAGGGACTTCACACGGTCACATATATTTTCCAAGACCAGATTATCCATATGCTGGAACAAAGGAACCTGAAATACTTGCAAATACGCGTTTAGTATTATGTACCAAACATGATGTGTTACCTATGACATGGTGTCTTTAATTAATAACGATTTTGTTAATTACCTGTCTAACCAAGTCCAAACAGAGATGATATTTTATGTCCCTTCTAAGTCCCTCAGGGAGATTACGCGTCATCTCACATTCGTCTACTCCGCGCATTGCAGCCCATCGCTGTCTTTCGTAGTTCCTTACTCTTTGCTTGAATGCCTGAGGCAATCGTCTCTTCCTCATCCACCATTCTATGTTCCGCATCTTCAATTTCATTGCCTGTTTCTTTGACGTCGTTGCGTGCAAGAACACCTGGCATTGTTAACGAAAATTAAGAGACACACCATTATCATCGCGACGAATAGTAGATTTTTAAGTTATACCTTGATGTTACCAATCAACATTGTGACCAGCAGTAGTCCAGTGGTAAGAACAATGATAATGAAAATCACTTCTAACCAATCTGTTGTGCTCTCCAAGTTCCCAAATGTACTGTTAATTTCATTCAGAACATTAAGTATAACACTGGTAAAATGCTAATTAAAAATAAACAAGTGGTTACCTGAGAGTCATGAGGCCCCAAAATATGGGAAATAGTATCTTTTCCAAGCGATTATCATTTGTAATAAGTTGAACAGTCCACTTATAAGCTCCATAATCGAAATTATCGTAATTTTCGAGGCAAGTAGACCTTGCAGTTTTGTTCTCCCCCCAAATAAATCTTGATCTTTCTTTAATTAAATTGCTTGTTCCATAATATATTGGTTCTTGACATGCCATCATTCTCATGTTGCAGCCCTTTATGTGCATGCATTGTCGCATTAAGCATTTTGCAGCCCTTTGTATCCCTAGCAAGTACCAGCATGCTCCCACAGCCTATAATTAAAGATTCACTACTTTTAATAGTTTGATTATAAGCAAATAAGTTATAAAAACAAGCATTAAAATTTCTTACTTTCTAACTTTTTATACTTAAAAGTAAGAAAAATGCAAGGTATCTTCTCGAGATACTTAGAAACAAAGTGATTTCTTTTTTTCTTTTTTAAGCATAACAAAACATACTATCATGGATTTCTAACCTGTCAAACTTAAGATTAAACATTATAATAGACAAATTTGGTTGGATCCATTAATTTGAATAAACAAATTTCGGTTATTTATACAAAAATAAAAAATAAAAATAAAATGAATAAACTCTAAGGAGGTGTTAGGGAGTTTTGGCGTACCGGTTATGATTTTTCTTAAAGTATTGATTTTAGTCTTCTATGAAGGATTCGATTTTAAGTGATTTTTTTTTTTTTTTTTTTAAAACAGTCTAATCCATGCTTGAGAATTTATTTTTCAATAGTTTTGAAATTTTTCTTCAAATTTTTTTAAAAGAATGAAATTACACATGCTCATATATAAAAAGGGTAGGTATGTATTTGAATACTTGTTTTAGAGATGGTGGAAGTGAAAGAAAAATTGGAAATAGTTGTCCAAGCTTCATTCATTTTCAGGGTAGATTTGAAAATAATTGTTTTGGAGGATAAAAATTTGGGGAAATTTTGAAAAACGATAAAAATCACCGATTTGATGGATTGAAAAATACAATTCAACTTATATTATTCAAAAAAAATAAATAAATAAATAAAAATAAGAAACACTAATTTTCCTAACCTCAGTTCCACCCGAAATAATCAAAACCATTAAGAAATCTGGCAATTGATATGTAGCAATAATTTTTGTTGTCATGTATATTTTTCTTTAATTCAATATATTAAACACATAACTAAACTTCATTAATAGAAGTCTTGAAAATGAAACCTAATGCTATTTAACTATACAAAAAGTAGCTGGCTATGCAATTATAATTATGAACTTATAACCAATAATAAATCTCATTAACTGCTTATTTAAACTTAATTACAATAATTTGATAATAATTTTCGATTACGTGTCCTAACCAATGTAACTTGTTTGTTCTTTTGTGGACAAAATGATAGCAATAACACTAATAAACTCAATTATAAGACTATAGAATATATAATATTCTTGGAAGCTTTGTAATTGAGATAGAGTAAGCTTACTTACGTGCGACGCGACAAAGTAAGCAATCAAGTTGAGGGCAATCCCCCACCAAATAGTACCAAATATATATCCCGAGAGATGTTGCATACGGAGCAACAAGCGAATCGAGTGATATATTTTGGGTAAGTATTGAAATAGAAACATTATCAAGAGGATTGTCATGACCACGGTCGTTGATCCTTTCCCCAATAGCTCTGGGATCGCCACCCATAAAACTATCTGCAGTATGAATTATTGTTAAGGATAAATCTCATATCGATTAAAGATAATCAATATGTAAAAATTTGGATTACTCATCTTAATAATGTGGATCTTTTAAAATAGAACTTTAAAGTTTAACACGAATTCAAGATTCGTCTACTCGTCTTAACAAGATTAACCTTTTGCGATAAAACTCAAGATCTTAGTCCCTGTTTGGTGGAACTTAGAATTAAGATTTTAATTCAAGTCAAATTCAACAATTACTTTTAACAATACATTTCATGAGACTCGCAACTTTTTAACCACACATTTCATCGACGTCTATCAAAATTTAAATTTATTAAAAAACTGATTTTAATCTCCACAACAATCTCTAGATTAAACATTAGTATTTATTTTATGTGGTTGTTTACCTTTTGGCTGAGAAGTCTTTCTTACCGTCTCCAATGAAAAAATTAGGGTTTTGATGGGTAATTTTTTCTACAATTTTGAAGGGAAATAAGAGCTTATTATTATTATTATTTTGAACATGTTAATTAATTGCTTTCAGGTTTCGACTTAAGTCTATCATAAAACAACGGTCTTGAGCATAGAGATTTGGGTGGCGACATTACTGATTAAGTAGCATAGATCAAATAAAATTAAGTCCCTATATATTGTAGCTAAAATTAAGAGTTTTAATAAATTTTATGAATTATCTCAGTGGATCCATAAAATATGTGTTTAAAATTAATTGTTGATTTTGACTTATAATCTAACTAGAATTTAACTCATACCAAAGCTAAAAATAACTAAACACCTGTTTGGTGTACATTTTTTTTCCCCAAATATTCATTTTTTTATGTGATAGGAAATATGTGGTTGAAAAAAAAAAGGAAAAGTTATTGATGTGATGAAAAATATTATTTTATTGAAAAATGTGTGATTGAAAATGAGTATAATGAAAATGAAAAAATAATGTCGACCAAACAGGGGCTAATTATCAGTTGAATCAACAGGAAAATAAATAATGGTGGGTGTGAAAAGTTATGTCCTTTCCTACTGTTTCATATTTGTTAAAAAGTTTAAAAAAAGAAAAATACTGGTTTTATAGGGGGAAAAAGGTGAGTATTTTGGTGAAAATGATATTACAATCCAAATAAAATCCCCAAGTTCTACTTTTCTTCTTGTATCACATGTTCTGTGAGGCTGCATGCATAGAAATTACTGCTTGACATGCATGATTTTGTCACATTCTCTCGCATTATTAACCTCCGTAGCACTAAAAACCAAAATGCATTCCTTACAATTTGGCAGCATTCTCTGTTATACCAGGATTCTTGATAGTGATGTTTCTAAATTTCTAAAACACAGAGAAAAAGAAAATGGCATCAAGAAAAACTACCTACCTGTGGAATTGGAAGAATCACAAATAAATCAAAGAGGAAACCTTTGTTTGCCTTAAAGTATCCCAAGGCAACGGTCCTGTGGCCGGCGTCTATGGTCCGGTGGTGCCTCCTGTTCATTTTGAATTGAAGCCACATGTTCCAGAGGTGCAAGGTGTCTGTCATGCACCGGAGAGCCGTCACGGTCATGGCGAACCACCCGTCGACGAAGAGGCACATGCAGTTTTCACTTACTGAGAGGGTATAGAAGAAGAGAGGATCTACAAATAGACCAGCGGCGCATACTAAGAGGAAAATTCTGTTCCATTCTTGAATCCACGATGCCCTACGGTCCAGGATTTTTCCCCAGAACCACCACCCCCTCCGGCTCCGGCCACGACCGCCGTATACGGTTTTGCAGCCAGAAGAATTTTTTTCCTCCTCCTCTTCTTCTACTTCTACACTTTCTTCTTCAGTATCAGATTCATCACTGTCATTGTAATTATGCGGATTTTCTTGCTCTCTGATTGACATGGCTACTCTATTTCTCTCTCTCTCTCTCTCTATGTGTGTGTGTGTGTGTATATATCTGTATGCAGGTGTTAGGTTTGTGTATTTGTAGATGTGAGCGTGGGAAGAGATGTGGTAAATGACCACAGACAAGCTCATTGAATTTACTAAAGGGCCCTTCTGGTAATATTTGACCATTAAACACGAACTGATGAAGGTTTACTCAAAATTTCCAAGGATGGTATGATACGCACACGTCACCTATAACTTTGGGTTAATTCATTTGTACCTAATGAATTATCCCCTCTCACATAATGAGCCGGACTCGCGTATATTTAAGAATTCCGACAATGTGGTCCTCATCCCCATTGTGAATAGTAGGTAAAAAATTCAGTACATGTAGCATGATCCTACCTTCCTACTAGAACTACTCTTAAGCTACTACAGATAATGAAAAATTATTTTGTTTAAATATATAGATATTGTTTGAGCTCCATTATTTGGAAAAAAAAAATGATTCGGAATAGTATTTTTTTGAAGAATGTGGAGTTAAAAAATAAAGAGAATTTTTGAGTTTGTATATAATATTATTTTATTGAAAGAATGTGTTGTTGATAAGAGGTGAGAGAGAATTGAATCAAAATTATTGTGGGCCAAAAATTGGCATAATCTTTAACAAGTCTTATAGTACGAATCAAATTAATATTTTTAACCACTTTGATTCTTCATAATTTTGATAAAATGGGTGGGAATGAGTTCAATTCGGATCTTTATCTCTCCCGTGAAACATATTATTTGTAAGTTAGATATAGCTTATATATCATTAATTCTGTTACGTGCTGACATAATTATTGTTCACGTGAACTTGGAGTCAACCACAAAGGGTCTCGTTGCATAACCACGTGTCACAAAATAAATATTTGCACATCAATCTCTGAAGCATGTCGAACAAAAAATTTATCAAAGGAATCTCAATCACTTGGCTAATAGACAATTGAAAACCTCGTCCAAGAAGCGACGTTAGAGCCCTAAGCTCGGCGCTTCGAACATTAACGTTATTTAAGTATTCACCGTTACACAGTGAAATCAACATGGAATTCACTATTAAAAAAATCAAATATGAACATAACGAATTACATGACAAATGTCAAGAGAGCACAATTAGTTAGATTTAAATTTCTAACAACATTTCATGAAATCCACAATTTTAATCAAATTTTCAATGATAAATTTCATATACATTGTTAAAACTTTTATTAAAAATTTTAAACAATCCTCCAACATTTTGCAAGGTTAAAAGGGACATGTACCAAACAAGGGTAATATGGGAAAAATGACAGAAGGAATACGCCAGAAGTTAAGAGTAGGGTACATCGGATAGGACGGTACGCATATAAGTTTAAGGAATACAGTTTCGGTGCAACTTCGTCACTTTTGTTCGTTTGTTCATCAATTATTATTTTATTTATTTTTAATAATTATCAAATTCAATTTTATTCTATATCACAACCAATTTGCTTTAAAGGACAAGGTTGGAGAGCCGTTTGAAAATTGAATAGATCTCTCTCACATCCAATCCTCCATAATATCACTTCCATATAGGTATTCGATATCGCGTTGACACGTATTTCGAGATGTAGTTGTCAAAGATTTAATTTTAATGTATTTTTGAATAGATGTAATGATTTGTCAAAAAAATATACGGTCAGGGAAAAAACCACTATCCAATTTTAAGTTATAACTTCCTCCTTATACTTCACTTATTATCAATAATAAAAAAAAAAAAACCACATCTATATAAAGTAATTGCAATGATTCTCCTTATACACCAAACTTTTAAAGTACAATTTATGATAACTATTGAATTCTCTAAATACCTCTAAGTTAAGAGCACTTCTACATGTTCGGGGAAAAAATTTCTGTAAAACATACAGATTACGCATATCAAGGTGGGGCCCTTTTTTGTAATATTTAAATCGCATGGGACCTAGCCCCATGCGCGAGTCGGTAATTTATACGGATGGATTTCTTCTGTACAAGGAGAAAAATTCCTAAGTTAAGCTTTTACGTAGTCTACTCTTATCAATTCTACTATGGTAACAACCAAAAGTTCCGTCATGAGTGGTTGCTTTGTCTTAAAGTGTAACACTTACGTATAGACATTGTGAAACTCGACAAATTGGATCAATAATTGAGTCGAGCTTGATAATCAATGGTATAACCGGTTGTACATATATCTTGTTTTTTTTACTGAAAAGATATAAAGAGAGAAATTAATTTTGGACTTTCAAAAAAGTCATACCACTAATTATAGGGAAGTTCATGTGTGGTCATGCTCACACGTTTATTTATCGACTACAGTAACGATGTGAATAGTGTAATATTTAAATTATTGTACCAAGGTTAGAATGATTGTCGATTTGGCATGACAGGGAAAATTCCTTCCTTAATTTTTAGGTGCATTATTTTGTCCAATTCTAACATCAAATTGGACATCATGATTCATTTTGAAGAACATCATATCTACATTAGATTGTTTGCCGTACAATGATTGATTCTTAGTGTGTTTAATAACTAACAAAATCACGTCTCGTATACATTAAGGCCATGTCTGGTTCCCATTAAAATCAAGGGAAATGGCCATTTTTGGACCGTTGGTTTTCAAACTGTGAAACCCACTGTAAGAGCAAATTCAAAGTTTGCGGCTCCCAACGGCAACAATTCTGCTTCCAACGGCTTCATTTTTGCTAAAAAGCTAAAACAGACAGGGGCTAAGTTTTACACTTTGTCATGTCACGTATCAATACACCATTGAACAGATTAAAAAAAAAAAAAAAACTCAACTAATTATTTATTGACAACAATAATAATATCAAACCCTTGTTTGAATCACATTATAATTTTCATTTTAATTCTTCTACTTATTTTCAACCATACATTCTTCCATCACTTCAATAACTTTTCCTTTCTTTTCAACCACATATTCACTATCACATCACCCAAAAAATACATTTTTTTCATTTTTAAGATTGAACCCCAACCTTGAGAGCCCACCACAGCCCCGTCCCTAGAGCATCGTGGAGGAGGTAAATCGCGGGATGTTCCTCAGCAGGTTAGGTTACAAAAACTGTCATACTGGTATCCACAAAGAGTCTGATTTCAAACCTTGTTAGAGGTGGGAATCGAATCCTCACACTGCGACTGTCAGGTCAGCTAAGACTTCTTCACTCCTGTCATTTGCACCACTGATTTATGCCCCCGAAGGAACGCATTCTTTTCATTTTAATGTGCATCAAACATATGACAGGTGCGATGTAGAAAAAAGTGTGGACAGATGGCATTATATTGCTCGACTTTCTTATTTCAAAGTAGGTAAAACTTACCTGGAATAATGGGAGGATTTTTTATTTTTTATTTTTAATGTGTGAGATGCCATAAATTCAGAAAATTAGAATAAATTCGGTGAAATTCATTATTGATAGCAATGATTGAAGAATCACTATGTAACTTTTTCCTTTTTCTCACTGTAGAATCCGTGAATGATTGGCTTTGTCTTAAATGAGTGAACTTTTTTACCTTATCAACTCAAACCTTTTATACTGATTCTTTTTTGGTGGAGATTAAAATAATTTTTAAATAAATTTTGATAAATTAGGGTTTTTGATAACATTTTTTTATAACGGAAACGGAGGTCTAGTAATTAGGGATAAAGGAGAGACAACAATTTAAATTCTTACTACTAACTAAAGTCTGATTTCTCATTATAAAATTTACATAGGATAAAATCGTGCAGTAAAAAATATTAGAATCTTTTTACTGCCATTTCAAATAAGTAAAAAATTCAAAACTAAATTTTCCCCCCAAAAAAATCACAGAATGGTCGAGTTCTAATGTATGTTGGCTAGCATGGCTAAATTTAAAGTTTGTTCTGAGCAGTAGGGGTAAATACAGTTCGATTTGAACGGTTTGCAACAAATTTTCAAACCAGACAATTTAAAGCAGTTCGGAAATTTCCCAAACCAATCCAATTCAATCCACTCTTTTTTTTTTTTTTTTTGGGGTTCAATTTAAAATTACGGTTTAACAAAGAAAAAAAATAACATATATCGAATAAGTTAAATCATAAATATACTCAGATTAATTTTGCTCTTGAAGTTTTGAAATACACAATCATGAATGTAGACAGTCGAATTTTATAAATTATTGGACAATCTCTTTTATGCAAAACCAAAGCTACATTCATATACTAACTCGCTATATTTCTACGTAAATTACGACATATTTAAATTTATGACTTTCACTAAAAGAGCGAATAACACATGTACCACCTCTCAGCGTCCAAATCTATTTTTAAAATATTCAACTATTGACATGATAGAAGAAACGTTAAAAAAGAAAATGAAAACTATGAATACATAATTAATAATTAAAGTCAAACATGAAAATTGAAATTCAACTATTAAAATTAGGTTACAATGTTGCCCTAAGAACTAGTTCACCATCATCACAACAACATAATGGTTGAAGTTGAGTACGTCAATCGGAATGGAGATAAAGATGAAAAGATGTAGGATCAAGACTCGTTGAGTCCCGTTGTTAAAACTCAAAACGTCACCTAATATTCTTCTCTAATAAGACCTAATACATATTTTTTTGTAGCATTTCCAAAAAAAAAAAAAAAAACATCAATTCTTATAACAAGACTATCATTTTTCTTCTAATCCAACATATCTTTTCGGTGGAAATTAACTATGAATATAAACATTACAGATGGTGGAATAGGCATTGTACAGAATACGGGGAAAAACTATATAAAACATAAAACACGAACAGAAAAGCGGGGATAGCTCAGTTGGGAGAGCGTCAGACTGAAGATCTGAAGGTCGCGTGTTCGATCCACGCTCACCGCATATTTTTCTTTTCAGTTTTCATTTTCTTCTGTGTAATAAAAATTATCTTTTCTTCTTGCGGAAGAGATAAGTTGTGGATAGGAGAGAGATTTCATAATCTTTTGAAGCCTTCTGATTGGTTGATTTTTGTACACCTAAATTATCTGCCACTAGAATTTCCATACATGAAATCTTAACCACCAATTCATGATCTTAACGTAAACTCACCCTTCACCTCTAAAACACATGCCACTTCTCCAAATTTCCATAAACAACATATTGCAGAGAAAGATCAGCTGTAAACTTGAAAAAGAAATGGCATCAATGGCTGCCACTGCCAGTTCCACCGCAGTTGTTAGGGCAACTCCATTCTTGGGCCAAACCAAGAATGCCAATCCTCTTAAAGATGTTGTCTTTATGGGAAATGGCAAATACACCATGGTAACCCACCACCACCACCACACCCCACTTTTGGAATTGTCAGGTCACTTATGATCTGTTCTAATGGTTTTGATTTGGACAGGGTAATGACTTATGGTATGGACCGGATCGCGTCAAGTACTTGGGGCCATTCTCTGCTCAAACTCCATCGTACTTGACTGGAGAATTCCCAGGTGATTATGGTTGGGACACTGCTGGTTTATCTGCTGATCCTGAGGCCTTTGCAAGGAACAGGGCCCTTGAGGTATATTCCAACATCCAAGTGTTTATAATTAATATATATGAGTTCTGATGAAAATGTGATACGAAAAAATAATTAAATTACCAGGTTATTCACGGGCGATGGGCAATGCTTGGAGCTCTGGGGTGCATCACCCCAGAAGTTCTTGAGAAATGGGTTAAAGTAGACTTTAAAGAGCCAGTTTGGTTCAAGGCTGGAGCTCAAATCTTCTCTGAAGGTGGACTAGACTACTTGGGCAATCCCAGTCTTGTACATGCACAAAGCATTTTGGCCGTTCTTGGATTCCAAGTAGTTCTTATGGGACTTGTTGAAGGATTCAGAATTAACGGCTTAGAAGGTGTAGGAGAGGGCAACAACCTTTACCCTGGTGGCCAATACTTTGATCCTCTTGGCCTTGCTGATGACCCCGTCACTTTTGCTGAGCTCAAAGTGAAGGAAATCAAGAATGGAAGGCTAGCCATGTTCTCCATGTTCGGGTTCTTTGTTCAGGCTATTGTCACTGGAAAAGGCCCTCTGGAGAATCTGTTGGACCACCTTGATAACCCTGTTGCTAACAATGCTTGGGTCTATGCCACCAAGTTCGCCCCAGGATCATAAACCCAGCTTCGTTTGTGTAAAGTTACATTGGTTTGCTCAAATGATTGGAGAAGAAAGAACTCATGTACTAGTTCAATTCAACAAATAGTGACTTGAACATTTCTTTTATATCTTCCACCCTAACAAGACAGAATTCAATTGAGTTATGAATTACATCATTGACACAAACTATATACATTTAAAATCATGCTGAACTTGGGCAGGGATGACTGGGCAGTAGATCAACAGAATCCCTTAGCTTATGAGTTATGAGTGGGCTAATTTGAAGACAAAATTGATGCATATACACACACAACAAGTCTCCTACTCTCTACCAATTTGATTCTGCTGCAAACCCATAGTCATCTTAAAAATAATAAAAAAGCTGAAACGTTTCGCTCTTCTTTCCCCCACCATATTAGTCGATTTTTCTCAGCTTCATTCTGCAGCAGCCTGTGTACTTTTGCCTTTGCCTCCCTTAACAGAACCTTGTAGTCCTTTTTCCATGACTGAAATCTGGATTTCAGACTCTGCAGTCTGCAGTTCGTTCTCAGGATCTGTGGAAGGAATAGCACCAAAGCAACATCAACAATTTCTCTTTATCTCAAACTCCTCCTTAAGGGAACTGATTGCATCCAAACCGCAACTAATCAACTGACCTGCTCCAAATTCCATACCGTTGAAAGCAAATTTGATAGAGGTGCTACGACCAGGAGTCTGAGTTGCCACGGACATATCCTCGATCTCTTAACAGCAAGATGATGAGGAGTCATCAATCCAACCTCGTACAATTTTGACACCAACATAAGTTCCCCATTAATGTTTTTTTTTTTTTTTAAATGAACTGAAAATCATGCGATCAGTTCTATTCTGCACGTGCAAAAGCATTCAACCCTAAATTGTGCAATATGAGAAACTTCTAGTTGATTTTCTACCAACAGTATTGATTTTCTAGTAATAACAAAAGCTTCGTATATAGAGCATAATAAACTCACTTGCAAAGATGATGAATGCTTTTGCCATACCTCCTCCAAAGATTTCATCTTAGCTTCATATTCAGACCACCATGCATCAAATTGTTTTATTTGCTAGCTTTGAGCAGCGTTTTCCTTTTCCTTCAGTCCAAGAATCAAGACCTTCCCTTTAAGTCCTTCCACCACTGGGCAACATTTCGGGTGGCATATCCTGCTCAACCACTAAGAGTTTATCTTACTTAAAAATTCACAAAATACACAAAATAAGGTGATAAATGTGTGGGTTAGGGAAGGAAAGGGATTGAAAACACTTGCATTTTGACCTACATCCCATTTGCAGTGCACGAAACATAAATGCAAGTTTATTTTATTTTATTTTCCTTTCGAGCAGAAGCATAATGCAGACATGTCCATGCATTAAACATAATTTCTTACATTTATGAAAGAGCAGTTTGTTTCACTCATAACCACATTTTTCATGTTAAGCAAACTTGAAACAGATTAGCCCATGTTTGGTGCACATTGTTTTAGAACCTTTTTTGCTAGGTGATCATTTTCAACTACACATTCATACAATAAAATATTTTATACATAAATCCAAAAAATTTCCCTACTTTTTAACCATACATTCTCCTAGTAAAAATTGTTCTCCTGTCCACAGTGAACAGAATAAGCTTGCTGAAATGACAAGAGAATTTTACTTATGTGAGAACCGTGAATAAAGTTCTCTTTAAGTGGACAAGATAAGACTTTTCAATTTGAACCCTAAAACATTCATGTGTTCTCCACAGGGTCATTGCTTATTAGGTTTTTTTTACTTAGGCCCTGTTTGAGCCAAATTACTGTAGAATGAGAATGAAATATAATCGTTATTACGGCCATACAAAAAATAGAAAATTTAAATTTAAATGTTGATGTAATGAATAACGGTCATATTTTTCATTTTAATGAGATAATAATGTAGATCAAACGAGGGCTAAGTCATGTTTGAATTTCATTTTTAAATTTTTTTTGAACTTATTTTCAATTATATATTTGATGGAACCATAATTTTTATCAAATACACTTTCTAATATATATTTTTTTTCAAAATTTATTAAAAAATTAATTATTAACTAAATAAAATTGAAAACAAAAAGTCAATCCTAATTTCGAATATTTTACCATCTGTCTAGCTAATAATTTCGTTATAAAACCAAAATAAAATATCTCAAGTATGTAATCGAAGACACGTCTCTCTCTGTCTGTGCACAGAAGTGAGGAAATTTCGAAAATGAATATGGCTATAATCAACAATTGCAGCTATTTAGGCGCTCGTTACATCACAAATTCAAGCTACGAGCATCTGCCTAAAAGAATCCATGGTAAGTTCTACATGTATCCACTAGCTGGCACATTTTTTAAGCGTAGGCCTTGAATTCTCCAGCTTAGGTTTTATTGTTGTGTTTTTAAGGTATAAAAGACAAGGAGCATTCAAAGTTCCTCAAGAGGGAGTGTCTTGATGGTGAAGATGTTTTATCACTGTCAAAGCCAAAGACTAGCAAAATTAAATTCCCTAATTTATTCCTGAATTCGGTTGCAGGTATGAAAAATTGCACATGAATGTTATTTCCTGTAATCTGATTAAAAAATTTCATTTGGTTATTATTCACTTGCATAATAGTACTATTTTGTATTTTGTTTAATTAGAATGTGGATTCTTTTTCAAAATTAGAGCTGAAAAACCTAGAATTGAACCCGCTCAATTTTCTTTTGGTCCTTTTCAGGATATGTACTAATTTATTTATTTATTTTCGCTTAAGTGGAAGTTGCATTAGTGGCAACAGAATAACTGATTTTATTTTTGGAATTTGCTGCAGCAAATTTGCTTTTAACACACACTGCAAATGCTTTTACTGGAGAAAATATCAAGGTGAGAAACTTCTTCATTCTAACTTGAGTAGTTTTCTTTTTGAGTGCTTATCTTCAATGTTAGCAAGAAAGGGTGTTTTTTGTTAACTTGAGAAGATCCAATGTACGTCTGATTGTAGCCTTTTACATTCTTCTTGATTTTGAGAGAGAATTTTTAACTTTCTTTAGTTGGAACAAGAATCTTGCTCTGCAAATAGGAAGAAAAATAATTAAGTCAATTGTGAAATTTAGAGCATGTTTGAGAAGTGTTTATAAATCTTTTAATTATAAATAGATAGAAATGTTATCAGTGGTAAATAAGTTGGTAGTACTCGTGTTTCCCTCAAAATATGTTGATAAAAAGTAGTTAAGTGTTTATAAACAGTTCATAAACATGAGCCGAACATTGCTTAGTGCTGCTTCTAACCTTTATTTTCTAAGTATTTTGATGTTTGCATTTTTCATTCTGTAAACCAGTGGTGTCCTTACCTTTAGTCTAATTAAAAAATTTAGTAACAGTGTTTTATGCACAATTTATTTACTTGCTGAACCAGTATGTGGATCTGGATGTCTTCTCCTGCTTCTTTCATTTTCTATCCTTCTTTTCTTTTTTATTTTTCTTTTTTTTGAGAGCCCTTTGGTTTAAATTTTGGAAATGATATGCCCTCAAAGTTGGGATTTCTTACCCCTTCTTGGGTGTCCTCTTACTTTAAATAATGCATGCATGTCTGAAACTGAGAGTTTCAGTGAACTGCGCCCCCCCCCCCCCCCCCCCCAAGCTCTCTCCAAGACATCTGGGCATATATTGTAATTTCATAAAATATTGCTGAGTGTATAACATTTCTTCTTCTTTTAGATGAAGTACGTTTTCTTAAGCTGGATGTACTGGAAAGATAATATAAAACCCTTGATTAACTCAAACCATGGGGTGAAATCTGAGTTTTCTAAATCCTTGGCTAATAAAATAGAAAGCTTTTCTTTTGGTGTCCAAAAAGACTTCTTCACTCCTTTTTCTCTATTTGCATTTCGGGACAAGCATTCAATTTGTGTTATGGGAAAATATTTCGTTAAGAAGACTTTGGTTTATCTCGTGTTCATCCCACTATGCACTTCAAGGTTCTAACCTCTGAAAACTTGTTTTCCCTGTGGTCAGCAAATACCTGATTCTGTTTATATTTTGGCTGATGGAGCCGTCGGAGATTGGTTTTCAGGCATTTTATACTCAGCCAGTCAACAGGCTAATGTGGCTGTTCAGGATCAGTTGTCAGCTCTCAGTTTTACTAGGTTAATATCATATCAAATATCTATGTTGCGTTGGGTTTATGACTGCTTGCACAAGCTGTTTATGTGTCGTTCTAACGTATTTTCTATGCAGTTTGTCAGTCATTTTTGGTGCTGGGCTTGTAACTAGCCTTTCTCCTTGCACACTCAGTGTTTTGCCACTTACCCTTGGTTACATAGGTATGAGCTTTTGTCTCAATTCTTCTGATCTCCTGTTACTATACAGTTTGCATTGATGTCTGATACTTACCTTAAATTTTCTGGAAATCATCTAGGAGCATTTGGCTCAGGGAAGAACAGGGCAGAGGTAAAATACTTATTGAACCTGAATTCAAACTACTGTCTTTTGTCTTCTAAAATTTCTGTTTTCATTGACATGCAACCACATTGATAACCTGTGGAGATTGACTGCTGTGGCTCATATGGTTTTGTTTCAAATTATTCCAATACTTCACATGGACTGTTGATGAAGCAGTATATGAACTTAATTACTTTTATAATGTGCATTGCTTGTATTGGACAGGTTATTGGGAATTCTGTTGCATTTGCAATGGGATTGGCGACTACATTAGCAGTACTAGGTGTAGCAGCCTCATTTGCTGGCAAGGCTTATGGTCAAGTAGGGCAGGGGCTACCTGTTGCTGCTTCATTTTTGGCTGTGATTATGGGCTTAAATCTCTTGGAGGTAGGTGGATATGTGTTGGCAATGTTGCACTTTAATGATATACCATAGTGTCGGTGGTATCTTTGTTACTTTCTCTTTTTTTATGTTACTTTTAACGTACATGTTTGTCACTAAATTACACCAAGAATTTTTGTGTTGACATACCCCATAAGTTATCGTACAGGTAGTATGCTTTCTTTTTTCCACAAAATGCCTTTATTGTGAGTCATTATAATATCTTAAGAAGCATAGAATAAACAGAGAACCACAAGGATGCACCTTGATTAAAAGATGGTCAAGCTGGTGTTAGTTTGTAGCTCTCAGAACTTAATAAAGATGTCAACTACAACCTCACTGTTTCTATCCGCCATTGCCATTCAAATATCTTATCTTCTAATTAAAGTTGTTTTCATAGATACAGAACTTATATTTTGTAGCGAACAGTATGTTTAATCTTGCTTGTCCCTTTTCATTGTCTAGACCTAAAGTTTTGAATATAGTCTTTCCTTTGACATTTTCAGAAATTATTCCATGACTTTCTCCAATCATTGTTGTTAAATTTTATGTTTTCTTGAAATTTGTCTGGAGCCCAATGTTTATGTGTGGGAGAATTTTAGCCTCAGCTGATTATATGAAGTCTACTTGTGTCATTTCAATATTTTGCGTAGGGCCAGTATGCTCTTACATGAAAAAATCTTAATGTCTTGTTAACGTCTATTATTCTCAAATTTACATATTTGCTGCAGACAAGTTACATTATTTCTTTGTCAGAGGTTAGATATTGATGAATTCCCTTCAACCTCGTTATTTTGATTCTGATTCTCCCTTTCTTTACCTCCCCTTCAGAATAATTTATATATAAATATTTTCTCGACTTAATCAAATAATTGTTTTGCTTGAATTGAATCTGGAGGTGTTCTCTAACGCTGCTGTAAGTTGGTCTATAATCTTATTTTGATAAATGGATTAGGTCGATCAAATTGCTCCCCCTCACTGTAAAATTCGAACTCTTTTTTCTGTACCCATGTTCCCATCAGCTCTGAACTTTTCCATGATAATTGTCAATAGACAGAAATGAATTGTAGGCAGTCTTTGCATTTATAATATGCTTGCCGCTCAATTGTTGTCAGTCTTCTGGTCAATGATGCAGGTAATCGAGTTACAACTTCCCTCATTTTTCAACAACTTTGATCCTCGTGCGGCTGCTGCTAATTTTCCTTCAAGTAATAAGCTTTTTCTATCCTATTGTTAATTCTTCACGCGTAAAAGGTCCAGCTGCCTTACTTTACACACCTTGACCGCTTGAAAATGCTATTAATTTCTCGTCTGTATTACTTGTAAGGTGTTCAAGCGTATTTGGCTGGACTTACATTTGCATTAGCTGCATCACCTTGCAGCACTCCAGTGCTGGCCACCTTGCTTGGATATGTTGCATCTACCAGGGTACTTGTCTTCATTTAGCTTTTTCAGTTTTGTATCTTTCAGGTACATAATTAAGAAACAGGGGTTTGGATCTTTCGAGTTTTACTTCAAAGAGAACTACACGATCGAGTGTGGATAGTACCTTATTATTTTGCCAAATATAATGTGGTATAGACTTTTGAAGTGAATAACATTTTCAACATGGCAAGAGAGAATAAAATATTCAGTCTCACGTGCTAGTTATACATTGACTTGATTTTACATACAAATTGACAAAGTGAAGAAAAATATATACTGAACATCTATTGCAGGATCCAGTAATAGGGGGTAGTTTACTGTTGACCTATACAACCGGTTATGTTGCTCCTCTACTTCTTGCTGCTTCCTTTGCTGGAGCATTGCAGGTATATGTTTGACACCACCAATTTGTTATTGCTTTCAATTCTCTAGATTGTCATATGTTGCCTGCCCGTAGCTCGTGTATATTGAATGGCACTTAATCAGATTTGAACACATCTCCATGTTTTAGTCAAATTTAACTGTTCTCCCCCACCTAAGGGATTTCTCCAAAAGGGCTTTGCAGTCATAAAATTTTCCATTGATTTCTATTTGATATATAAATTAAGCACCTAACTATAGTAATACATGTGCAGAGCCTGCTTTCATTCCGCAAGTTTTCCGCATGGATTAACCCAATAAGGTACTGATTACATAAAAACAACTATAATTTTTGACGTCTGCTTCATCATTAGATTCATTACTAAGGAATCAAAATGGCCTTCATAGACTCATCAGCTGCCTTCTTGGTTAGTACTTCAGGCTTTTTTTTTTTGGCTTCTAATATGCAAATTGAATGCCCTTCCAGTGGGGCCCTCCTCCTAGGTGGGGGCGTATATACACTGTTGGATAAGGTTTTCCCAGCAACAACGATGGCAATGTAAGCAGTTACAGGGTTTACATGCAGTAAAAACCAGACCATGACAAGAGGAAAGTGCTGTTGTGGTAACTTTAGTTGGCACCCAATGAATTCCTTTCCACACTCTTTATGCACATGAGCACATCAATACATTGATATTTATGTGCAGAACATTCGTTAATGACTGAATGTATAGAATGCTGGGGTAAAAAACCCCATGTAAGATAATTATTCACAAACATCGTAAAAAAATGAAAAAAGAAAAAGAAAAGTTATTTGTAGAAAATGTAAGTGAATTTATTTATTTACGAGGAATGGAGCTATGTGGTGTTTGGTCATGGAACACAGGCAGATGGTTTTAATCTAGGTTTCAGTTCCATGAATGGAACAATGTGATGCTTTAATGAGGAATGGATCAGTGTGTCTATTAATTTCGAATCCACCAAACTCCTACATGGCTGTCTACACTTTCAAACAAATGGTTTTATACTTCTATTCATTGTTAATATCTATTATTATTCCTTAGTGTACAACCCCCTCACAATGGGCGCCTATTAATTTCGAATCCACCAAACTCCTACATGGCTGTCTACACTTTCAAACACATGGTTTTATACTTCTATTCATTGTTAAGCCCCTTTTTTTTACAATCATTTTTTTCTCAATTCTCATTTTTTTCTCTTTCTTCTTTTCAACCAAACATTCTTCAAATAAAATAATATTACACTTAAATCTAAAATTTTTCATCATTTTTCACCACATATTCTCTCATCAATCACTATTTTAAAAATTATATCCTCATTAAAATGAGATTCAAACACACACCTTGTGTGTACAGTGTACAGCCCCCTTACTCATATATCGATACCTTGTCTGCCACCATCACCACCACCTCCATCACTGGTACCAATACCAGCATTCAAAATGAGATTCAAACACACACCTTGTGCGTACAGTGTACAGCCTCCTCACTCTCATATATCGATACCTTTTGTCCGTCACCACCACTACCACCTCCATCACTAGTACCAATACCAGTTACTTAGTCCTTAACTGTCACAATGTCGTGTACTCTTTTGTAGTTTTTGGATTTTGTGATGAATTTATAAGCTGATCAACGATCACTCCTCAAACAACTAATGGAGTTTGAGGACCATATTACATACTCACGTTTAAAGTCGACCCCATTTCTACAACAACATGCTTCTCTAATTAGTAATTTCATCTCATTTTGAAATAGACGCTTGTTTGTGCACGACTGCAGCAAAAAAGCTCCCTACACTAGTTCACAATAATTTTGAGCACAATCTTCCTTAACGTTGAGACTTGAGGGTAAAAATATATGCTATGCTATCCACGATAAGTGCATTAGCTTGTATTTCTATCGTCTTTTTCTGCCAAAAAGTATGTCGAGAAGATATTTGATTCCACCTCGTCCGTTGCATGGTCCTACGCACGGAACCGGTCATTGCTAGAAGTTTCTTAGCTGGCCCAATTCAAAACTGTTTACACCACACGCTGATATCGGTACAATGATTCCATTGGAATAGGACTTGTTGTAAAAAGTAAAAGAAAAGCGTGTATAATTATTCTTGTAAACATCCCTTTTGTAAAAATTAAACGGCAAGTACCGGAGAGACAAAAAATCCCAAAATATGGCTCCATTTCTGCGCGCTCACTCGTCACTCCAATCAAGTTTTTAAAGAGAGAGTTTCTCTATCTGCATATATGTAAATGATATCTCGTGCAGTTAGTTAATGAGAGCCGCGATTGATCATTTCCATGTATTGGTTCAGAGATTCTTGTCGTTGCAATCTCATCTCTTCATTGAATTTCTTGATGAACGCTTCCACTCGCTTATTCAGCTCGTCCTGACCGAGTGATGGTTCCTTCCTGAGTTTTCCCAAGCCACCACCACCAGGTGATGGAGTCGATAAAGGGCTTGTAGCATTTGTACGGTCTTTGAATGTTTCAGCTTTGGTCATCTTTTGTGGTGTCTTGTCTAGCTGTTGCTGCTGGTAGTGATTGCTGTGGTGATGGTGGTTGTCTCTCTCCCAGGTGTCGGACTTTCTCAAGTGCCTAGTTAATGGCACTGCCCGTCCGTCTGTGATCGTTTTCCATGTACTCTCCAATGTGTCGTGTCTTTTCGCTTTGGAAACACCCAATAACGATTTGCCACCTGAAAATAAAATTGAGATCAATAATTTATTCAATTATTCCGTTGGATGTATATACTAATTAATTCGGATTGGGAGTGGGTTGGGTTTATTGAGCCGTTAAACGGTTCATCTTGTCGCCTTCCTCCTGACCCGCCCCTCCGTTTTCCGGGCCATGGACGCATTTTAAATGAAGAAAAATATTCAGCTGTGGTGGACCACAAATAGACAAGTACTCCCATCCAATCTAATCCTCTGTCATTAATTCACAGACAACCAAACTCCAACGGTAAGATTTTGCCAGCTAATGCATTTCGGAGATTACCGTTATCGGCTCTTTCTCGCCGGCCATTTCAAAACCTAATTTTGTGTTAACGATATATTTTAAAGCTTATAAGTTATAAGCTATGTACCTTTATGTGCACGTGTTTGTAAATTGTAGGGGAAAGAAAGATAGATGTAAAATAGGGAGAAAATTGATACCTTCGGGACTGGATTTTACATTTCTCCGGTGACCGAACCTTACAGAAGCCGGCAGCTTCTCGTTCGGCGTATAATATCCCGTTGAATCTTCATTCACCGAAGGCATACGCGTAGATTTCGAAATGACAAACTCATTCTCCTTGTTATTCATCGAATCCTCCTTAAAAATAGAGGCAGCCGGAGCGGCAACATTCGCCGTGAACGGCGTTTCATTGCCAATAATCCTCGCATTCTCTTGTACATACGCGTCAAACCCGAGTCCTTTCCCCATTTCCACTTCGTAACCATAGTTATTACTCAAAACGCCGCCGCTGTACTTGTACTCAGCTGCTGAATCATAATCGGTTTGGACGTTTTTCACAATCGGCATCAACGGTTGGGGCTGCAAATGAACCATGGTGTCGAGCGACGCCGGAGACAGGTCATGTTTTTTGGACTGCAGTTTCGAGGTAGCCACGATAGTGATGATAATACAGTTGATGACTAGGTATAAATACGGAGGTCTCAGCCATGAAACGACGACGTTATAGATTGAAGGCACGTCATAAACGGCAAAATCTGTAATTGCCGGAAAGGAAATTTTGAGCATAACAGCAGCAGCCAAAACACTGGTCGATATTAACACAATCTTTAGCGATAACATAAGATCAGTCGATGTTTGAGATAGAATCGCCATTTTTCTCTGGTATTCTCTTCCGGCGGAGAATATGTAGAGAGAGAGGAGCGGTGAACAAGTGATGAGGGAGCGTGAGTGGATATAAATATATAGTGGGAAATTATGGATACCATCATTTATCTGATTGGGTTTGCTGTCAGATTCAAAAAAAAAAAAAAAAAATGATTAAAAATTTTCAATTTTCACTTGATAAGATTTTTTAATAGTTTAAGAGAAAACAAATTTATGTAGTTATTCAAAAGTTAGCTTTGGTGATCCAAAGCGTCGCTTAACTGATAAAAGTTACTTTATAATAATAAACTATCTTTATTTAGAGCTCACATCGATGGAAAGATTTACCTGAAGTTGTAGCATAATTCAAGGGTTTGACTATTCGTCCATCAATACAATAAGAGGGTGTGTGGTAAAAATTAAAATCAGATTAAAATTGAAAATATAGCAGTTATTATTGACTTTTATTAGACGGGTGGGACCCAAAAACGATCATATTTTCAATTTTAATTGGATTTTAAGCCGTACCAAACAGGCTCTAAGTAAGATGGGTTTAGAACGTCGTGAGACTATTTGTTCTTCACTACACATCCTTCTAATTGCAAATTAGAATCATTTTTTTTATAAAAAGTCAAGATGTTGCTCGACTTGAACTCGAGATCAACTCCACTAAGATTTTCTACGTAGTTAGTTTCAAGTTTATTATTGTCGTAGCGTGGCGCGAAATTTATGTTTGGCTAAACAGTTATAAGACTTCTACTTTACTTAAGGTAATAAGTTACAATATTTTAACATTGGAGTATTTTGTCACAATGAGAACACAGATTCCTTTTCATGTTCTTAGAAGAGTTTAATAATGAAAAGGGTGGTTTATTACATTAATCAAATGTTTTACTTTCCCAACGGCCATATTTGTGGCCGTTACGCAAGGCCGGTGTTTAAGGATCAGGTGCCTGCTGGGGTCTGCATGTGCCCAACAGCTCGATGGGTACTGTCCCCAATCAAATATTCTCACCTCTCCTATTTTTTTATTTTTAACAAAAAAAAATAAAAAATAAAAAATTTGGTATTTAAAAATTTAGTACTTACAAGCGATTATAGTTTGTATTGAAAATATATTTTTAAAATGTGGTACTCTAATTCAATAGTTTTCGATAATTCGACTAAGTTTAAAGTTTGTGTGTTTTATTTGATACTCGTATTTCAATTTAAAATTAACTAACAAAAATCAATATTAAATTACACGTTATTTATATTATATTGTTTAGCATCATCCTATCAATCAACGATTGATTAATTCTTAAAATATGTTACTAAAATCATTAATAAAAAATAGCAATAATTATTGTTCACACACACTTCGTAGGTTTGTAATTTCAAGGACGTGAGTGATCACATGATAAATCCATGTACCAAATGGATTAATTAAAAAGTCGAACATGTTCTCGATACAATCATATTTTTAATAATTTTGATAAAACATTTGACATGTCCTTCTTTAATCACATCAAATCTTTTCTAGTCGAGTACATTAAATCTTTATCGAATGGTTGTCAAATTTGTGGTTCCTCTCAAAGTCATTTGTTTCCTTCCAAAGTCCACGTCGCCGCACTTGTAGCTGACGATTTGATTGCCACACTTTGAAAAAAATGTCTTTCTCCAGCCTCCAAACAAATTGTGGTTGCAGAATTTCATCCATTCGAAGAACAAAGAATGGTTACGCAAATAGGCGCAGGAGAAAAAAACACACAAGAGAGTGGAATTAAGAGACAAAATACCATGATTTGTATGCATTTCACCGTCCAGTTAGAAAGAAACATGACAAGATCATTGACAAGAAGCTATTTTAGTTGTTTTCTACAAATTCACTTAACAAAACTAAAGATTTCAATTTACGTATCTTTCACCTAACTTGTTTGTATTTATGCATGAGAATAAGCAGAATCGATCTCTCGTCCATAATGAGCAAAAGATTTGTTGTCCACCGATGATGTGATAACATGTGGTGTTGCCACATTATCGGTGGACAATATATCTACAGCCTATTATCAGTTCTTTGAGAACAAAATGACACAACTAGTTTTGTTGAAAAAGACCTGAATATTTGGGTAAAGTCAATTTTAATCATAAGTAATTTCTACCACGAGAACCTTACAACTTAATTATGTATTTAATATAAAGCGCTAAACGAAATTGAATTTAATACCGAATAAAAGTTTAAATTATTTTTTCTTCCATAGTTCAAAAGTTTAATTGAGATATCTCAATGTGTATGCAATAATTACTTTAACATCTGGTTTTAACTGCATCGATGAAATTATGTAGCTAATGCTTAGTTTAATCCTTTTCTCGTCATATTTATATTAGAGGCCAGTTTTTTTTTTTTTTTTTTTTTTTTTTTTGGGGGGGGGGTTGTAATCACTCACATACGGGTCAAAATTGAAAAATCCATTTTTTAACATTTATTTGTAGTAATTCTTGATAAGTTATAACCATTGTAATTTTCTCCTAAAACACATAAATGAAATTTTATGGGCTTGTTTTTCAATGTAATGTAAATTTTTCACAAGGGCTATTGTAAGCCATAAAAAGTTCTATTCGTTTAATCCCCACTTTTCGAGAAAAATACTTTCTATATCCCATAAAAATATGTTTTTTTTTATTTTTACACAAATTATACACTCTTACATTAAATAATTGTTTGAATAAGAGAACTTTATATTTGTTAATAACAAGGCACGTTAAATAATGACATATTAAAAAAAATTAAAAAATCAACCTATAATTTGAAATAAACAAAAAAGAAAAACAAGTCTACCTTTATGGAATTATAATCTCTTATTAACATGGACCGATAACAATCAAAAGTACAATATATGATTCAACCACATCGCAACAAAATACAAGTCCCACAGTTCCAATATCTCTGTTGTTTTGCAACACTTACGCCATATACTTATTATACATGCGCGCCTATAATGCATCTTAGTCTCGGAATGAATCGATACCAGTACACACCACAATACAACTATAATGTTGCTCGAAGTATACCTAAGAGTTCCAATCACTCTTTCTTTTTGTCACTGGTGTCTGAAACTGAAGCATTGTGGTAAGGTGCAGCAGTGTATGCATATTGCATCAAGAGTGAGAAGAAAACCATCAAGCCAGAAATGATTCGACTTTACTATTCCCATTGCTACAAGAATGTCAAGCAGAATTCCCTGGAGCAGGACAGAAAAGGCATCTGAATAATCATTTCAAAATCGTCGAATGTTCAAAGAGAAGAGAGATCGAAGAACATGCAAGCTACCAATTCCACCTATATGTAGGGCATGTTTGGCAAGGCTTTAAAAAATCCACAAAGTAGTTTAGGCTAAGAAAATGCTTTGAGCATGTTTGGATAATTTTCTAGAAGTGCTTTGTCAAGTTAGAAGAGCTCTTAGAAAAACCTAGTACAAGATTACTTGTGAACCTCTTCTACAAGAAGCAGAAGTAGAAGTATTGCCAAACAAATACACTTCAACCCTTGGCCGATCTTTAATTCAAAAAGTATAAAACTTCTTGAAACTTGGTGTCTTAAACTGGTGTTTCAGAAGATCATATACAATAAACGTACCTGCCAAAAACAGAAGACGACAATGCCTTTGACGCACAAAAACTTGGCAAGTGGTTTATGTGGTGCTAACTCTTTCGCAAAAACATGGTAGAAAACCACAAGGGAATACAATGCCAAAGAAACTGAAACGTTCAAGATCATAGCGAATGTCCAGCTGAGCCAACTGGGATATATTCCAAGAAGCTGAAGATCTATCATCAAGACAGAGCAAACTGGGCGAATTACCACAAACTACCATGTCCATTGCTTGAGAAGCTTTAAGTTTTTATGGTCCAGATGGATAGTGAGGCTGCAATTGCCGAACTGCCGAACTGGTGCGTTTAGACATTACTGTGATTCATAGGCCAGATGATGGCATGCATTTGCTTTAAATTATGAGAATAATTCCCAAAGGTGAAGATTAACATACAGGTCACATTATACCATCCACTGGTTGAAGGACGGGGAGCTAGCTATACCTGGAAAAGAGTCATTGGGAACGAATGGTGAATCTCTCTTCCTTTAATTCAGGCACTATGTTTTTGCTGATAGATATGTTCAAATAAGTATACATCAAAGCCAAAAACTTAGCCATCACCTAAACTTCATCAAAAGGCAAAGTTAATACCCCAAAAAAAAAAAAATTAATAAATAAAACATCAATAAAGCAGGCAAATATAAAGTGCTATGAGTGAATTATCCAACTTCGCTCTGATGAATAAAACCACAAGTCGGAGTTACAGAATGTGTAGTTGTTGAACATTTACCAGAGCCTCATAGCATTCTTTGATGGAATCCAAGAATGTGAAAAATGTTGAGCTTCCACGAATGTCTAGCAGACCGACGTAGGAGTCAATGGCATATAACGGGGCCATGAGGACGATAATTATTATTGCCTTCTGTTCCTTTGGCTTCTTCCAAGATTGGAAATGTTCAGATACAAGCTGTATCGAAAAATGTGTAGAGTGAGATTACACATACAGTGGTCCCCATCAGTGTGACTTTCCCACGGTCCATTCCAGAGAAATCCTTTGGTAGATATTCCATTCTGGAAGTATCGTTTGGTAGCCAATCTTAAGATCCTCTTTCAACCTGCGAGTAGATGTTTAATTTTATATTGCAGCCATTAAGTCTGTTGGGAAAAATAGCATATAACACTAGAAATCTTCAAAGTCACAATACAAACTAACCATATATATATAATGCTTAACAGAAATCATAGAAACCAAGAGTAACCGAAATCATCAGATGTAGAAGCCGAAAATAAACAGTAGAAAAAACTGGAGTGCAACTTCCCTTTTATGATCGAAATTTTAGGCTCAGGAACAACCTTCCATGCCATGCAAATCACCTTCCAGAGAGAGATAAAAAACCAGTCAAGAACACTCAACACTAGACTAGGGTCATCGATCCAAAGGATCTACCATAAATAGTCAAGAATAAGCCACAAATCGAATCTAAGCCTAGCGAAAAATACCACACAACTTAGTCCCTATTTCAGACCTAAATATATTCAAGGTTTTCTCCCGATCAACAGGCTACCAGGTTGATTTCATGGTACAAGGAAGAAGAGGGAAAGATGAAACCACAGAGAAGGGAAAAAACGGACCAGGTAAGAGAGAGAGAAAGTTTAAGCCCTCACCAAAAAAAAGTCTTGTCTAAGAAATAGATAAAGAGAGAGATTTAGACGTATGAAAGAAGCTACCAATTTCCTTTCAAAAGTCAATGTCCAATAAAATATCTCACAAGAAAAAATCATAGTCATAGATCTAATCCAAAGGTTATAGTTAATTCCAAAAAGTAGCACAATCCAAGTGACTACTAATTCCACCAATAAGATGAGAACCACTTAACCCACATTCTTCACTTTGGTTCTCATAACACACTCTCTCGGTTGCGAATTTGCACATGGAAGGACTGTTCATCATCATCGCCCACTACCTTCGAGAAAAATTAACCAGTGTCAATATGTAACAAAGATAAACACAATTTAAATTTTCCAACAGGTAGAATTTTTGTCCCCATATTAGAGGGATTCCTGTCAGTGTGAATCTTAACAAGTTCAATTTCACCTTGAGACAGTTTCTCACGAATAAAATGATACTTCACCTATTATGTTTACTGATAGTCAAAGTGCTTTATTTCTTTGTAAAAATCTTGTTCATGTCGGGTTCACCGAATGATGAACGGTCCTTTCATGTGCAAATTCGCAACCGAGAGAGTGTGTTATAAGAACCAAGGTGAAGAATGTGGGTTAAGTGGTTCTCATCTTATTGGTGGAATTAGTAGTCACTTGGATTGTGCTACTTTTTGGAATTATTATAACATTTGGATTAGATCTATGGCTAGGATTCTTTCTTGTGAGATATTTTATTGGGCATTGACTTTTGAAAGGAAATGAGTAGCTTCTTTCATACGTCTAAGTCTCTCTCTCTATTTCTTAGACAAGACTTTTTCTTCGCAAGGGGCTAGACTTTTTCTCTCTTGGATGGTCCGTTTTAAGTTTCTTGTCTAACTGATTCTCAACAGACTTAAGCCAAATTCTGAATTTTTCAAAAGTTTCCGACTTAGCCTTTAGAGGATAAATCCAAACTTTTCTTGAGTAATCATCCACTAAGGACAAGAAGTACTTACTTCCACCAAACGTGGAATGCTTCTCGTGGCCCCATAGATCAGCATGGACATAGTCCAATGGTCGGCTGGTTCTATGAGAGCTAGCTTCAAAGCTCACCTTATGGGACTTACCCAAAACACAAGTTTTACAGAAGTCCAAAGCTTCAATATCATCTTTCCCAAGTAATTTTTGATTACTTAAAGATTTTAGCCCTTTAAACCCAATGTGATCCATTCTGTTATGTCAAAGTTCAGTTTTGTCTTTACTAACTGTAAGAAGACTAGAATCAGGTCGTGTTTCAGTCATACCCTCAAGATAGTACAGTCCATTCCTCTTAGGTCCTTTCATAACTACCAGAGACCCTATCATAATTTTCAGAATCTTATTTCCAGATTTGAAAGTATATCCCTCATCTTCAAGAGTACCTAAGGAAATGAGGTTCCTTTTCAAATTAGGAACATATCTTACATTTCTAAGTTGTCTGACAGCCCCATCATACATCCTGATGGCTATGTCACCAATCCCAATCACATTCTGAGAATTATTATCTCTCATGTAAACTTTCTTAGATTGAGTCTCTCTGTAGTTACAGAACCAAGACCTTTCAGGGCACATGTGAAAGGTGCACCCTGTGTCTAGGATCCAATTTTTGTCAAATTCTTCCTCAAACACATTTAGGACATGTAAACTATCGAATTCAGAAACAATGGCAACATTGTTTTGTTCATTGATGTTCAAGTCTTTTTGTTTCTTCTTCCAGTCAAAGCAGTCTCTCTTGAAATGTCTAACTTTCCACAGTTGTAGCATTTCTTACCACCTTTATCTCTATATTTGGATCGCATTTTAGATTTTCCCCTTCCCTTTTTGTTCTGGAAGTTAAATTCTTTCTTTTCAGGTCTTCCCCTAACAAATAAGCTTTCTTCTTTCGGATTAGTTCTGTTCTCTATTTTTAGTTCCAATTCTCTCGATTTTAAAGCATCTACAACAATGACTTATGAAAGAGCATCCCTACCATATCTTATGGCATTTCTGATTTTTTTATAAGATTCGGGCAATGAATTTAACAGTATGACAGCTAAACCCTCATCATCAAATTCTTATCATTGTGAGCCAGACTCTTAACGATTATGCTATAATCATTCAAATTCCCTTCAACATCCTTCCCCGGATCCATCTTAAAACTAAACAGCTTTTCCAACAGATATATCTTGTTAGGCAAAGTCTTAGTCAAGAATAAGGCATCCAAAGCAGTCTACAAAGTTCTAGCATCTTTAGCATGATCAACTTGTCTAACAACATTATCAGATAGATGCAAAATTATAGAACTATATGCAATTTCATTCATTTCTTCAATTTCATCAGGTTTAGCTTTTAACTCATCAGAAAATTTATCAAGATCATCGAGAGCTTTAGCAACTCTCTGTTGGACCAAAATGGCCCTCATTTTCTGTTTCCATATTGAGTAGTCCCCATTTCCATCGAAGTGCGATAATTCGACCCTTAAACCCATTTCGGATTCTGTAAAAGAGTGGTCGTACTCGAGGACATAACAGAAAATGTTTTAAAAAAATATTTTCCAAATGATCAATATAAAGTCGAAAACACATAGTTAAAACCAATCCAATCACGAAACCTCAGTGTAATGTGTGTGCAAGTGTGATCAAAAACTCAGGCAATACACAGGTAAATATAATGCAAGTAAGTATGCTTTTCAGGTTAAAAATCAATTACAGGAATTCAATCACCAAAATTCACAAATAGGCAACCAAGCAATCATACATAAACATGTAATAATACCAAACCTAACCTAACGGAGAGTTTGGAATAATCTTACCAAACCACTGTTGAAAAACAGTAACAATATACCACCAATTCCTCAGTCGAGCAAGCCAGCCGAGTCACCAAACACTCAGTTCATTCAACAACATACACAACAAACAAAACACGAGAAATTAGTGTCGAAATCTGAAAACAAGATGCCAAAAACGAAGAATGCAATCAAACCCTGGATCGAAAGGGCTCTGATACCAGTTTTGTTGGGAAAAATAGCATAAAAAACTCGAAATCTTCAAAGTCACAATACAAACTAACCATATATATATATATATATAATGCTTAACAGAAATCATAGAAACCAAGAGTAACCGAAATCATCAGATGTAGAAGAAGAAAATAAACAGTAGAAAAAACTAGAGTGCAACTTCCCTTTTATGGTCGAAATTTTAGGCTCAGGAACAACCTTTCATGCCATGCAAATCACCTTCCAGAGAGAGATAAAGAACCAGCCAAGAACACTCAACACTTGACTAAGGTCATCGATCCAAAGGATCTACCATAAATAGTCAAGAACAAGCCACAAATAGACCTAAGCCTAGCGAGAAATACCAAACAACTTAGTCCCTATTTCAGACCTAAGTGTATTCAAGGTTTTCTCCCAATCAACAGACTACCAAATTGATTTCATGGTACAAAAAAGAAGAGGGAAAGATGAAACCACAGAGAAGGGAAAAAAGGGACCAGCCAAGAGAGAGAAAAAGTCTAACCCCTTACTAAGAAAAAGTCTTGTCTAAGAAATAGAGAAAGAGAGAGACTCAGACGTATGAAAGAAGCTATCCATTTCCTTTCAAAAGTCAATACCCAATAAAATATCTCACAAGAAAGAATCCTAGCCATAGATCTAATCCAAATGTTATAATTAATTCCAAAGAATAGCACAATCCAAGTGACTACTAATTCCACCAATAAGATGAGAATCACTTAACCCACAAAGTCAAATTTCCTATGAACCAAATCAGAAGTGTAAGACTTTGAAGAACGTGACTCCTCGTAATAAATTTTTTTCTTTCTTCTTCGCCTTTCTCTCTGCACAGGGTCAGTGGAAATTTTAAAATTAAAACATTTTAAACTTGAGTTTGCAAATAGATACATCCTCTGAATAAGCTCTTGCATATACATTATCTCACTTCTCTTCGTTTTCCCATAGAACATATAACTTTCATCAACATTTTTTGTGAAAAATGCAGGGAAAGATCTAAAATCTACTGTTAAGAGCATATGTAAAATTGCGCCCCCCCCCCCCCCCCCCCCGAAAAAAAAAAAAATAAATTACCATCTGGATGGACAACGTAAATATTAGTTTTTCCACCTAAAATAATAAAATCGTGAAAATTCAATTGGACAATCTAGCTAAAAACTCAGCTCCTCAAGGCATATCCCAATTTACTCAACAGGATAAAATTCAGCAGTATTCATTCAATTTTACTTAAAATTTAATTATCTAACAAAAAATATTTTCCATACATTGATACTACAGCTCACAACATTTTAGAACTCTAGCCCATACATTGATACAGCTCTTTCTGGTTTGCAGCCTACTTTACCCTTCCTCCTCATGTTTATAAGAAGGCAAGAAGAAAAAAATGAAATTTACATTATTTACTAAGATTCAATTTCTCCAATCGCAATAAGAACAGTACAAAGTAAGACCCAGCTAAGAAAACCAAGCTTAATCGAATAATTCAGTTTTCCATTTGCACTTCAATTCAGTCTTACAACAATCTTATTCCATCGCTGGTGATTTCTTCCAATTGAAATCGCAAACATAGAAGCAAAGAGATACTTACAGAATCCGGGCTGTTGATGTATGTTTGATGGATGGGATGAGATTAATAACAAGATGGAGTATTTCGATGAAGAAATCAAGAATACTGATATGAAACAAGATGACAAATCCCCAGTGACCAATTATTGGAGGGAGTGGTCGCCATGTTATTTTATTATTGTACCCTTCCAATTTGTGTACGTGTAGAGCACGAGAAAAATGGTATAATTGTAATTCAACGGTGTGATTGAGCTAAATTATTTTTCAAGAATATATTTTGAAATGGTAAATTGAAGAAGAATGTGTGGTTGAAAATGAAGGAAAATTTATTGATGTGATATAAAATATTATTTTATTGAATAATATGTGGTTGAAAAAAAATGAAAAATTATTGATGTAATATAAAATATTATTTTATTAAAAATATATGGTTAAAAATGAGTAAAAGAATTAGAATGAGATTTTTAATGTATATAAACAGGGGTTTGAGGGTAGATATAGATGAAAAAAAGTGGAGTGCAATGTGGGTCCGTTGAAAGAAAAATCTTATAAATAATTTGATTGGCAATTTAATACTTGGATCTTGATAATTTTAAAGTTACGTAATTCACTTTTTTATTTTTATTTTTTATGTACCAAATAAAGTTCGATTATGTATCAGAGAAAAAAGAATGAATAATCTTGTAGAATTCTTAAAAAATTCTTCGATTTTTAAATGCTTTTTACGTAATATGAATAATTGAGATACCGAGAGATTTTCATAGAGATTTCGAAAATTGATATATGAGTAAAGCCAAATGAACATAATGGATGACCACTTGGTTGACCGAGCCCTCACATGGAATGCGTGGGTCCCGACCTGAATTAAATAATGCCAACCTCCCATGTGTGTGCGTTTGTCATCCATGCGGTCATCCATTATGTTTGTGTAGCATAACTCTTGATATATTAGGTTAGTAGTATGTTGGACTAAACTTAAAAGTTTACTCATGACTAAATAAATAAATTTAGAATAATATATTTTCTTTCAAGCAATAAAATAAGGATCGTGCAACATTATCCAAGTATGTTGACAAAGTTGGGCTACTCAACGAAGTGGCAGAATTAAAAAGACTTAAATGTCCTTCTTCTATTTTTTAGTTAAATCAATGTTTTTTATTCCCAATATAGGATAACTTTGATTTATTTCTCCTAATAAATGAAAATGTCAATTATGCTCGTATTTATCTATATATCTTTTATCAAAACAATCGTTTAATATTCTAATTTTATTTTCTAATTTATTAATTTCTCTATTAATTCTCACTATATTTTCTTTTATAGGCACAAGTATATCTCTATTATTTTTTAGAAAATAATTAAAGTACGATATAAAATGGTTTAATTTCTTTCCTTTTTCTTTCACAATTAATTAATAATCTTCTACTCAAAGTAACTAAAACTTCATAAATAGTAGACGTACAAATATAAATGCAAGTTTTTAACATAAATAAGAAAGATCTTACAGTAATGAAGCAGAAGGTAAAGGCAGAATAATATCAACGAGATTTCCCTCGAGCTTGCTCCCATATGTTTGTATACTCAGATATAAGTGATCGGTGTTATTTGAATTTAAGAAAGTGGGTTACGGTCCAACACGACTTCCGCACTCTTATTGATTTTCTCTCTGACTCTTTTGCATATCTCACAATGGATCACACGGAATCACAATTTTCCTTTCAACTCCTAGTTAAAATATACCTTGAATGGTAACAGGGTTCTCATGGCTTTATCTAACAACGCCTAAAACGCCTACACACGGCAACAAGATACTTGCACTAACCCTCAAGGTTTTCACCGTTGGAGTATAAGTAAGATAGGAGCTTTTGAGAATATAATAAGAATAAGAAAACAATGTTTTCAAACAAATTTGATTTCATAAACACATTACACTAATATCTCTTACATAAGAGTATACATACATACTTTGGCTACACTCTTGGTACTTTCTCTAAAGAGATTAGAACTCCATAGAGATTACCTTATTACAAGTTTCAAATGAAAAAGAAAAACTGAAATGACTACAAGATTTGAAAACGAGAGAGAAATAAGTTTTTGCTTAAGGATGAGATGCATTCTTCTGAGATTTTGTCTTCCTTTTATAGACTCGAAAAAGCTCTATAGATATCCTTCATTATTGTTGTGTTACAGTTTAAGATAATGAGAATCTTACTATGGTCTAAAGTTGTTTGTCTTAACATGGAAAATAATGTAGGTGAAACCCCACAGTTTTTCTTTATCAAAGTAACTTTGATAAAATAATGATAAAGGAGGTTCATTACTTTTCCATATGAGACTCAAACCACTCATCCGGAAATTCCTCTGGATCTAGTGAGATTGGTGAACCATCTTCTTCATTGCTACAGCACTCGCACTAATGGTTTGGATAACGCCAAAATTGTTTACATAGCTCATTTTTTGTCCTTTGTGTTCCACTAGCGTTTTCTCCAAAAATATGATCACACCATAAATCAAGATAGTGTCAATCTTCTTGCTTAGTGGGTGTTACAGCCTTGCTATAAATCAAGTGGTTTTGTGACTCATACACCTAAATTTTCTGATTTTCTTCAATAATTTTCTAGAGATGCTCAAGATGTTCCTTATATCCCTTGGCTCTACGAAAAGCTGTCATATTGATGACATCTTCTGGTGTAATTTCGTGGATTTCACTCTTCTCAGGTTGGAGATGCTTGGAAGTAGTAGCAATCTTTATGATATGGCTAACTAGCAGCAGCATATCTTCTTCTTTATCCCATTCGGGACTTGCTGAGAAAAACCTAATATATATATATATTCTTATGTTTAAGAACTTGGCAATATCTTTCAATAGCTCGAACTACCTCTTTTGGTAGCATAGAAATTTCCTTTAAAGATTCTGATGAGTAAATACAAATTATATTTCTCATTTCAAATAGAGTACGAACCCAATATGCTGGGGCTCCTGGATATAAATTTACTTTGTTATAGGTTCCATATGTTAAGGTTTTCATCCAACCTCCAATACTGGTAAACTAGCAACATGCGAGATTGAATAGTACATATGCTAAAATAAAATCGTTTTTACTTTTGATATCCATAACACTGGGAGTGTTACAAGCCTTGATGATATTTGAGCGATCTAGCTCTGGTATGGAAATACTTTCCTTTGTAGATTTTTTCTCATGTGAGAGAGATAAAGCAGTATTCTCTTAGACTGATAGTTTATGAAGCTTTAAAGCTTTTTGTTCAATATTGGCACTAAGGCCTTCGGATTTATTGGTACTAGAGCATTCAGATAATATAGCCTTATTGGCTTTCTCAGATATCAGCTTGACGCAGTTGTTCACGAAAATATGTTTCAGATTTAAATCACCGCAAATGCACGGTTCGTTGACAAGTAATAAAGTGAAAATCATAGAATTTCGAGTATCATTCCCACGAGGATTGATTTAACTTGATTTCTATTATCGCGACATTAACCGAATCTATTAAAATTGAGATGTATTGTTGTAAATCTATGACTAAACTAACACTAGCTGCAAAATATTTAAATGAAATTAATGTTTGAAAAAACGCACTAGGATCCCGAATCACCAAACAAGTTCACTTTTAACTCCTATTTCACAATTTGACAACACGATGAATTGGTTGAAGAATCAATATTTCTAACTTATCCAATAATCTCTTTCGAGTAGAATTGAACCTATTCTAGCATACCATTTGACTATATTTCTATGACAAATGCAATATACGAGAATGCATGACGTTTTGTAAACACTTAGAGATTCACGTAAAGCATAGAGATATATTTCTATCCCCTATCGGACCCTACGATGATTTATACCTTATAAAATCTATTTTCCTTCTTTCGAATGCATAAAATAAATCACCAAAACTCATACAACTATTGTTCATATAATTGTAGATGCAAGAAAGTGTATATAAATAATTCAACATCCATCAAACGTGTTTAAATATCAAATTGTAAAATGGAAATTAAAAGTTCACAATACGAGGTTCATCGTTCACCTAGTACATAAAAAAGTCTAGCCTAGCATGAATAAAACTAAAAAACAATAAAAGTAATAAAGAGAAGATATCACCAAAGAGTTATAATTTAAAGTTTGAATCTTGAAGTGAAACACTTGTTCTCGCCTTTCTCCTTGCTCCTCAATGGTATTTTTCTCTCTAAGAATGCATAAAAACCTAGTTCCGGACGAGTTTAGGTTTTTATAGTTGCTCTAGAATCATTACCATAAGAGTTGGAGTTGGACAAGAAAACAAAAGATTTTATCGTCCAGAATACACCTTGCTATAGCAAGGTATATAGCATGGGCAAAGTAAATACTTCCTGAAAATCTCTGTTGAAGTCTGGGCTATAACAAGGTATATTTCCATGCTATAGTATGGTAGAATTTTCGCTTCTAGTGCAAATTGATCCACAATCTTCTTTTAATTTCACTTTTGGCTTTTCTTCATCTTCCATCCTCCTCTAATCATCCATATTATTGACCATTAGATCCTTAGCGAGATTCCATGCTTGATTCATCGTTCGGGTCAACTTATGAATAATTACAATTTAGTCCCCGAACTTTCATTTTCTTCCATTTGGGCCCTTTTCGCCTTTTTTCGCGCACATTTCATTCATTCCATCAAAGTAAGCCTACAAACATAATTCATATCGGATTAAGCCGTATTCAAGCATTTATATCAATAATTAATCATGTTTTGTCGCATAATTAAGTGCGCAAAACGCGTTTATCAAATCCCCAAAACTTGAATTGGTGTTTCTCCTCAAACAAGATGATGACCTAACTTAGGTTTAACGGCCTGCCGTATCTCAGGATTAGAATTCAGTAATTAACTAATGAACAGTTTCCACAGTGCAAACTCAACCTCCACCTATCACATGCAGAACTTGATGTGTATGTGTGTGCATACTCATGCAAAGCATACCAAACTGATGATGGGTGCAAATCCCGACCTGCAATAGTTAAAAGTTTTTCTTTCTTCGCTTGAAAGATTCACACCCCCTCAAACTTATTCTTTTCACTCAATGATCCATGGGTGTGTTCTAGAGTATAGTTTTAATTTACTTAGTCATTACCCTCTCTGTTTGGATAGATCTCGCGGTCATAAGTTCACAATTCAACAAGCATGAATTCTCATATTTCTTTGATTGTTTCAATCGTTAAAACTAGACTAGGTTACTTTCTTCGCATCAGAGATATGATTCTATAAACAAGATGTCTGGGGCTAATCAATGCATTTCATACATAGAAACATGTATAATATTCATCAAATGATAGATTTTTGTTTTTTTGTTTTTTTGTTTTTTGTTTCCACATATATGACACTTCCATTTGCTTTCTATATAACCTATGTAGCGAGTTTTAGGCCAATGACTCCCAAGTCAGATGACCATAGGCACCAAGTTTTAAACCCTTACAGGCTTAATCACTCGAGTTATACAGGCTCAAACAGATGTCTTAGAGATTCAATGATTAGTGCAATGCTCCTTTTCTTTTGACGCCCCTTTTCTTTTGACACCCAATTTCTAGAACCAACCTCTAACTTGGAACTTTTACCTCGTTTTTGTCTCATTGGTCTAATCCAATCCACACAACACAATTCTCACACATGGAATCCATACTTATATCAATGTTCTCCTATAACAGCTAAATCATCTCCAAACTTCTAAAATGATGATTTTTCGAATGGTGTAATAGAAGTTTTCGAGGTTGACCTATTATGTTCAGCTCCACTATGACTCAAACATCCCATCATTAGCTTAGCATGCCCAACACAATTATTGTGCACAAAAATGTCAAGTTCCACATAGACAAGTATCGATCAATTTAGCATGTATAATTTCCACAATTCATAGTTATACTGCTTCCAATATTATCATCATTGCCGGTAAGGCCATTAAACCCACACAAGCATACAAAGCAAATAAGCAAATACTGAAATAAACAATTTTTTTAGTTTAAACTCACTCGACAAACATACAGAAAGCAGTAAAGTAAAAAATAAAAATAAATAAAGTAGAACAATTAGAATGGACAGATATACCACCTCCCAAACTGAAATCGACATTACCCTCAATGTCAGAATATAAAAACTTTAAACATGCAAAATCAAGGACGATGAACAATGTAAAGCACAGAGAGGGACTGGTACTCCCCTGATCAGAATGGAGGCGGTGGTGGAAAGTGGGAGAAAACTGGGTCCAGTAGCGCTAGCATCCTTGCTCGATAAATGGGATGCAGGCTTTCCTTGTGACTTGGCGTGTGCTAATCATGAGCCAACTAAGTGAACGATGACCTAGAACTATCAAAATACATAAAAATTGAAAAATGCTCAAATTATTGCAAAAATCAAAATAAGTAAAAGGGTATAAATGATGGGCTGCCTCCCATCCAGCGCTAGTTTATAGTCGATAGCTCGACTGTACTGTGGTGCTCTGTTAGGGTACGTCAAACATAGTCTTAGAGATCATAATTAGCTTCTTCAATGACATTTTCTTTTTTACTGCAGCGTTTCTCCAAACTTCAGCCTTCACTTTGTCCATGTCATTTGGTTTTCCCTCATAAACTGTCTCGAACTCAACAATGTAGCCTTCTTGCTTCTTAAGATTTTGTTCGGGTTGAAACACAATTTTCTTCTGCAATACCTCCTCTACCACATCAATTTGATAGCACTTATCTGACTTGACATGCTCATCCATAACATTGAAAACGCTGAAAGTGATCTGTTCCTCGCCAAATTTCAAATTTAACTGATCATTTTCAACATCTATCAGAGCTCTGTTGGTAGCTAGGAATGGCATGCCCAAGATAAGTGGGATATCCTTGTCTTCTTCCATATCCATAATGAGGAAATCCGCTGGGAAAATAAATTTGTCCACCTTGACTAGCACATCTTCAATTATCCCCCTCGAATGTGCAAATGATCGATCAGCTAATTGTAGTGTCACTGTAGTTGCTTTGGCTTCCCCTAGTCCAAGTTTCCTGAAAACAGATAGAGGCATTAAATTAATACTTGCACCAAGATCACAAAGAGCTTTTTCAAAATAACATTCACCAATAGTGCAAGGTATAGTAAAACTTCTTGGATCTTTCAGTTTTGGTGGGAGCTTTTTCTAAATTACGGCACTGCACTCTTCTGTTAGCATTACCGTCTCATGCTCCTCTAGCTTTCGTTTCTTGGATAGAATATCTTTCAAGAACTTGGCATAGCTAGGCATTTTGAATAGTGCTTCGACAAATGGGATATTTATATGGAGTTTCGTGAAAATTTTGAGAAATTTCTTGTGTTGTTGATCCCATTAATGCTTCCTCAATCGTTGTGGGAATGGAATGGGTGGTTCATAGGGATTGACTGAATTATCTAGTAATTTCTGTGAGATTGCTGGATTCTCTTTTACCAGTGTCTTCTTATTGTTTTCAGCCTGCTTCTCATTCTCTTTTTCAGAAGACTCCACTTGCTCTTTATTTGCACCCGACCTTTTTGCATGTATCTCAGGTAGCTAAACTCCACTTCGTGTAGTGATGGCTTGACATTGTTCCCTAGGATTTACTTTTGTGTTGCTCGGCAATGTACCAGGTACTCTTCCTGTCATGGAAAGAGCTAATTGTCCCACTTGAGTCTCCAGGTTCTTAATAGCTGCACCCTGATTTTGGAGATTCATTTCAGTCTTCCTCATGAATTGATTAGTGGTTTCCATGTATTTATAGGTTTTTTCCATGAATTTTGCAAACATTTCTTCCAACTGAGGTTTCTTCTCTTGCTGAAATTGCCCTTGCGCCCAATTATGATTCTGATTATGATTCTGGTTTCTACCCTAAGAGAAGTTTGGATGATTACTCCATCCCGGGTTGTATGTTTCAGAGTGAGAGTTGTTTTGTTGACGTTGACCCCATTGAGAAAAGTCCACATGTTCCATCCTTTGTGTAATGATATGACATTTAGTTGTACCATGTTCTGCTCCACATTCTTCACAATTTGGTTTCCTCACTTGTGCTGAATTTATAGCCTGTGTTATGCCCTCTATATTGTGAAATAATGAGTCAATTTTTGCAGATAATGTCGAATAAGTATCTACCTCATACACTCCAACTGCTTTCTTTGTACCTATTCTATTTGAAGACCACATGGCTGATGTATTAGCCATTCTCTCGAACAATTCCCAAGCTCTCTCGGTTGACCTTGTACTTAGGGAGCCATTTGATGATGAATCCACCATGTTTCTGAAAGTCATAGTTAGTCCCATATAAAAGAATCTGATTTGTGTTGGCTTGTCGAACCTATGTTGAAGACACTTCCTTAGCATGTTCTTGAATTTGTTCCACGTTTCATCAAAGGATTCGACTTCATTTTGGCTAAGTATTGATATTTCATGCCTCAGCCTAGCCACTTTGGCCGGTGAGAAGAATTTGGTGCAGAATTTATGAGCCAGGTCGTTCCAAGTAGTTATACTTGCCACTGGGAGTGAATCAAGCCACTCAAGTGCTTTATCCCGAAGAGTGTGTGGAAACAGCCTCAGTCTGATTGCATCTTTGGTATCTGAAGTGTTGACACATATCTAAGAAACGGAATACATGTGTATGTGGATTCTCATTGGCTGTCCCGTAAAATTGATGTCCATCCTGAAAGAGTTGGATGACACTTGTCTTCAGTTGAAAGTTTAGTTGTTCGAATGCTGGATAGACAATGCTGGATTGGCTTTGAATGATGAACGGTGACCAAAGATCCCCAAGCAGAGCATTCCCATCATATTGTGCTTTCGCATTGGCGGGAGTTGTAGGTGATACAATCAGTTCCAGTTGTTGATCAACCATTTGTATTTGTTCTTGGTAATCCTGCTGATAATAGTAGCACTTAGCTCAACCCAAGTAAATAAACTAAATTGAAAATAATAAATAAACTAAAATTAAAAGCACGTTCGAATTAGTGTCTAAATAACAAAAATCAAGTTAATATTCAATCCCCGGCAACGACGCCAAAATTTTGTTCATGAAAATATGTTTTGGATTTAAATCACCGCAAATGCACGGTTCGTTGACAAGTAATAAAGTAAAAATTCTAGAATTTCGAGTATCGTTCCCACAGGATTGACTTAACTCAATTTCTATTATCGCGACTTTAACCAAATCTATTAAAATTGAGATGTGTTGTTGTAATTCTATGACTAAACTAACACTAGCATGAAAATTAAAATAAAATAGCAAATTAAATGCAAAATGATGTTTCAATGCAAAAGATTTAAATGAAATTAATGTATAAAAAAACGCACTATGATCTCGAATCACCAAACAAATTCACTTTTAACTCATATTTCACAATTTGACAACACGATGAATTGGTTGAAGAATCAATGTTTCTAACTTATCTAATAATCTCTTTCGAGTAGAATTGAACATATTCTAGCATACCATTTGACTATATTTCTATGACAAATGCAATATACGAGAATGCATAACATTTTGTAAACACTTAGAGATTCACGTAAAGTATAGCGGTATATTTATATCCCCTATCGGACCCTACGATGATTTATACCTTGTAGAATCTATTTTCCTTCTTTCGAATGCATAAAATAAATCATCCAAACTCATACAACTATTGCACATATAATTGTAGAAGCAATAAAATGTATATAAATCATTCAACATCTATCAAACGTGTTTAAATATCAAATTGCAAAATAGAAATTAAAAGTTCACAATACGAGGTTCATCGTTCACCTAGTACATAAAAAAGTCTAGCCTAGCATGAATAAAACTAAAAAACAATAAAAGTAATAAAGAGAAGATATCACCAAAGAGTTATAATTTAAAGTTTGAATCTTGAAGTGAAACACTTGTTCTCGCCTTTCTCCTTGCTCCTCAATGGTATTTTTCTCTCTAAGAATGCATAAAAACCTAGTTCCGGACGAGTTTAGGTTTTTATAGTTGCTCTAGAATCATTACCATAAGAGTTGGAGTTGGACAAGGAAACAAAAGATTTTCTCGCGCCAGAATACACTTTGCTATAGCAAGGTATATTTCCATGCTATAGCATGGACAAAGTAAATGCTTCCTGAAAATCTCTGTTGAAGTTTGGGCTATAACAAGGTATATTTCCATGCTATAGCAAGGTAGAATTTTCGCTTCTAGTGCAAATTGATCATCAATCTTTTTTTCATTTCACTTTTGGCTTTTCTTCATCTTCCATCATCCTCTAATCATCCATATTATTGACCATTAGATCATTGGCGAGATTTCATGCTTGATTCATCGTTCGGGTCAACTTATGAATAATTGCAATTTAGTCCCTGAACTTTCATTTTCTTCCATTTTGGCCATTTTCACTTTTTTTTCGTGCACATTTCATTAATTCCATCAAAGTAAGCCTACAAACACAATTCATATCGGATTAAGCCATACTCAAACATTTATATCAATAATTAATCATGTTTTGTCGCATAATTAAGTGTGCAAAACGCATTTATCAGCAGACATTTCTATTAGTATTATCTTGGACTCCACAGCAGCAATCTTCATGTTCATTTCGAACTTCGACGATTCTAATTCCTTCCTGATTTGCACCATTCCTTGTTAAAAAATCTGGAATAAAATTGTATTTCTCTTTAATATGGACAATATCAAATTTAAATGGTGCAAACCACATTTGCATTCTAATAAGTGGCATTTCAGCTGCACTTGTTTCAAGTTTATTTGTTAATAATGGTTTTACCTGAGTATTATCTGTTCTAATAAGAAATTTCTTAGGTAGCAAATAATGTTCAAATTTTGCTACACCTTTTTAACAGCAAACATTCTTTACGATTGATATCATACCTTGTCTTGGCATCTTTGAATGTTCCTAAAGTATAAGCAACAAATTCTTCTGGGCATTTACATAATGGATTACAAAGAAATTCTATATGATTTTCTTTTCTTTTGAGGATTGCTCCTCAGTGTAATAAAGATGTTTCAGTTTCTAAAATAAAGAAATCATCATCATTTAGAATATTTAATTCTAGTAGATTTTCACATATTCTTTTAATTTTATTTACCATTTCTATATCTTCTTGTGTTCATTCCCATTCAACTTTTTGAGTTTTTTTGATAAAGTGGACTTTGTATTTTGCACAGATTTTAATAAATTTTTCAGAATAATTTAATAATCCGATAAAGTTTTGTAACTCTTTCTTATCTCTTATTTCTTCTGAAAATTCTATAATCTTTTTCCCAATATGGGGTTGTTGAAGTATTTTTTTCAGTAAAAATATATCCTAAGAATTCAATTTCAATCTTAGCTATTTCTGCTTTTCTTTCTGATAAGGCTAATCCATATTTTCTAACAATATAGTTGAATTTCTTAAGATGTTTAATATGCTCTTTTAGATTCTTACTATGAATAAGAATATCATATACATAAACAATGCAAAAGTTCTTTATTGGTCTAATAATCTTATTCATTCTTTGTTGAAATATTGCTGGTGCATTCATCAATCCAAATGGCATAACATTCCATTCGAATTGTCCTAATGGATTAGGGGTAGTAAAACTAGTTAAAAGTTTTGATGCTTCATCTAGTTTTATTTGTCAATATCTAGATTTACAATCAAATTTATAGTATATTTTACTTCCTTGTATTTGTTTTATTAATAATTCTTTTATTGGTAGTTTATAGCTATTTGGTACAGTTTTAGAGTTCAAATCTCTATAATCAATTACCATTCTAGCTTTTCCTCTTTTAATTTCACTATGGTTTCTAATCATAAATGCTGGACTATTATATGGACTGGTTGATTCTTTTATAACTCCTAATTGTAAGAATTCTTTAATTTGTATTTCAAATTCTTTTTTATCTTCTTCGCTATAAGGAAATTGTTTTCCTGATATTTTAGCATCTGGCTCTTTTAGTTCAATGGTTGCCATAGGTTTATCTTTATCCCATTTAGTTAAGGGGTGTTCATGATAACATTTTTCTAGTTCTAATTTAATACTTTCTAATTCTTCTTCTAAATTGCTAATTCCTAATAATGGAATTTTTTATTTTTGATTAATTTATGTATAACATCCATCACGATTACCTACAGAACTCTGATCTCTGTGTTTATGGTGAATTGGTTGATGTGCAATTCCAATGGCTTTATAGATTTTTGGTGTTTTAATTTTGTGATTACAAGGTGTTGTAAATTCAAAATTATCTTTATATTGTATAAAAGGGTTATATGTGTAGATAAAATTTTCTCCTAAAAGGATATCACATCCGATTTTATCTGTTGCATATATTCTAGGTATAAAACATTTTCTATTTCCTATAATTATAGGATCATTTTCTACAAAATCTCTATAGATTTCTACAATATCACTGACTGTTTGTCCATAAATTGTCTTCTTATAATCTCTTTTACAGTAATGTTCTGGGAACACGTATCTTTTGCATAGGCAAATACATGATCCAATATCAAGTATAACATGAAATTTTATCATACAATAATCTGGTAAATTGAGAGTTATCTCAATATATGGACTAAATATGCTAGTTTTGATTGATCTAATTCCTTGTATCATATAGATTGGTTCTTTATTTTTATTAACTCTAGAAATTATTTTTTGTTTTCCTTCTATAATTATTTGTAAGGTATTTTTCTGAATATAAAATAGTGAGACTTTCTCAAGAAAGTTCATTCCCAATAATATTGAACTAGTATATTTTCCCTTCCTATAATCTTTATGAATTTTAAGATTAAGTTTAAATTGTTCTCCTTCTATATCTGTGAAACTTAATTCTAAATTAACAAATGTTTTAATTTCATATTTAATTCCATGATAATATGTAAGAGTTATTCATTGCGGTAATTTTTCTTTTAGTAAATGATCAACTAGGTCTGCTCTTATATGACTGGTACTAGCTCCTGTATTAACAATGGCTATGATTTCTTGGTAGTTATTCTGATTATTGATATATTCTGTTAGAATAAGGAAATTATCTTCCTCACATTTTCTTAGGTCAATATCAATGCTATTTCTAGGCATTATTGGATAGTTTCTACTTGTAGATGTTCTACTAGAGTTTGAGAGTTCTCTAGTACTACTACTTCTTTCTATTCTTCTACTAAGCATTCTGGCTATAAGTTGTTCAGAGGTATTCAAGGTAACTAATCCTTGATTTCCTACATTATTATCTATTCTTCTAGATTGCTAATGAAAATCAAGCAATATATCTTACGGTAACGAAATATTATTATTACTTAACATTCTTGGTGGGGTAAATTGTGCTAGGTCTCTAAAATCTCCTGAGACTTTATTGATTTCTTTTTGGTGTGTAGTAATAAAGGCATATAAAGCTTTACAATGTAATGTTACAGTTTTACTTCTTGGTGACATAATTAATCTATCAATTCTATGATATAAATTTAATCTCATACTTAAATTTTCATCTAATAGGGACATGTCAAATCCAGGTCTTACAGTAAATATAATTTTCTTATATACTAGATTTCCAGAGACAACTCCTAATAGAACGTCCATAGGATCATGAAGTATTCTGTTATCCATTAAGTACATTTGTATATGAATATCCATTTATTCTCTAAAGTATCATTTGATCATTATTTGGATTCCTCCAATCACTATGTTCTTTAATCTTTCCCTAGTAGATCTATTTATTTTTGTTAATTCTCTATTAACCCATTCTTTAGTTATTATGGGTATAGTAGTGTTTCGTTTAACATTTTCGATGTTAATAAGTACTTCATCATATTTAGCAATATATATAGTTTTATTAAACCAAAATAATATTGGTCTTACAAAAACATCTTTATCTTTTAAAGATATTTGTTTTTCTTTTATAACTTCATATCTTTCTTCATCAAACACGACTATTTGTGAAGTTCATTCTTCATTATCTAAGTTGATCTTAATAGTATCTATAATCTCTTGATTCATATAAATCTGTTCAAATTCTGGTTCTTCAATTTCTTCTATATCTAGCTCATATATTGAGTTTGTTTCAGATAATTCTTTTAAGTCTTCGATTATCTCATAGTCTGAGTCGAATTTTATTTCTTTCATTATCCTAATGGTTTTAACATTTTATCTTTTATTCTTATTGGGACAATTGGGAAATATATGTCATATTTCATTACATGTAAAATATTTACATTTTTTATAGAATTCTTCTTTAGATTTTTTCTGAGATTTCTTATATTGGTTATATTCATTTTTCCAAGGTTTTTTTTTCTTAAAATATTTCTTATGATTCTTAAATCCTTTGTTTCTCTTCCAAGGTTTAAGATACTTCTTAATTTTTTTCTTATAATATGGTTTCCTAGGCGATTGGTGACAACCAAATTGCGGTACTGCTGCTATTTCTCCATAACAGTATAAACTTATTTTCTTACCATATTTTCTAAATATGTGTTTGTACATAGATTTTCTACACCGTTCAAGTATTTTTCTCTTAGCGAATGAAGTTCTCATTCCTAAGGTATCAGCTTTTCGGTTAGGATCTTCCCATTCCATTATATTCCAATAAATTTGGTAATTTTCAAATAATTTCTAACCCTATAGTCAAGGTAGTTTAAGAAAATATTTATTTAGTAATTTTACATCTTCTTCTGATAAATTCCATTCTTTTATGAATTTAGAAGTTTTAATATATATCTTTTCGAATTTCTTAGTATATTCGTTTAATTCACACATATCACATATTTTTAATAATTTCATTTCTCTTTCAGCTTGTAAGGCTTCTTAAGTGATCATGTCTATTTTTATTTCTAGTATAACTTCTCCTAATAGTAAATGTCTAAAGATATTTTTCATTCGTTTTAAAATTTCTTTAAAATTTTCAGCATCTAAACTTTCATTACTATCTATTGTAGTTGTAGATCTTTCTCCATATTTAATTTTATTTTTAGTTTCTTCAAAAGTTCTCATCCAGATATCTGAAGTAATTCCTCTAAATATGTGGATTAAAAAGTTATAAGCTTGAGTTGTATTCCATTTATGAAAAGCAACAGCTAAATCAGTAGCTTTTACCCACGAGTCAATAATTTCACTTTTATTATTGCTATCATCAACATTTAGCCAGATTCCTGTTGTAGGAATTGGTTCAGTAAATAATTTAACTGGATTATTATCCCTAAGATGTATATGCTTGGTGGACATAATCTTGGGTTCTTTTCTAAAATTGTAACATTCTCGTTTTTCAGTCATTCCATGTTCTTTTATCCATTCTAAATTCCAATCATCAGATTCGACTTGTGTCCAATCTCTAGTAATATTAGTTCTACTTGTCTCCCCGATTAACGGTTGAGTTTCAACTTGTTGATTTAGAGGTAGAGTATTAATTTCAGTAATTTCCTCTTTGGGTGGATGATCATTCAAATAAATATTCTCAATTTGAATAGCTAATTGTTCTAATCTTTGTTTGTAGACTTCTAATTCTTTTCCAGTGACTTCAAAAAATTTCGTTTCTAATTCTTCTATAACATAAGCCGGTAAAGGTGGTTCAATTGATATTCAATCTCATCCTTCAACTAAAATTCATCTAGACCATACACATCACTTGGTCATCTATCTTTGTCATCCTACTTTGTTGGAGTGGCATTATTCATAAAATAATATCTTTTTATAGAGTTAAATTAGAAACAAAAAAAACTTAAAAACATTGGAAAACAAGAATTTGCTATATATGTTGTTTGGCTGTCTGTCTAGTATAATATTTGATTAAATGAGCTCCATGCAAATTTCGGGCACAATAATATTTTATTGTACGCGGGTCCCCCACCTATAGGTGGCGTCCCCGTTAATAATTTCATTTTATTATTATTTTAAATTGATCGGATTATACAGTGTTTTAAATACCTTTAATGTAGGATGTCACAATAAAATATCTTTAATATAAAATATTTTTCTTCTTAAATTAGTCAAATCGATTTGAGCATAATCAAATCAATTTTCAATTCAATCGAAAACATGGTTAACGTGGTCAAACTTGACTATGTTCCTATGTCATCTTGTCAAATCAATGCTAAATAAAATAATGAAATGAGAAGGAGGGAAATTAATGAGGGGACTAGACTACATCGGGGGAGAGAATGGAGAATACGAAGAGGGACATAGGAAAGATTGACTCGATGTTATACATTCGACATTCCAAGTATTGATTCGTTGAAGAATATCAACCGCCTAAAGCAAAAACTCTAATTGGTCGGGTCCCAAATAAAAAAATCCAGCAACGCCACTCCGGAATCAGGGAACATGAAAAAAAAGTTGGCAATTGATGTAGTAGCTATTGTGGCCAACCCGCAAATCGCTAATGGGTCTGTTCTAAACCCTAACCATGATAGTTGGGATGGTTTGCATAGCATTCCCTAGAATACCAAAACTGACCCACCACACACTCAACCCAACCGCACAGAAAAAGTGGCTCTTACCCCCATTCCCTAAATTGGGCCAGACCATTTCAACTGGTTACTTGATTTAGCCCATTTCTGATTGTACACAAAAACCCAAAACCCTTTTAAGGCCGATCAGTGTTTTTAGGATCTTTTTATTGACTACCAATAGGGCTGGAAGTGGTTTCATTTGGTTCTGGTTCCAAGAGAATCGAATCGAAACATTAACCAATGATTTTTTTGATATTAGAACCAAATAGTTTTTCCTAAGATGCGGAATTGAACCGAACCAAACTATTTGGTTCTGGTTCGGTTTGGTCTGGTTTTAGTACTATTGCTTAAATTTTCAAACTTACATCATATTCATAAGTTACTAATATATACTTAAATAAAAAAAATATAAGTATCAAACATTTAGCAAGTTCAAATTATCAATAATCAAGATTATAAAAGTCCAAACTAACAAACAAAATATAAACGAATGAGTTTTTGCGAGAAGTTAATAATATCGAGTTCCATTTTCATCATACGTCCAATCAATTCCTTTACATGAAGTCGTTAGACCTACATAAAAAAAATGAAATATGAAACTGAAATATAAAGTTAAAACTCGAAACTGATAGACAGTGGTGATGATAAAATGACCAAGCCAAGCAACTTAGCCCTTACCATCAAATAACAACTAACCGTACAATACTTCATTACTTATGTTATAACTTTGAGAAACTTTACAAACATAATTCAAAATACACAATTAAAACTAACAAAAATAAATCAAAACCATTTACAATTAATAAGATGTAAGGTAATAATATTTTATAAAATAAATTTTACCAGATTCAATTTCTTCATAGAACTCCGTCTCCTCAATGCAAATTATGTCTTGAGTTGCACAAAAAACTATTAAAAAAAGAAAGATGTCCAATATATTATGATATTTTTTTACTGTACATTATCCTTGATGGCTTGGAGGAACAATAAATTGGTGGCAACAAAGTTCGAGTTTTCGCATAGAAAAGCTGCGTTGTTGAGGCTTGAGGGATTATGAATTTAGGAAGACGTCCAGGGACTTTGAGGGTTTGAATTTGAAATAATGTATTGAATTGATGTTTAAACACAAATATTAAATACAATTTAAATTAATGGACTAAACACGTTTTATGGGCTGTACCAAAATAATGACTACTTGGCTGGCTTCAATTAATATAAAATCAATTCATACAAAAAATAAAATGGTATTTTGTTCTCAGAATCGAACCAAAACTATAACCAAATGGTATTTTGTTCGAAGAACTAAAACTATTAATTTTTTTGTAGAATCGAACCAAACCAAACCGCTTGGTTTGGTTCGGTCCGGTTCTGGTTTGATTTGGTTTGGTCTGGACATTTTGTCCACCCCTAACTACCAAGGTGTTCTCTTTTTAGATGCTCGTGACTCCAAATACGCGGGAAGAAGGGTCGGGTTGGATCGGATTCATATCCAATTTGATAATCGAAAAGTTTGGTAAAATTCGAAACTAAGCAGGCAAGATGAGTAAACCAATTCAATCATACTCAAGTCAATTTGGGTCAATTCGGTTTGTCCTATTAAACACTATCACAAATGATAGCCCAACTGTTCAAACCTAATGCTCCAACATCCTATATGAAACCATACGAACTAGATCGTCTAAGAAGAGGAGGAATATTGTTGAGGAAGATATTGCCTTCATGAGTGTATTTGATGGATTCGCAGGATACTTGGAGGAAATTATGGGCAGATCCTCCTTTGAAGAAGAAGTCAAATTCCTTGGATGCAAGAATGAATTTTTCAAAGACCTAGAGCTAATGAACCGCTCCTTAGAGAGAAGATTTTGTGATAGATACCAATACTTCCCAAACTGAAAACAATAATGCTAAATGTACCCTTCTTCATTTACATTCTTTTTGACATTGCCTTTATTTTTTTTTTTAATTGTAGGCGGGAAAACTATTTTTATTTTTAAATTGTCCAATAATATTTTGTCATATGACACAATGTAAAGAAAGATGTACGTATGGTATGATTGAATGGAAAATGATGGGGAATTTAAACTCGTTACAAGAAGAAAGTCGAGCATCCAATGATAATTAGGAATAGAGCTAAAGGGCGTTTGCATTTCGCTTTGTGTTTCATTCTACTTTGAGGCTTTAAGCCTTTTTTTTGGGGTCATATTTAGGCTTTAGGAATCGGATTTAGCTCCTGTTTCATTTAGTTAAAAATCAAATTTTAGTAAATTTTAATAAAAATTGATAAAAATGTGTGGTTGAAAAATTATAGATCATATGCAATGTGTAATTAAAATTAATTATTGACTTTAATTTAGATATTTATTTATGATTGCTCTTTGCTTGCTTTCCTTTTGGGAGGTTTTGACTTCGCCGCCTCTATTATTTGTAATTTTCTTTAATTTTATGTGATGTGATGCTGATATGTGAATTAAATTAGGTGGCGCCATATCTCAGCGCCTACATAAATGCAGTGGGTTGGAAACTTAACCAACAAGATATCAAGCTGGGCACACAATCTCATTAAAGTTTGATAACCAAACACTAAAGCTTAAAAATAGCACAAGGATTGAATAAAGTAATGCTATTCGTAATCACTCACTGTGAGAGTCACGTAATATACACATGACATGTGATTATTTGATACATTAATATTGTAATTTTTTATTGACTCATATATCAATTACCACATTAATCTATCAAATAACCATCTTCTTACTTGGGGGCGGATCAACACCTGGCTAGCCCCCGCGACCGCCCGTGCTGGATTTGCAAGGTACAAAAAAATTTTGGTTGACAATAGATAAATATTTAGAATATATTGCTGATGATTCATCTTATCTTCAAACTTCTACCCTATCTCATTTGGTTAGAGCTTGCATTTTCGTTTTATAGGTCAAAGGTTCAAGTCTCCTTCCAACCAATTTATTATGTAATAGTTTTAGTTCTACAATTTTTAATTTTTACCAAAATTAATGGAACAGTGAGGAGGGGTTCGAACCTTGACCTTTCTTTGGATTATTGACAGGTTTAAAATTATGGCAACCGATGAATTTGATACTAAAATTAAACAAAATAATATATGTTAAGTTTTAGAGATGTCAATGCAATTGTAAAAATTCGAACTCGCTCTTCCTTTAAATTATAATTTATAACTTGACTATAATGTCATTTGGTGAATATTGTTAACTCATATAACAAAATTATATATATTTAGTTTGAATAAAATAATTGTTATATTTAAATTTTAGGTTTTGATTTCCATTTTTTTTAAATACATTTTTTCTCTCATTTTCAACCACATTTTCAATAAAATAATATTATATGCAAATTCAAAACCTGTTCTTATTTTTAAACACATATTCTTCATCAAATCAATATTCTAAAATGCTTTTTTTTTTGGGCAAAAAATAGGCATCGAATGAGCTTTTAATATTTTATTGTTGCCGACGATCAACAGCCGCCCCGCCCTCCCTCCCTCCCGTGCTGACTTAAAATCCTAGATTCGCCCATGTTCTTAGTCACTCACTAAGACAGTTGCTCTATGTAGTATATAAATGACGGGTGGTTATTTGATACATTAATGTGGTAGTTTTTTATTAACTCGTACATCAAATAACCACTTGTCATATGTATGTCATGTATGATGAATGTCGTAGTGAGCTACTGTAAATAAGATTATTCGATTGGATATTTGGTCGGTAAGAAATCCATCGATTAACGGCATTAATTGTTTTTCAAGAATTTACACCACCTACACATATGGACTATTTTGAAGAACTAAAATTAATTAGGATCCTTTCCCACAAAATAAATAAATAAATAATGCCCGATAATATTTTCCACAAATATATTTTTCAACAAATGTCTTAAGTAGATGATATTTATGAAAGGATTTTTTTTTTATTTTGTTCAATACTTCGTACAACACGGAAGTGAATAAAACTACATTTTGTCCTCGATCTTTTATTTCAGTAGAAAGTAGGTCATCAACTTTTTATTATAGTTGTATAATCAGTTGTCCATTACCGAAAGAATCCATATATATATATATCACATCATCGAATGGACTAGATTTTGTTTCACAAGAAGCTTAAAGTGAGATCATGTTTTCACGGCGATCGTGTGATAAATTGATGAAGATTTATAATTAATTGTGTAATTGTAATAAAAGGTTCAATATCAATTTATTCTTTTTTAAAAGGTTTGAAACAAATTGATCAATCGAGGGATTTTCCCAAATAACAATGGTGCAACTTTGGCACAATTAAGATTAGGTGCAATCATACGTATAAAATGATTTTATTTGTGTAAAGGTGTACATATGTCTAACACACCATACCAGACAACTCAAGTATCATACTATAGTGCGTCACTCGTGGTTAGAAGAGAACTACTAAATCTAACATCGTGTGAGAGAGTTTATATTAGAATTAAAAAATGACAATGGTCCAAACTCTATATATTCGCGAATGTGACAAATTCTAACCCTCCTCACATGAAACCATATGTTTATCAATGAAACGTAACACAACTATTGTTTGATTGAGATTCTGAGAAACGATAAATGGTATTTGTTCCATAGCTCTCAATTCTATCGTTCATTAAGAAAAACCTTGGCCTTTAGTGGTAGGTATAATCTAAATATGGCTTTTAAAGATATTTTATGCTTTTAGGATAATCTTATTTTTAGATATTTTCTACACCTAACAATTAATTAATGCTATTAATTGATGGATTTCTTATATTAAACCCCCTTTTGGTGCACATTTTTGGAAAAAAAAAATGCATTTTTACTGTTGATGTGATGGAGAATATATAGTTGAAAAAGAAAGAAAATTATTGATGTGATGAAAAATATTATTTTATTGAAAAATGTGTATTTAAAAATGAATAAAAGAATGAGAATGAAAAAAAAAGGTGGCTCAAACAGAGCCTAAGTTGTATATTATACTCAGACAAATTTATAAAATTTTCATATTCAACCTAGTTTTAATAGGTAGAGATAAGTCGTTATTGATTTAGTGTCTCTTCATTAGAACAATGACTCTCCACCTAATAATAATAATAAAGTCCTATTTGACACACATTCTTTCAAAATATATTATTTCAACTACACATTTTCAATAAAATAATATTTTTTATTACATCAATAACATTTTCTTACTTTTTAATCGCATATTTCTCATCATATCACTAATTAAAATACATTATTTTCTCAAAAATATCTATCAAACACCCCCTAAAAAGAATTACTCGAAAAGGGCAAATTAACATTTCAACTTCCTAATTACACTTTAACTTACTTGCGGTTACCCCTCCAAGTTGTGATGCAACATGATACTTTTCCACAATAAACACTTGGTCGTCGTCGTCGTTCTTTTTGAAAGAATGACCACGAAGGGAACAAGCTAAACCCCCTCTCTAACTTAACGAACAAGAAAACTATGCAATCTTCAATTAAGGAAAAGGGAGAAATAAAAATGAAAATATGTAATCGATGTAAAGCTCCACACGATTAAGGAACTTCTTTTAGCGTGATCAATTTATAAATTAATATACAGTCATCCTGGGATTATTTTCAAAATTTCAGATACTTCTGTGATAAATTTCAAGTAATTTTTTCCCATGAATATGCAGGTGCCCTGCAGCCACTAAGGAAATATACACGTATTCTCACGGTTCATTGTAATTCTTGACCGTGTACGAAGTCAGTAGTGCTCTATATCAAACATGCACTACATAGAACAGAAAAGTATATTACTCTCGAGTCTTGAGCATTCGTTCACCTATAAGATTTGAGAATAGCCCCACAAAAACTGCACATAATAGCCTTCCAAGATTTCCAATAAAATGGGATATAACAAAATCTGGTCATGGTTTTAATATCCGCCACCGTTGCGCCGTGGCTGCACCGCGAACAAGTTCCGGCTACCGGCTTGCTCTCTTTGATTACCCTCTTCTGATCCACCAAAAAGCAGAAACAAACCATCAAATTAAACCCTCAAATTTGAACAAGACAAGAAAAACTTTTCTTCTTATTAAGAAAAAGAATAATATGGCAAAGTATATATACACACATAGAGGCTGGAGATAGGTATGGAGGGGTTATGGGCATCAAGTCTATGAATTAACATTAATATCTGTAGTGGTTGGTCGGTACTTTGTGATGGTTAACGTTGCTGATCAAATGGGGGGATGAATGACATATGTCAAACACGGTTGGGATTGTATTAAATACAAATATACGCCGTTGAATTTTCTATTCTGTGTCAATGCTCTTAAATAAACATTCACATTTGGCAGCCTAGGAAGTAACAGATTTCTGTAGAATGCAACCGATCGACCGAACGTCTGCACTTACAATTATGATAATAAAACAATTTCAATACTGAGAGCATGTTTGGTACCGATTAAAATTCAATTAAAATTGAAAATATGACCGTTATTATGTTTCAATCATCTAATAAAAGTCAACAATAACGACTAATTTTTCAATTTTAATCCGATTTTAATCTCTCCCAAACGGACTCTGAATCGTATTAAAAATAAGGTTTCCGCTATTTACATCCACATTATATATATGCTTTGTTTTAAGTATTGGTTTGACGGATTAAAATATGCGAGAAATTGCAAAATAACTTTCAATGCCTGTCCAAATATTCTTACATTACGAAAGGAAACAAGCTTAAAATTACCAACCAAAACACAAACAACCAAAATTATTAGCTTCTAAGCAAATAATAATAATAATAATAATAATAATAATAATAATAATAATAATAATTAATTAACATATGATTCAAGAAAGGATTTGTTTGGTTGCGTAAGCAGTGCACTCTTGAGAAAATCCAATAAATTCAAGAAAAGAAATTCGTTAAACTTTGCAACTAATTATTAAAGCACGGACATGACAATATAGAAAAGGAAAAGTAAGAACCAAATTGTATTAGGTACGCACTTAGAGTGTGATGAATATATAATATTTGTATGGATCAATAATGTTTAAGTGAATGAATTTAATAAAGATAATATTAGAATTTGACGTGGATGAAAATAGTAATTTTAATAACGATGAATATAAAGTGAAATGAATATATAAAAATCGTGAATGTAAATAGCAGCAAAGATTTTATTTATTACCCGATTTAGTCTAAAATACCGTGTGTATATCAAATATATGTGCGCTCTAATGTATAGTAAAATCCAGAGTTTGTATTCAAGAAAAGACGCTAGGATAGGATGGGTGAAATAAATGCATCGACACCCAAAAAGAAAGAAAACAAAAAATAGGACGGCTCTTTCGGCTATCAGCCTATCAGTTCAAGGAAAATGGAGATTGGACCAGCAATATGGGCCGGTGGTTTTCCCCCATCTTCATTTTTTCCCGGTTTTACACGTAAAGAAATTTATATATTTGGAATTTATAAAATACACCCCATATATGATGCAGTTACAATTTGCATATCACATTTTGTAAATTTATGTTTTACATATTAAATTTGACATAATGGTAAAAAAAAAAAAAAGGCATTTGCTAAAAAGAGAATATATATATCAACTCGCGCGTTGTCGTGGCGCACCGCGTCGTTCGGCTCGAATGTGTTGACCCCGACGGTGCTTCGCACCTCGACAGCGACCACAGGTCAGGCGGGATTACCCGCTGAGTTTAAGCATATCAATAAGCGGAGGAAAAGAAACTTACAAGGATTCCCCTAGTAACGGCGAGCGAACTAGGAAAAGTCCAACTTGAAAATCGAATAGCATATATATATATATATATATATATATATATATATATATATATATATATATATATCTCTCTCTCTCTCTCTGCAAGTATAAGTACATAACATAATATTGTGCTTAACTCAAACGGTAAGAGCAACACTTCACCAAGTTATTGATCCGGATTCAAGTATCTCGGAGAGGAAAAAGGATGAAATTTAAAATATATAAATAAAAGAGTAGAGATCATCTTGCAACTTAAAATATTATCAAAAATGCCTGCGTAACTTAATTACTCTATGTTATAGGTGATTTTTCTCTTTTTTGCTATGGAGCTTCATAAACGAGAAGGCGTGTATAAATATTGTTAAAAATATATATAATTTAGTGGAAAAATGAAGATGGTAAAAGATGATATAAACAATGTAGTGAAAAAAAAAAAAACCCCCCCATCTATGGAGGGATATGTAAAAAAGAGAGAAAATATGTTAAATTTATAAATGAAAATTAAACAACAATTGAAATTTGGAGAATAAAAAATAGCTAAAATATTGGTAGTGTTATGTAATGGAATATGTCATTTTCAAATTTTGGTCTAATTAATTATTTATAATTGGATAATTGCCAAATTTTTAGCAAAAGTCTTTTTTGTAAGAATGTATATATTGATCCACACTTTTTTACAAGTGCACCGGATTTCAATTGCATTAAAGCTCCCCAACAAAATTTATGTCATATTTATGTCCTCGACTTTTTTGTTGTCACGGTCTTGTCTTCAATCTTCCATTAATTAGCACATGTTATCCTTAATTATACTTTTTGCCCAATGATTATTTTAAGAGGTATTAAAAGAATTATTTATCCATCATATTTTTAAATAATAAAAGAAATATCAAATACAAAAATACGATTAAATATTTGCCTTTCATTTAAAGCGTGCTAATAGATTTTTAGATAAAAATTGTAACCAAGAACAATGTATATCCTAATTAATGCAATATTGAAGATAAGGATACGATGAAAAATGTTGGGGATACAAGTGTGACAATAAGTAGGGATTTTGAACATTTACTACAATTAAAATACAATATATACCGTTATCCAAATTTTTCAATAAGCCTTCAGGATGGAGCTATTCTCAATACTCTAAATCTTCGAATTCAAACAAAAAGCTTATATGGTGTAATTCTAATCAAAATAAGGTTGCTAAAGTATAAATATACATTACACATAAAGTACACTTTGTAATTTTCCATTATAGAATTTGCAAATATAATAAATTCACACCTAAACTCGAATAAGTATTTCATGGGCTTCAAAGAAGATGTGGGTCTTCTTTTATACAATACATGTGGTAGGATAGTGGTTCATATTGATCAATCAACTCGATGGTACCAGGTTACATGAACATGGCTAGAAATTAGAGAGGGACAAATGAATGCCATAAATATGTATTGAACGAGTTTGTTTCAACTTTTCCTAAAATAGAGTTGTAGAAATTGAATTGGCAAGCACCATACTATGAAAGGTTGGGATGCGGGAGAAGAAGTCGAAAGAAACATTATCACGGGATTGCATAGAAAAAATCGGTAAGATACATTTGAATTTGGACATTTCACACCCTACTTAGTCCTTCCATGGTCCCATTTAAGTTATGAACTTTGATTGATTTGAATCTTGAACGTAGCTCACATTATTTGAAAATGACTTGAAGGTACATACCTTGTTGAAAATGTAACCACCCATTTGAAAAATTCATTATAGAATTATGTAATGGAACAATTTCGTTCTAGCTAATGGAAATATATCTATACCACACACATGTCGATGGTGCGTCGTAAAATAAAATGTTGTGATCTTGGGTTTGAATTGGCTCTCGCTTGGTGATTCGCTAGATTAGCACCTCATGCTTTAAAGTTTAAACTTTACTCATAAACTCGTGGTTTAAAACTCATAACCAAGAATTCTTAACATTCTTGCCAATAGTTAAAAAAAATTCTAGAAATAATGGATACTTATACAACATCGCCAATGTAGAATAAATTGATTATCAATTATCGTGTGTTAATATTATATTCATGTGTGTTTTGGCCTTCGTAATAATCTGTGTTATAATACAGGTCAAAGGGCCTCCTACAATATATCAAACGAGTTATTTATTTATTTATGTATTACAACTATATGAGTTTTATTTAGTAAGGACTTACAGTCAATAAAAATATGAAACACTTCCAAATTTAGTAGAGGGAAGCGCTTTGATGAAGATGTCTGCAACTTGATCTTTAGTGTGTATTTTCTACAACTCAATTGTAAAGTTACCACCTTTCCTGTAACAAAGTGCTTATGGATTTCAATGTGTTTTGTGCACGCATGAAACAAAAAGTTTAATTGCACTTTCATCTTCACAATGAATGAAAATGGATAGTCAAAACAGAAACCATCTCTTGAATGAGCCTTTTAAGCAACACTTTTGATTAGCCATAGTGGTTACCATGTACTCAGCTTCATAACTTGAAAGAGCAACGGTAGTTCACTTTTTACTATACCACAAGATTGCGTTTGAACATGTAATAAAACAATAGCACGTTGTAACGTTTGCCATTTATGTCACCAGCCCAATTTGCATCGACAAAACCACTCAAAACAAAACGTACACGCTGCTTGTACATTAACCAAATTTTGAGTTTCTTTTACATAACGAAGAATCCTCTTTGCTGCATTAAAATGTCCCTCACATGGCTCGTTCATAAACTGAGAAATGATCCTTACAGAATACGCGATATTATGTTTTATGATAGTTAAATAGAAAGCAGGGTGTCCAAGGCGTAAATGCGATTGATCCAAAGAGATCTTTAGTCCTACAGTGGCCTTTAGACACCTAATCTTATTCTGAGACTTCTTGTGGAGAGCTAGTGGATACATTCCATTTTCAGCCATTCCTTGGAGAAGGATTATGTTGATTTTGTTGTCCTTTACACAGAAACTAGAAGCTGTTAGTTGAAAATAGCAATCATTATCTCTGCAGAATTTTTTTATAGAAACTAAGCTAGAAGAGGCGAAAGCCGGAAGGATAATGAAAAATATCATTTAAAGCAAACTTGGAACTTCCAATGGAAATGGATGTAGAACCAATGTGTTGTATTGCCAAACCTGAATCGTTGCCAACCTTGACTTCTTCGATTCCATCATAGGGTTGCTGATGGACTAAATTTTCAGCATCTGAAGTGACATGGACATTTGCAGCACTCTCTAAAAGCCCAAGATTGGTTAACCAAGAGGGGGGTGAATTGGTTTTCAAAACTTTTTCGTTAACTATTCAAAATTTTAATCTAATGATCACACGGGTTAGATAGTGCAAACTATGGGTTAATTACCCCAATAGTCACTGAACTTTGGCCAAAGTTTCCACCAGGTCACTGAACTTTAAAAACTACGTGGTTAGTCACTGAACTTTCGAAAAATCACCCCATTAGTCACTGAACTTTAAAAATCATCTCATTGGTCACTAAACTTTGCAAAACGTTTCTCAAATAGTCATTGAACCCAGTGACTACCTGGAAAACTTTTTGCAAAGTTCAGTGACTAATGTGGTGATTTTTCGAAAGTTCGGTGACTTGGTGGAAACTTTCGGTAAAGTTCAGTGACTATTGAGGTAATTAACCCTGCAAACTATATAATATGGAGATTCAATCCAACGCAATAATCTACGTTCCCCGTTACCAAGCTCTCTGTCACGAGCAATGCCTTTTTCACTATGTTGACTGACTTGTGGTGCAATCCAACATTTTACAACGCTTCCGATGACTTACAAACAAGGAGCACCGATCATTTTACAATGTTGAGCTTTCCGGGACCTCAACGCGACCCACAACTCAAAATAAATTTACAAGTGAAATCTTCTTTTCTTACGAATGATAGAATCAAGGTTAATAACAAGAAGATAAGAGGCAAACACTTCAATAAATGGGAATGGGTATAACTCAAAGTGTTGAAATAAAAAACTTCTTGAAGAACCAAAGATTTTCACAAACTTAATCGCCCATAAGTTTTTCAAGAATTTTATGCTTTTGATCTTCTTAAAGATAGAGCATAAGGTGGTTGTGATCAATAAAAACATCTTTTATGCTCAAGAAGATTTTTTGCAAGTAAAGAAAGAATGAGGCATTTATAGCACTCAAACGGTCAAAATTTCTGCCTTATCGGATGATCAAATATCCGTTATTTTTTTGTTAGAAAATTAGAATGTTAGAAAAATGACCGTTGGAGCCAAAATCTGAGATACCGGACGTCCGATATGCGTACTGGACGTCCAGTACGCCATTTTTGGCTCGTAACATTATCGTTTCTTATTTTTATCAAATGTAGGTATTGGAGGGACGTTTTAAAAAGTCTTTCAAGGTATTTTTTTTATATTTAGAGCATACATGTTTCAATTTTTACCTTTGAATACATATTTTTCGAGTAAAACATTTTGTCGTGATTTTTTTTATCGTGAATTCAAAACTTTGAGGTCGTCACGATTCATTGCCAAGTATTGAAATATTTTACATTTACATATGATTGTGAAAAGTGTAAGTACTTTTTTTGAACATCTTGACGTGCACTGCTTGACGGTACTTCGACTTGAGTCTCGATTTTCGTTGAGGCATCTTTTCGCTAGTTTTGCCATATCATTCTTCATAGCCCCGATTGAATGATCATCATATGCAAATTTCTTGGCCTCGAACTTCGTGTCATCAATTTTATTCATGTGCAATAATCACTATGGACACTTGAAATCAATTTGTTAGTAATAAACATCATTTGTTTGTGATAATCAAAACGAGAAGTCAACCATAGGTCAACAATTTCTCCCTTTTTTTATTATGACAAATATAATGATTTGCAATGTATGATTCAAACAAATTGATAGTTAATAAAATTGCATACATATATTCCCCCTATCTATTTAGCATACATTCCCCCTGTTTAAATATAATTATGCAAATCTTTTCTACTTCTTTCCCCTTTTGACATAAGTAAAAAGTACGAGACCAAACAAGAATAAATAAGTATAGGGAAGGAACAATAAAACATCTAATAGTCATTCCATAAACATTTCATAGTTTAAGTACATAATTAAAACAGTCAGCCATAGTTTAAAAGGAATTTTAAGACAATAATAAAAGAACTATGGAGCCGAAGGAGGGGATGCGGAAATTGAGCTAACATGTCGGCAAAGAAAGCAATCATCTGATCCTGCATAGTAGCTTGCCGGGCGATGATCATGTCCTGTTGAGCTCGTATGTAACGGAGTTCACCACTCATCCCGTCAATCGTCGTAGTGAGAGAGTCGATCCATCCGCTTAAAAGTGCAAATTGGTCCTCGAAAAAACTTCGACTAGTAGGATGCGGAGCGCTCGTTTGGGGTGTAGCATGTGAGGTGTCCTTAGCATGCGGTGTCCCGTTGTCATCGTCGTCGTCTTCCTCTTCCTTAAAAGGTAGCGTAGAAGGCCCCGAAGTCGGGTCGAACCCTTTCTTTCAGCCACCCATTGTCCGTTTTTCTTAACTATTTTCATGTGTTTGAGTGTAGTGGAATTAATGGTGTCGGAGGGATGGGGTTCGATGAATGCTTCGTCACGAAGAAGGATTTCAAAATGTTGAAAAATTTTAGTTGAGAGCATTCCATATGGAAGTACCTTAGCGATGTGTGAGGAAAGTATGAAGTGCATAAGACCTAATGCAATGGTCGAAAAATCAACTTTACGATCGATAAGAAAAGAATAGAGCAGAAAAATATCAAAACAATTTACTTCATCTCAATGCCCTTTCCTAGGTAATATGACATTTGCGATAAAGTTTTGCAAAACTTTACAGGGAAGAGTAAGTTGATTTGTAGATATTTTCGTAATGTTTTCAATATCTTTACCCGTGACACGACAACAAGCATCAATTGGGTCATGACCATCGACTCAAGGGCGAGTTTTATGCACGAAGGTTTGGATATCACATGATTCAAGTTCAAGAATACTACGAATAAGAGGTTTTGAGACCGTGATTTGAACATTTTTTATAAAACATGTAATGTCGGCGTCCCAAGAAGGAAAAGTCATGTTTTGACAAAATTCTCGCATTAACCATGGGTAAGTGTTTTCTTCTATCGTGCAAATAGATATCCAACCCATGTTCATGATAAATTCTTCAATCATAAATGTAGGGGCATCGAAAGTAAAAGATGGGAGACTAACATTTTTACCTACCAAAATGGGTGATTTCGCAAAGAGGTTCGTCGGCGTCTCGAGTTTCGAAGTCCATGTCTTCTTCTTCGGAGGATGGAGATGGAGAGCGTCGTCGAATGGTCTATTTAAGCCTTTTGCCCCTACCTCGTGAAGTCGACATTTTCAAGAGAAATTGGGGATTTCTCGAAAATAGTAGCTCGAAGAGAGGGATTTTGAAATTTTTGAAATAAAACTTTGAATGGATGATCTAGAGTGTTTGAGAAACTCTGAAAAGTGATAGGATTGGCGAGTTATAGTTGGATTAGGAGCAAAAGCACGAGGAGAAGTGATATTTGAAAACTAAGGCTTGGTTTTGAAGAGAAATCAATCAAAAGTTCGAAATTGTAGATTTGAATTCGGACCCAAAGTGATTGAAATCAACTTTGAAAGAAGAATTTGAGAGAAAAAAGTTTGATTTGGTATTATGTAGAGAGGAGAGTGAAGTAGGAAGAAAAAAGAAGAAGAAGAGAAATGGCAAAATCGCGATTTAAAATCTGCAAAATCACAGTACCGACGTCTGCTATCTATACTGAACGTCCGGTAAGAAAATATGTAAAGGCAGAAAAAGTTCTGCCTTACCGGATAGTCCATACCAGACGTCCGGTATATATATATATTTTTCTGCCTTACCGGATAGTCCATAACGGACGTCCGGTATATATATATATATATATAATAAGATAGAGAAAAGAGGAGTTATAGAAGGAGTTTTTAACTTCAAACGTCATCAAACTCAATAAGACTCAAATTTCGTCTAATGGTCGAGAATCGATTGGACGCAAGAGGTTTTGTCAAAATATCGGTCAATTGATTTTCGGTGTCAACGAATTCAAGTGAAATATTTCCGTTTTGAACATGGTCTCTAAGTAAGTGATGTCTTATCTCAATGTGCTTAGACAATGATGTCTTATCTCAATGTGCTTAGTTCGAGAATGTAAAACGGGATTTTAGATAAGTTTATGGCACTAGTGTTGTCACATGCGATGGGAATATGATCATAAGATAGATGAAAGTCACTAAGAGTTTGTTTCATCTATAAAACTTGAGCACAACAACTCGCAGCAGAGATATATTCGGCATCGACCGTAGACAGGGCAACAGAGTTTTGTTTCTTACTAAACCACAAGACTAAAGCAAAATCAAGAAAGTGGCAAGTACCGCTAGTACTTTTTCAATCAACGTGACAACCGGCCCAATCAGCATCAGAGTAACTAAGTAAGTCAAAATGAGTTCGTTTAGGGTACCAAAGTCCTAAGTTATGAGTCACACTAAGGTATTAGAAGATTCTTTTTACGACTTTAAGGTAAGATTCCTTATGACTAGATTGAAAACGAGCACATAAGCATACACTAATTATAATATCGGGTCTACTTGGGGTTAAATAAAGAAGAGATCTGATTATACCTCGATATTTAGTGATGTCAACGGAGGTGCCTTGTTCATCTTTGTCAAGCTTTATAGTAGAACTCATCGGAGTGTTCATCGGTTTTAGATCATTCATTTCAAACCTCTTTAATATGTCTAATATGTACTTGCTTTGATTTATAAAAATATCATCACAAGTTTGTTTAATTTGAAGTCTGAGAAAAAAATTTAGTTCACCCATCATACTCATTTAAAATTTCATGCTCATATTTTTAGAAAATTATTCTCAAAGTTGAATATTTGTTGCACCAAAGATAATGTCATCAACATAAATTTGAACAATGAACATGTTTTATTTTTAGATTTTGATAAAAAGTGTAGTGTCCACTTTTTCAATAGAAAATCCGTTCGAAAGTAGAAATTTGCTCAATCGTTCATACCAAACTCTATGAGCTTATTTAAGGCCGTAAAAAGCTTTTCTAAGTTTGAAGACATGATTTGAAAATTTATGATTTGCAAAACCGGGTGGTTGTTCAACATAAACTTCTTCTTGAATGAATCCATTTAAAAATGCACTTTTAATATTCATTTGATAGAAAGTAAAGTTTTTGTGACATGCAAATACAAGAAGCATGCAAATGGATTTTAACCGAGCTACAGGTGCAAAAGTTTCTTCATAATCAATACATTCTTCTTGATTGTAACATTGGGTCACTAATCTAACCTTGTTATGCACAATGATTCCATTTTCATCTCTTTTTGTTTCAAAAAACCCATTTAGTACAAATAACGGTTTGATTTATTGGTCTAGCGACTAAGTCCCAAACATGGTTTCTTTCAAATTGATTAAGTTCATCTTGCATTGCTAGAATCCAAGACTCATCAAATTCCGCTTTTTTAAAATTTTTGGGTTCGATTTGTGAAATGAATGCACAACTACCAAGATGATTTCTAAAAGAGGTTCTAGTAGTGATACATTTTGATGTATTGCCGATTATTAAGTCATTTGGGTGAGATGAGACAAACTTTCATTCTTTTGGCAATGTAGAGTCGCCTTGAGATTCGGTTGGCGTTTCTTCTCTTTCTTGACCGTTGGGCTCTTTTGATTTTTTCCATTTGGTACTCCTTTGTCTTGGATGTTTATTTGTTCAAAAGGAGTCTACAAACCTACATCTTCATCAATACCTTTCTCTCGATCAAGTAAATTAGTTTCATCAAAAGTAACATGCATAGATTCTTAAACGACTATAGTTCTTTTCTTAAAAACTCTATATGTTTTGCTAATCAATGAATAACCAAGAAAAATTCCAATATCAAATTTTGAGTCAAATTTTTCCAAATTGTGTTTTGTGTTTAAGACAAAACATTTGTAACTGAAAACTTTGAAATAACTAATGTTGGGAATTCTATTTTTCCAAAGTTCGCGAGTTTTAGTTTTCTTACGACTTACCAAAACTCTATTTATGATGTAACATGCGGTATTAACAGTTTCGGCCCAAAAATATTTTGGTAAATTATTTTCATTTAGCATAGTCTAAGTCATTTATTGTAATGTACGATTCTTCCTCTCTACTACACCATTTTGTTGAGGGGTTCTAGGAGCCGAAAAATTATGTTCATATCAATTATTGTTACAAAAATCATCAAACACAATATTGTCAAATTCTCCACCATGGTCACTTCTAATAGTAGTAATAGTAAGACATTTTTCATTTTCAACTTTCTTACAAAAATGTTTGAATGCCTTTAAGACTTTATCTTTTGCACTCAAAAATATAACTCATGTAAATCTTAAAAAATCATCAACGATAACAAAAGCATAGTGTTTACCGCCTAAACTAGTCGTTCTTGATGGTCCAAATAGATCCATGTGGAGAAGTTGCAATAGTTTTGTTATTGAGGAAAAGATTTTTGGTTTAAAAGAGCTTTTAACTTACTTTCCAAGTTGACATGCATCACAAATTGTCATTTTCAAATTTCAAATTTGGCAATCCTTTCACAAAATAATTTTTAGAAATTTTTGAAATAAGATCAATGTTTACGTGACCAAGCCTTCTATGCCAAAACCATGTTTCATCTTTTAATCTAAGTAAGCAATGTTCATTATTATCATGTTCAATGTTTATGATGTAAATATCTTTATTTCGACTTCCTATGAAAATTACCTCATTTGATGTAGCGTCCTTAATTAGGCATTTGGAAGAATAGAATTTTACATTATAACATTTATGATATAATTGACTAATACTTATCAAATTATGCTTGAAGTTATCAAATAATAAGACATTTTCAATTGAGGAGGAAAAGTGATTACCAATGTTGTCAATTCCAATTATCTTCCCATTTGCATTGTTTCCAAAAGTTACATGACCTCCATCCTTTATATTGAAGCTCGAAAGTAGTGATCGATATCCGGTCATGTGCTTCGAACATCCACTATCCAAGAACCATTTGCTTTTGATTTTTCTTGGTATCTACAAAAATAATTTAATTTTTTATTTTTGATACTCATACAAACTTGGGTCCTTGGTAGTTAGTTTTTGAGGATTTCTTAATCCACTTATTTTTATTTTCAAAATATAGTTTCTTTTTAGCTAATCAATTAAAAGAAACATGTTCAATTTTATAACAAAAAGTGCAAGTGGTGTTTGAGACCTTAATAAACATGTCTTTAAGAGATTTTTGTTTTAAAGAGTGTTTGAATCCGATTCTCCCTTTGTCAAAAACACATTTTTTATTTTCGAGCATCAAATCAAAATTTTTCTTACCCTCAGTGAATTTATAAATGATTTTTGTCAAATCGTCAACATTTTCTTTTAGAGAAGTATTTTCTTTAACTAATAAATCATGATCGAGATTGTCTTTTGATTTTCCAAGGTTTTCTTTAATTCATCTTTCAATAGATAATTTTTCTTTTTAAGAATAGAATGACTCACGGCAAGTTTCTCAAGATTTTCAAGCAATTCATCATAAGAATTAATTAATTCATCATAAGAAAACTTTTCTTTTGTACTTACCTCATCTTCGATGGCCATGAAGCACATCTTAGCGACTTCATCTTGATCTTCATCGTCACTATCATCCCAAGTAGCTTGAAGTGCTTTTTTCTTGGAACTTTTCCTTTTGTTCGGGCACTTGGTTCTTTTGTGACCGGGTTTGTCACATTCGTAACAAATAATTTTCTTACTATTTTCTTCTCATTTGTCTTCTCTTCTTTGAAACTTCTTGTTGTTTCGAAAACCTCTCCATTTTTTGATGAGGAGTACTAGATCATCGAGCTCTTCATCACTCATGTTGCTTGTTGATGTCTCTTCATCAATCGCCGATTTTAGAGCAATTTGTAGTTTGGGAGCTTCTTTTTTTGCTCTTTCTTATCTTCTCCTTGATCTCGACATTATTGAGCTCATAGATCATCAGAGTTCCATATAATTCTTCCAAAGGATATGTATTCACATCCTTTGTATTTTCTATAAGCATTCGTATGAGACTTCATTCCTCCGAAAGCGATCTAAATATTTTGCTAACAAGTTCACCATTAGAATATTTTCGATCAAAACCTTTTAAGCCATTTACAATGTTGGTAAAACGAGTAATCATATTAATAATTGGTTCATCTTGTTTCAAAAAGAAGTTTTCAAATTCTTTGACCAACATATTTATTTTAGTTTCCTTAACTTTATTTGTTCCAACATGAGTAACTTCTAGAGCATGCCAAATTTCATAAGTCGAATCACATATACTAATTCTATTGAATTGGTTTCTATCTAATGCACAATAGAGCAATTTTTTTGCTTTAGCATTTAATGACAATTTTCTCTTATCTTCTTCATCGTATTCCTTTCTTGGCTTGGGAATACTTTGATTGGGTTTACCGTCAATTTTAATAGTCTTTGTAGGCACATAGGGACCATATTTAATAATCTCCCAAATATTATAATCAATAAATTGAATATAAATCATCATTCTAGTCTTCCAATAATTATAAATTGTGCCATCAAAGAAAGGGGCCGGTTGGTAGAATGCCCCTAGAGATTTTGAAAGCCGGTGTTAGCTATAACTCAAAATTGTGAAATCTTAAAGAAGTGAGTAATGTACTCTGATACCAATTGAAAGCTCAAGATTGGCTAATTAAGAGGGGGTGAATTGATTTTTAAAACTTTTTCGTTAACTATTCAAAATTTCAATCTAATGATCACACAAATGATAAAGAAATAAACTAAACACAAATAAGCACGTAGATGAAATGATATAAGCTTGCACATAGTAATATGTTAAGTAAAAAGGGTTAGAGAGTGCAAACGATAAAATATGGAGGTTCGATCCAACGTAATAATTTACGTCCCCCGTTAGCAAACTCTCCGTCATGAGCAAGACTTTTTCACTATGTTGATTGACTTGTGGTGCAATCCAACCATTTACAACGCTTCTAGTGACTTACAAACAAGGAGCACCAATCATTTTACAGTGTTGAGCTTTGCGGGACCTCAACACGACCCACAATTCAAAATGAATTTACAAATGAAATATTTTCTTCTTATCGAATGATAGAATCAAGGTTAATAACAAGAAGAGAAGAGACAAACACTTCAATAGATGGGAATGAGTATAGCTCAAAGTGTTGAAATGAAAAAAGTTCTTGAAAAATCAACAATTTTCACAAAGTTAATCACCCAAAAGTTTTTCAAGAATTTTATGCTTTTGATCTTATTAAAGATAGAGAATAAGGTGATTATGATCAATAAAAGCCTCTCTTTAATGTTCAAGAAAGTTTTTTGCAAGTGAAGAAAAAATGAGGTATTTATAGCACTCAAACGGTCAAAATTTCTGCCTTACCGGATGCACCTTACCGGACAGTCAAATATCCGTTATTTTTTTGTCAAAAAATTAGAACGTTAGAAAAATGACCGTTGGAGCCAAAATCTGGAATACCGGACGTCCGATATGTGTACTGGACGTCCCGTGCGCCATTTTTTGCTCGGAATGTGCTCGTTTCTTATTTTAATCAAATGTAGGTATTCGAGGGACATTTTAAAAAGTCTTTCAAGGTATTTGTTATATTTAGAGCATATGTTTCCATTTTTACTTTTGAATACATATTTTTCGAGTAAAACATTTTGTCGTGATTTTTTTTATCGTGAATTCAAAACTTTGAGGTCGTCACGATTCATTGCCAAGTATTGAAATATTTTACATTTACATATGATTGTGAAAAGTGTAAGTACTTTTTTTGAACATCTTGACGTGCACTGCTTGACGGTACTTCGACTTGAGTCTCGATTTTCGTTGAGGCATCTTTTCGCTAGTTTTGCCATATCATTCTTCATAGCCCCGATTGAATGATCATCATATGCAAATTTCTTGGCCTCGAACTTCGTGTCATCAATTTTATTCATGTGCAATAATCACTATGGACACTTGAAATCAATTTGTTAGTAATAAACATCATTTGTTTGTGATAATCGGAACGAGAAGTCAACCATAGGTCAACTCTCTGCATACCAAAGTTCTTGTTCATACACAGCATTGCGTTCAGCAACCATTGCAGCAAGTTCTGTTGGTGGATGACGTCCCTGATGGGAATAATCTTAACTATGTAAACAATCAAGGGTTTGATGAAATTCCTTCTTATAGATTTGACAAACTTCGCTTTTTATTTTAGGCTGATTAGAAGAAGGCAAACAAGCTAAAGGAGGCCTCGAAGCAGATTGACATGCTGTTGAACGAAGCTAAGCTGCAAAAGCAGAACCACACGAAGAAGATTCGATAAAGCTGGGAGAAACTTTGGTTTACGTGGAGGCACATTTGCCTTGGTTCGAGATGCAATCATTGCAAAATTAGGCTCGACAATGGTATAAGAATATTGCTGATTTTCAAGCATTGATTCATAACTCAGAAGCTCAACTTGAAAATCATCAAAGGGGAAATCCTTTTTTTTCCCGAGAAGCAAAATTAAATGATGTAACAAAAGAGTTATAGGTAGGATTTAAGCCATTAATAATTTGTGAGATCAAATCCTAATCATCTACAGCCTTACCAGGTGCAGACAGTTGATCAACCAAACTCTTAGTCGTTTCAAGTTACTCAATGCAGGAATTATTTCATTGACTAAGATATTGAAGTTGACGCTTGATGTGAGCTATTCTGGATCTTGATTAAGAGGAAAAACGACTGGAAAGTGACGTCCATACCTGATGAGAAGTATTGAGACCATACAATGTGGACATAGCTTTTTCAGACAAAGATGAGAGGAGAAAGTCGAACATATGTTGATCTTTCCGATGCCATACGAGATAGGTTGGATTAAGCGAACCATCTGCAGTTGTTTTAGCCGGTGCAGTACCGGAATTATCGACAAAACCCACATAATTACAGATGCGAAGGATAGGAAGAACTCGAGAGCTTCAATTCAGATAATTTGGACCCTCAAGTTTGACAGAAAAATACTAAGCAATATTAGGGAGAATGAGGGATTTCAGAACAAATGTGAAGATTGTGGGTTGTGGTTCTTAAAACCCGTTTTCATAAGTGAAAGTGCGTTTTTTGCTTATTCAGTCCACTTGGAATGTTTTTACTAGCCCATTTGATATCACCCGGATCTGTGTTAGTTTGGGACTCCTTGGATTGTTGATTAAATCTAAGGCCGAGGTTTATTGAATAAAAACCTCCTAAGGCTACCGTACCGTCACTTGTTCACTGCCTTTCGTTTGGTTCTTATTATGTTCTCTCTGTTGAGACTATTTTGAGGGTTTCTTCGAGAGTTTCTATTTAGTTCTTGAGTTGTAATTAGATTGCTGGTTCGTATTGTTGGGTCAGGTTTGAGCCTTGATTATTGCGTGTTTATAGTAATTGTATACAGTGTTTTAGGTAAATTTGTATTTTTTGATAGGCTATAAAGTTCCTGTTTTTGTATAGATTAGGCTGATTTGAGAGATTCGTTTGTGGATCGATGATCAATTAGAAGTGGTCATATTTTGAGTTTTGGTTGTACAGACTTATATCATTCTATCTTGAGGGTTCTTGCATAGTGACATACTCGATTTACCTATGAGCCCCCCAGATTAGGTTTGGCCGAACTGGATGAACAATCTCTTGTGCCATTTACATTTCTGCGGTGCGTGTTCTTGAGCATATTGTTTTGTTTGCGTGACTTTTTGGTGAAAACAATCCAACAGTTAGCAAAGTGGAATTTGCAATTTTTGAGCAGCACTAGATGGTAAGTACTAACAACGAGTGCATATATCGCGTTGAGAAAATGATACCAAGAATTTTTTTTTTTTTTTTTAATTTGAAGTAAACATTAGAAGAGGAGATCAGAACATTGTCGTCTCAACTGTAAGGATATCAGACAAAACAATGTAGATATATTTTTATAACTTTCCATGCACAATGGAACTTGTTGCATTTTACAGAGATTGCATCACTTGAGAAGATTCATTACCTCAAATCCCTACCTAGATCACAAGGTCGAAATAAGTATGTAGAGGGATGGGGGAGCATGTAGAAATTTTAAAATGTACATAATCTGAAGACTACTTTTGAGTACTAGAAAATAAAGCAATTACTTTTTACCGTAAGCAACCTTCGCAATGGCTCTTATTTTAGGTTCTAGGATCAGTGAACATTAACTTAGGGGTGTAAGCGGTCCGATTTTTGCGGTTTTTGACAAATTTTCAAACCAAACCGTTTAAACCGGTTTGAGAAAAACTCAAACATAAACCAAACCATTTTGAACGGTTTGAAAAAAACTCAAACCTAAACCTAACGGTTTGGTCCGGTTTTAAACCGCCGGTTTCACCATATATTTTTTTGTCTGTCTACTTTTATGACATTAATTCATTGAATTCAATATATATTTATATCTTATTAGTAATAAATCTAAAACAAATTAAATATATATACTACAAATTTAAAATATAGTTTTTTGTTTGCCATTTTAGGCTAAAACGTTACGATAACGTTACAATATAAGTCTACTAAATTAAATAAAAAGCCCAAAAAATATAATGATGTTCAACAAGACCTCGTGATCATCATATCTGAAAAATAAAACTACTGATTAGATAGAGAAAATAACCAACCATAATAATAAATCAATTGTTTATAATATCTAAACATAATAATTACACAAGCTTACCGTTATATTTTGTTACGAATTTAGTTTCTCACATATACTCAAACCAATTGTTGTCACACATGATTCATAATCTCCATTGTCAAACAAATGCATTTATTATATCATCATAGTATTGGATATTAGATAAATAAGAGAATCTTTAAAAATATGGTAATAGAAAATATAAACCACCTGTCACAACTTTTATTGAATCATCAAATGTTTCCACTTCTTCTAAATATTGGCACAACACTATAGGTTCATTCTTAATTTGCAATCAATTCTTTCTGCATATACAAGCATCAACCATCCTTGCACCTAATAAACTCCTAAAGGAATCAAGTATGTGACCTCCATTTGAGAATGCAGACTCAGAAGCAACTGTAGAAATTTGAATTCTAAAGAGAAAAATGATTTTTGATAGATTATGTTAGTCTTGAGATTATTAGATATAAATTATGATTATTTGGTAATAATAATATATATGTAATAAAAAATTATAAATTGACAAAAATATATACAAATGACAAAAATATTAAATTTTGCATATTTGAATGAATTTTCAAAAAAAAAATTATTATTTTTATTTTTATATATTTTTTCATCGGTCCGGTTTGATTTTAATATATTTTGCATAATTGTACTATGAATGCTTCTTCACGAACAGACTGGAGTGTGCAAGCAACTGTAAGTTAGATGCTCTCAGAAGCTTTTGGTGGACAAAATATCTCCATTGTAACAGAAGAAGGTGTTCAAACTCTTTCGAAGCCTGAATCGTCAGTTCAACTGGGAATGGTGGTCAGTGCAGCGAATGAATGCTTAGCTGAGGCACCTAAATTTGGTCTTAAGGGTCCAAATGAAGCACTTGCTGCTTCACAAGTTCTTGAAGCAATCAACCGATGCAACTCATCTGGGGGCCCTGTGGGACGGCATTGGGTCCTTGATCCTGTAGATGGAATACTGGTTTTTGTGCACGGAGATCAGTATGCCATTGCTCTTGCTGTGATTGATGGTGGAGAAGTTGCAATTGGAGTGCTTGGGTCCCCTAGTTACCCAGTGAACGATGATTGCCTGATCAAATATAGTCAACAATGTCAAGTTACGTCAGAAATGTCATTGCGGGAAGAAGGTTGTGTAATGCACAAAAGGAAAGGCAGTGGTAAAGCCCTTAATTCATATTGATAAGAGGCCTTAGTGGCAAAATTCTGCAAGAACTATACATGTTTCTTCTATTGACGATCCTGCATTAGCAACATTCTGTGAGCCAGAGTAAAAATCCAATTCAAAGCATTCCTTTGCTGCTGGAATTGCTAACACAGTCTGGCTAAGGTCCGTGATGCGCACTATTTCATGCTATTGGAAATTATAGTTCAATTCCTTGCATTCGGGCTTGTTGAGGTGAAGTTTCATGAACTTCACAAATCGCAGATTACTTCCATAGGCTACAAGGACACCAAATGGTTGACAATTAAAGAGTATAATCTTAGTCCAATTGTCTATGATTTCAATTCTTGCATTCTGGAAAATATGATGTCAGATGATGGTCACTTTTGATGCCCATAAGTGTAATTTGCCTTGGGTAATCTTATGGAGAAAAGCTCATAAATAGCACAATTAGCCCATGTTTGGTAGAGATTAAAATCAGGTTTTTAGCAGATTTTAATAGAAGTTGATGGAATGTGTGGTTGAAAAGTTGTGGGTCCTATGAAATATGTGATTAAAATTAATTGTTGACTTTAACTTAGATTTAATCAGATTTTTTAACAATACCAAACAGTGGCTTAATATCATTCTAGTTTTGTGAGGAACCTGAGTTAGATTGCTAATCTCTTTCTATCCTTGGTCCATATTTCTTATTCTTTCATTTATTTCTTTTCTTGACCGTGGAAAATGTGAGATGGCATCCACCCTCTTTTATCTTTTATTGCTACTCATGCATGTTGAGAGACTTCATTACTGCATTTCTGCATAACCTTCCTTGCATGTCTTCAAGGGTGATAACTGAAGCCATTTTTAACTCTTAAATGCAGAAAGAAGCCGTTACGAGTTTATAGCATGGTCAAATATGCAGCCATTGCTCGAGGGGAAGCTGAGATTTACATGAAATTCGCAAGATCTGGATACAAGGAGAAAATATGGGATCATGCTGCCGGTGTTCTCCTTGTGTAAGAAGCTGGTGGTATGGTTACTGATGCAGGCGGGACACCATTGGATTTTTCCAGAGGAATATACCTAGAAGATCTGGATAGGGGCATAGTATTAGAATCCCACATTGCTTGGGAAAATATAAATAATCCACTTAATAAGGTGAGGGCAATCCTCCCCTAATAAGCCGGTTTTATTAGGTGGAGTTAGGCCCAATATTCCTAACATGGTATCAGAGTTAGGCCCAATTATGCAATGTTGGGTGTCACCCAATATCGATTTGTTCACAGTTGTTTGGCATGGTCCACGCTGTGCGTGAGGGGGCGTATTAGAATCCCACATTGTTTGGGAAAATATAAATAATCCACTTAATAAGATGAGGGCAATCCTCCCCTAATAAGCCGATTTTATTAGGTGGAGTTAGTCCCAATATTCCTAACACATAGTTGCTTGTTCTGTGTTCAAGTTGAGAAAATTATTGGAGCTTACGCTAGCTGCGAATTGTCAAATTTATAAGCCTTCCTATTCTGTGAATAAACTAATGCAGTTAACGGGACTCTATTTTCGCACTTGCTGCTAGGTTAGGCCTGTTCAACATTTTTTTTTCCTTTCAAATGCATACTAATAACAACACATTTATCTGATTCACGGGTTTACTTGGCCAAATCTAGGACATCATCCAGCAATTATTTGATCTGAAATTTTTTCTTCTTGTTCCATATAAATTCCGGATTCCAATAGATTCTTTGAAAAAGGGATATAATCTCGATGCCAAATCATCCAATTACTGGTAGAATTCATCCTAAATTGACAGTCAATTTGATAAAAACTCCAATGCAAGTTGACCAAGAGAAGGACAAAAAAAGTGCATTGCAGGTAATCGTTCATAGCATTAATGTTCTTGCTGCTAATAATTCTTTCAATTATTTCAGGCAAGGAAGTTCTTGATGGAGTTGTTCACTGATCCTAAGACCTAAAATAAGAGCCATTGCGAAGGTTGCTTACGCTAAAAAGTAGTTGCTTTATTTTCTAGTACTCAAAAGTAGTCTTCAGATTATGTACATTTTAAAATTTCTACATGCTCCCCCATCCCTCTACATACTTATTTCGACCTTGTGATCTAGGTAGGGATTTGAGGTAATGAATCTTCTCAAGGGACGCAATCTCTGTAAAATGCAACAAGTTCCATTGTGCATGGAAAGTTATAAAAATATATCTACATTGTTTTGTCTGATATCCTTACAGTTGAGACGACAATGTTCTGATCTCCTCTTCTAATGTTTACTTCAAATTAAAAAAAAAAAAAAAAAATCTTGGTATCATTTTCTCAACGCGATATATGCACTCGTTGTTAGTACTTACCATCTAGTGCTGCTCAAAAATTGCAAATTCCACTTTGCTAACTGTTGGATTGTTTTCACCAAAAAGTCACGCAAACAAAACAATATGCTCAAGAACACGCACCGCAGAAATGTAAATGGCACAAGAGATTGTTCATCCAGTTCGGCCAAACCTAATCTGGGGGGCTCATAGGTAAATCGAGTATGTCACTATGCAAGAACCCTCAAGATAGAATGATATAAGTCTGTACAACCAAAACTCAAAATATGACCACTTCTAATTGATCATCGATCCACAAACGAATCTCTCAAATCAGCCTAATCTATACAAAAACAGGAACTTTATAGCCTATCAAAAAATACAAATTTACCTAAAACACTGTATACAATTACTATAAACACGCAATAATCAAGGCTCAAACCTGACCCAACAATACGAACCAGCAATCTAATTACAACTCAAGAACTAAATAGAAACTCTCGAAGAAACCCTCAAAATCGTCTCAACAGAGAGAACATAATAAGAACCAAACGAAAGGCAGTGAACAAGTGACGGTACGGTAGCCTTAGGAGGTTTTTATTCAATAAACCTCGGCCTTAGATTTAATCAACAATCCAAGGAGTCCCAAACTAACACAGATCCGGGTGCTATCAAATGGGCAGTAAAAACATTCCAAGTGGACTGAATAAGCAAAAAACACACTTTCACTTATGAAAACGGGTTTTAAGAACCACAACCCACAATCTTCACATTTGTTCTGAAACCCCGCATTCTCTCTAATTGCTACAATGCATAGGACGGGTATTTTTACTCTACATCATCGTCCATGCACCTGCAAAAGATTAACCATTATAATATGCAATAAAGAGACAAATTCTAATTTTATTTAAAGGTAGAATTTTGGTTCCGATATCAGATGAATTCACATCAGTATGAATTTTTTCAAGTATAATCTCACCGCATGCAATTTTCTCACGTATGTAATGGTACTTCACCTCAATATGCTTAGATCTTTCATGATAAACAAGATTTTTGCACAATAGTAAAGCACTTTGACTATCAATGAAAATTGTAGGTGTCTCATGTAAAAAATTTAACTACCCTAAATTTCCTTCTTTTACAGATTCAGTTATTGCTACATATTCAGCCTTCGTACTGGATAATGTGACAATAGGTTGAAATTGTGACTTCCGGGTTATACAATTATCACCAAGTGTAAAGAATAGGGATGGCAATTCGAACTGTTAAAACCAAAAACCGCAATTAACCGAACTAAATGGGGCGAAAAAAATCGAACCAATAGTGCAATGGAGCGGTTATGGTTTTGATTTTAATGAACCGCTTCATTTAGGGGCGGGTATGGTATTTAGTGATGGTACCCCGCCCCGAACCGATTACCTGTTAAAAAAAATTAATTGAACTTTCCATTATTCTTTCTCAAAATTGATTGGACAATTTTGACAATTGGGCTTTCCAAAATTCTGGTCCAATTAACATTAGGTAAACCTTAACCCCAATAACTCAGCCCACTGCCCAAGTAGCCCAATGTCAATATAGCCCACACAGAAATAGTCTTCACCTAAAGACTTTTGAATCTTGACTCTTAACCTATGCTAGTAAGAGTTGTGGGGAAGAATGAAGATTGACCTATACTAGTAAGAGTCTTGACTTATGTTGATAATATTGTTTGTTAAATTCAAATTTTGCATTTGGAAGTTGGGATATTGTGTGCATTTTCATTTAAGATATTGTTTGCTAAATTGTCTTAGTATTGTGTTTTTGTTTTTATTGACTTTTCTTCATAGTATTTTTTTCAATTTGGCGATTGGAGTTTAGACTTATAAAAAATAATTTATTTTCGTGGTTATTAACCAAACCAAATCGAACTGAACCGGATTTCGTATTTATGGTGCGGTTATGGTATGACCAAAAATTTGGTGGTATGGTTATGGTTTTGGTCGAACCACATCGTTGCCATCCCTAGTAAAGAAATATGCAGTAGTAGACTTTCTCTAGTCTTTATCCCCAGCGAAATCAAAGTCTAAATACCCTTTCAATGTTAATAGATCAGATCCCTTCTTAAACACCAAACCAACTCTAAGTGTTCCAGTTATATATCTCAATAACCACTTTAACACAGCCCAATAAGGTTTCCCCGTATTAGACATAAACCTACTTATAAAACTGATAGAATATGCCAAATCAGGCCTAGTTATAACCATAGAAAACATGACTGGCCCTATGGCATTAGCATATGGAATGTTCTTCATAGCTTTAGTTCAGATTCAGTTTTAGGACATTGGGCTGAAGAGATGTTCATGTGGGCAGCAAGAGGAATATTAACCGACTTAGCTTCTTTCATACCAAATTTGGTTATAACTTTACTTAAGTATGTTTCTTGATATAACCAACCTTAAAATTTTCTTGGCATTCCCTAAATCTTTTATATCAAATTCAAATTTTAAGAGATTCTTAAGCCTCAATATCTCAGTTTTGCTAGAGCTAACTAGCAACATATCATCTATATATAAAAGTAGATACACCTCATTGCCAGCTTTAGTATTGTTATAATACAAGCAATGATCATATTCACTTCTCCTTAAACCAATTTTCAGTACATATGTGTCAAACCTTATATACCACTGTTTAAGACTTTGTTTAAGTCCATACAAGAATTTTTGCAACTTGCACACAATGTTAAATTTTCCTTTTTCCTCAAAACCTTGGAGTTGACTCATATAAATGTCATCTTCTAACTCCTCGTGTAAAAAAAAACAGTGTTGACATCTAATTGTTCAAGTTCCCAACTGAATTGAGCAACTAGTGCAATAATCAATCTTATAGTTTTATATTTGATTATAGGATAGAAGATTTCATTATAATTAACATCTTCCCTTTGAGTAAAACCTTTGGCCACAAGTCTCACCTTATATCTCAAATGATCATTAGAATTAATCCATTTCTTGACTTTGAAAATCTATTTACATTGCACAACTCTCTGAGTTTCCATGTCTTTTTACCAGTTTTCATGTCTTATTATCAAGTAAGGATTTAATTTCCTCCTTCATAGCATCTTTCCACTTCTCAGAATCAGAACTATTCTTGGCTTCTTCATAAGATGAAGGTTCTTAATATTATAGAGATTCACCAGAGATAAGAGCAAAGTCAATCAAATTTTTTGTTTCATATCTTGGATTTGGTCTGACTTGTCTCATTTCCCTATCTCTGACCAATTGATAATCTTGAAGGCTGGTCTCATTTGTGGGGATATTATTGTTCTCAATTTCAGTTTCAACCTCAGCTTGAAGTACATCTACTTCACCTCCATCTGTGTTAACAATATTTTCATCAGATTGTTCAACATCAGTTTCAACATTTTCAGGTTGAGTGTGACTAAGTCTAGCTAACTTCACCTCAAGTCGTGAAGTATTCTCTTTCATTTGCTCTTTAGAAATGTCACGTTTATTTTCCAAACATGGCATTTCAGACTCATTAAATACCACATTTCTGATATTATGACCTTAATGCCTTGCACACCTAACACCAATAACATGTACCCTTTCAACCCTTCAAGGTACCCAAGCATGACACATTTAGTGGCTCTAGGATCTAACTTTCCCTCAATTTGATGTGCATATGCCATACATCCAAACACCCTAATATGAAAAAAGTTTGAGGGCTTTCCAGTCCAAAGTTCCTGTGGAGTCTTAAACTCAACAGAACTGCATGGAGATCTATTTATAAAAGATAAGCAGTTGTAATCTTAGCCTCAGCCCAAAGACCTTTAGCTAATCTAGAACTAATCAGCATACACCTAACCTTATTCATTAGAGTCATATTCAATTTCAGTCACCCCGTTCTGTTGTGGTGTGTGTTTAACAGTTCTGTGTCTTACAATCCCCTTTTGTTTACATAAGTTATCAAACTCGACATTGCAAATTTCAAACCATTATCAGTTCTTAGAGTTTTTAACTTCTTATCAAGTTGATTTTCCACCATCTTCAACCAAGTTCTAAATTTTTGAAATGTCTCAAATTTATTTTTTAATGGATAAGTCCATACATTTTATGAGTAGCCATCAACTATAGAAATAAAGTATTTATTACCTCCTAATGTGGGGTGACTTTCTGGTCCCCATAAATCTGAGTGGACATAATCTAGAGGATTAGAGGTGGTATATAATCCAGTCTCAAAGCTCACCCTATATGATTTTCCCAACATACACGTTTCACAAAATTTAAGGGGTTCAATCATATCTTTCCCTAGTAGTTTTTGTTTACTTAGATACTTTAAACCATGATTTCCTATAGGTCACATTCTGTTGTGCCATAATTCAAATTCGTTTTCAATTATGATCAAAGATTTTGCATCTTGGGGAATAACAGTCCCTCCCATAAGATAGTACAATTCATTTCTTTTAGGTCCCTTAAGAATTACCAAAGATCCCTTCATCACTTTCAAAATGTTATTATCCGACTTGAAAAAATGTCCATCATCTTCAAGAATTTCCAATAAGATGGGATTTCTTTAAGATTTGGGACATACCTTACATTCTTCAATTGCCTGATAATACCATTGTACATCCTAATGGTAATGTCACCCATACCTAGAACACAGAGTTATTATCACCCATATATACTTTCCTGAGTTCAACTTCCTTGTAATTATTAAACCATGACATATTAGGACGTATATGAAATGTACATCCTAAATCCAAGATCCAGTCCTTATCAACTTCTTCATTTGACACGGTCATTACAAATAGGCTATCTAATTCAGAACCTATGACTAAATGATTCAATTCATCATTATTGTGATAATTATGTTTCTTCTTCCATTCAAAATAATCTCTCTTAAAGTGACCTAGTTTTTTACAATGGTAACGCTTCTTATTACTTTTATCTCTTGATTTAGATCTGGTTTTAGATTTGGATTTGAATCTTCTGTTGATGAAGTTATTTTCTTTCTTCTGAGTCCTCCCTCACAAACATGCTCTCATCTCTAGTACTCGTTTTAGATTCTTTCTTGATCTCCAATTCCCGAAATCTTAAAGCATTAGTGACAATGGTTTGTGTTCAAGCATCACTTGAGTATTTTATTTCATTCTTTATATCCTTAAATGAATTAGGTAAGGAATTACAGCAAAGTCTTCATCATCAAATTTCTTTCCATTATGTGCAAGACTCTTAACTAGAATGCTAAAATCGCTCAAACTAGCTTCCAAGTTCTTTCAACTATCCATCTTAAAACTAAGCAGTTTCTCTAAGAGGTAGATCTTATTAAACAATGTCTTAGCTAGAAACAAAGCATCTAATGCAGTCCACAAGTCCCTAGGAGTGGTATGGTCTTCTACTTGTCTTACTATATCATCAGATAGGTGCAATATAATAGAACCGTATGTTATTTCATACATATCTAGATTTCGCCACGCTTAGCTTTGAATTCATCAAAAAATATTGCAGGATCATCAAGGACTTTAGCAACCTTTGTTGGACCAATATGACCCTCATTTTCTGCTTTCAAATTGAGTAATCCCCATTTCCATCGAATTGTGATAATTAGACCTTCGAACCCATCACAAATTCTGTAAAAGGGTGGCTATTACTCGTGGACATAAGTGGTTCCCAATCTGAAAATCACTTAAGTTGCAAAAAAAAAGTTTTGAAAAAAATTTCCGTGCAATGTATGACAAGCAGGACACAGAATGTAAAACAACCCTACTAAAATATGCACAGACTCAAGCACGATCAAACAATCAATGACTGAGCAATTAACAGTTGGTACCAAACACTCAGATTGAATAAACAGAAGACAAAACCTAAACGTGCTCCTATTACACTTAGCCAATTTATTTATCATGTAAATCACAGTATATTAACAGATTTACAAAGTAATACTCAGCATGTAAATCAAGTTACTGACAGGAGGTAATGGGAACAATCTCACCAAAAATACTGTGTCTAACAGTATTTAAAATTTCGGTGTCAATTTTAGAACGAATTCAGCACCACCTAAGTATCCAAGGACCTCAATTCAGACTTGTTCCAAGAGACTGCACATGTAATAGATAGATTAATACGAAAAAGAAACTGAAAACGAGAACCTTAGCCACAGCCTAACAATGCTCCGATTCCAATTTGTTGGGATTGTTTTCACCCAAAAGTCACACTAACAGAACAATACGCCCAAGAACACACAATGCAGAAATATGAATGTCACAAGAGATTGTTTACCCAGTTCGGCCAAACCTAATCTAGGGAGCTAAGAGGTAATCGAGTCAGTCAGCATGCAAGAGCCCTCAAGAGAGAATGATATAAGTCTGTACAACCAAAACTCAGAATATGACCACTTCTAATTGATCATCGATCCACAAACGGATCTCCCAAATCAGCATAATCTATACAAAAACAGGAACTTCACAGCCTATCAAGAAATATAGATCTACCGATAACCTAAAACAATGTACACAACCACTATAAACACGCAATAATCAAGGCTCAGACTTGACCCAACAATACAAACCATCAATCTAATTACAACTCAAGAACTGAATAGAAACTCTCGAAGAAACCCTCAAAATCGTCTCAATAGAAAGAACATAATAAGAACCAGATGAAAGGCAGTGAACAAGTGACACTACAGTAGCCTTAGGAGGTTTTTATTCAATAAACCTCAGCCTTAGATTTAATCTAACGATCCAAGGAGTCCCAAACTAACACAGATCCGGATGATATCAAATGGGCCAGTAAAAACATGCCAAGTGGACTGAATAAGAAAAACGCACTTTCAATTATGAAAATGGATTTTAAGAACCACAACCCACACTAACTCTGAATTCGGAATCCAGTTGGAATTTTACGGTCTTGCGTTCTACATTGTTAAGTTGTTCAGCTTATCAGGTAACTTTCATTAACCAACGTCTTTTCCAGTATAATGATGAAGATAAGAAAAAGAAAAATATATTACTACTGTCCTGTCTGCACATGTTAATTTTCTTTATGCATGTTAAACATAATCTAGTGTATGACCCAAAAATTGACTATTTTGTAATCTAATTACAAGTCCCAATAGAGAACCTTCACTAAATGATGAGTTTTCAGTTAATTGCAAGCCAATGAATTGGTCTCTACCTATGGATTTGGTTTGTAGGATCTAAGCACATGTTTTGAAGACTGGTTTAATATTCAAGTAAGCATTTGTGATGTACACAATTTAATGCAGTCATTGGACTTTGAGTGAACGTGTCTTCCCTGAAATTATCATAATAGCTGGATTTGCAGAATCCCATGTAATTCTCATCAAGTTTCCATTGCCCTGGAACCGCATTGATGTATGGGACAAGTGATTTTCTTTTGGTTTTATAATTTATAGCCTAATTTGCATCGGGAATTTCCAAGTTCACCTTGATTTGATTTACATTGGTGAAAATATTGAACAAGAGATAGACGTGTCAAGGGTCCGTTTGGTAGGGTTTTTGAAAAGTCAAAAGTTACTTCTAAAACTAAGAAACTATTTTTGAATATGTTTGAACAATTTTCTAAATGTACTTTGTCTATCTAAAAAAGTTTTTAAAAGAAGCTTTATTAAAGTATCTTTTTCAAAAAAATTTCTTTTACAAGAAGTTTAAGCAAAAGCAGAAGTCCTTTCAAATGGACCATGAAATATGTCGGCCGTGCATAGGTCGATTCAAGGGATGGGTCTTGTCGGTTGACTCGATTAAGAATCTAATTACTTATAAAAGTTGTCTTCACGTTGTTATTTATAATTTTGCATTCTTAAGGATATCAATCAAGTAGTAAATACTAAAACTTAGTTACTAATAAGTAATTTCTTGAGCATAGCCAAAATGCAGGATCTAGGAATCATCTAATGCAAGGGAAATTAATTTACATTATAATAAAGTATACTATGTGGCAGCATGGCATACTACTGTCCATTGCACGTTACTTGCTAGGTCAATTTTTAAGCATTATTTTTTAAGGTTATTAGACAGCTTCATTAATTATAACCCCCCCCCCCCCCCCCCCCTCCTCCTTTCACAGTTGTCAACACTCCTGCAATTAATTACCTAAATTGAATCCTCAATTTAAGAAAGCTTCTCAAATATTCTTCATTATATATGCTAATTTGTATTTAAACATTTTTTTTCTTCGTTTTAAAGGTAATTTTCAAATTTCGGGGAAGAAAAAATGCTTAGTTCAATTTAAAATAAGAAAAATAATAACAATGTTATACTGTGCAGAGGACGCCATGTCCGCACTGCCGGACACTTTTTTTTTTTTTTTGCAACCAATAAAATTTTCATTAAAGTTTCAACTAACATTTTAGTATACATATTCTTTTATCAATTGCATTTGACCTAAAAATTTCCTTCTCTCTTCTTGCTTATGATCAATGATTTAATCTACACAATTAATTTAACTAATATGCAGTAGATTGTTAAGGTTTGATTTTTTATTGTTAACGTTCATTTTTCTTCATTATTTGAAGATGGAAAATAAAGTTGCATTTATTTGCTTTGAAGCCCATTATCTAAAAGCCAAATACTGTCAATTTTAAAGCAATGGTTGGTAGCAGCTTTTGCCTTTTGCCCCTACATTAGCTATGCTCACGAGTCGAGCCGGGGCCGACAAAAAAAATGAGGCTCCAGCCGAGCTTTCGGCCCGAGCCTTAGCGGGTCAAGCCAGCTCGGGTTTTATTATTATTATTTTTTGTAAAGTCTACATTTTTTTACTTAAAGAATTTAAAATTTATACATGTTATAAATTAAATAAATTATAAAAGTTTAAACCATCATCCTTTATCCGGGATTGAGACCGGCTACAATTATCGTAGATGGAGTTAAAATTGTACACTAATAAAATATTTTGTGTGCAATTTTTCTTGAAACAAAAAAAATTAAAAATTACCTATTTTTTAAACTAATCAATTTAAAAACTTATGATAACTTATGCTTGAATCTGTTGTAACTCTTCGACCATTATACTGTCAACTTGTTCTTGAAAACGTAATTCCGCACATTCTCAATCCTTCAAACATATTAAAGCCTCCAATATATCTTCTTTTAATTTTGATCGTTCGTCACATAAAACTCGACCAACTAAACTAAATGCTACCGTAGACATCGGAGGTATTAGTAGATCACGAGCAATTTTTGATATAATTGGATATTGCCTTTCGTTACACCTCCACCATTATAAAAGACTAAATTCATATAATTCTTGTAGTTGTAACATACTACGAACATTCATGCACATATACCTAGCTAACTCAGAGGGAATTTCAAGATTTATACCACTGACATTTATTGTTCTAGATATTGACGAACTAGAACAAAATGAGGGAACACTAGTATTGGTCTCTAAACAATTTCATAAATTATCTGCATTTGTTGAAATATTTCTTAAAAAAGAACTTGGGAAAGTAGAACTACATTGATCATCTTTTTCAGCGTAATAATTATACATTTCACATAACATATATTCTATATGCACATGTGATAATTCTACATTCATGAAATTTGAAATCCCCTTTATAGTAGTTTTTGTGCCAGTTAAATTAAATCGAGAGTCCATCACCGAAACTAATAAAAATAAAGAATGTATCTTTTCCCAATATTTACGAAATTTTGCCTCCATAGAATAAATTGCATCAACAAAAATTAACAAATTCATATGCTTTTGAAATGCTTGTGAAATTTAGAAAAATTGTTGTAAAACAAGTGAAGATATAGGGTAATAACACCGCTACATTCCTTTGTGGCATCGAAAAAAGTTTTAAGAATTTTTTCACAACAAATGCAAAAAATCATTTTCAATCTTCCAAATTATGTTCGGGTTTATATGTATGCCTACCATTATAATACATTGAAATAATTTCATCATACTTTTCACACGAGTGTAACATAAGATATGTAGAGTTCAATCTATGTGATACATCAATGACAAATGATTTCTCTTCTAAGCCATACTCTGCACATAAACTGTTAAATATTTGTTTTCTTGCTGGTGATATAGTAATAAAATTAATTGCTTGTCTAATTTTATCTGAAGGTGATTTTATATGTTCAAATCCATCTTTTACAATCAAATTAATGATATGGCATACACAACATTAATAAAAAAATAAACCTCCAAACGAAGGGCTAGAATCATTAATAAATTTTTCGACAACAACTTTTTTTACACTAGCATTATCAAAAGTAAAATTTCGAACCATTTCTTGCAAAACCATATTCTTGTATAATATCTTTTAAAATCATGTATGTATTAGTCGGGTTCCAAATTGTGGCATTTGTGATTGTTATGTTAAAAGAATAACATATTGAAAATATTGAAACATGGGATCAATACTTGATACTTGCTGATTACTAATAAAAAGTTGAACTTGTAATTTGTTTTAATGTTTTATAAGAAATTAAGATGTAATTTTTTTAAATTTTTTTTATTTTTTTGTGCTTCTTGTAGTAAATTATGCATTTTCTTGCGATATTGTCATTTACAAATGATTTTTTTCTAAAATTTACATACAATTACTTTTAACATAAGTAATTAATGTGCAACGCATATCCTCCCACTAATATGGTATAAAATTTCTCAAGTAACTTTTCCAAAAGTGATATATCAAATTGTCGATAAATAAAGAAAAATTCTTAAATAGTTGGTGGCACCGTCAGAGCCGTGGCTTCGACACTTGGCTACTTTACATCATTCCCGCGTTTTACGTCTCTGGCACCCACATATCACTCCTACAAATTGAGAACCCTTCTTTTCATTTTACTTTTTTTTTTTTTGGAAGAACTCACAAGAATCCAAAAAAAAAAAAATGTTAATTGCCATTAAAAAATTATACAAATTTATCATAAAAAGCTCTCTAATGTCAAGTTAAAGCGAATGATTCGTATTAAAAATTAAATCCCATTCCAAAATAACTTCTACAATGACCAACCAGAATAACGAAAAAAATATCTTTTTTCGATGTGCAGATTTTTTTCGATCTTTGAATCAATTCACGGGCCAATTTTATATTCGCATTTAGTCTCTTCTTTGAATAAGATTATTAGTGATAAAAATAATAATATGTACGCAACTTTTCCATATATGTGAAGGATAGACTTGTCGCTTGAACATGGACTTGTTCAAAAATATCCGTACAAAAAAAGTAGCCATTTGCTATAGCGTGTATTTGGTTTCTCGTGGACTGAAATTGCCCTTGATTGGCGGAATATAACGCGGGCAATTTGTCGTCTAACTTTTTTTTTTTCCTCATAAAGTAATCACAAAATTCAACCAAATTAATGTTTATTTTGGTTGTTAGAATGAGTATTGCTAATCTTTTGATGTCAAAGTTGAAATCAATATTCAAAATTAATGCAAAATAAATAAAAAAATGTCTTATACTAGGTCTCACCTTATCAAGAATTTGGACGTATTCGTCGGGTACGAAGTCAAAACACAACCAAACTTTTATAAATTATTAATAAAAATATGTAATTTTCCATTTCCTAATTCATTCTCAACATTCAAAATGAAATATTCCATTCCTCAATTATATTATGTTTGACCCTCAAATACAACATGACCCAATTGTCAACAGATCTCGCTCCACTCTCGTTTATATCCGTACCCTTAGACATCGGTATCATATGATAGTTGAAAATATTGATTGTGGAAACAAAAAATGGATTTTTTACCGAGTTTTTGCATTAAAATTCAAGATTATATTTGAATGTCACTAGGTGTGAGTATTTATAAAAGAAAGATGAGTCGAAGTTCATTCAATATTTGACACGTGATCTTAACAATTCATCGGTCAAGCTCAATCGTATCGATCGAAAACTATCCACGGCCTCCCTGGCTTGAACATGAATTGAAAAGTTTTGACAATGCTACCTTGTAGCAAAATTGTCACATTAATCAATCAAGTGTATTGTGCAATTGTGACTTGTCCGAGGCAACGCTTGTGGAAGTAGTCCATCACATAAGATGTCACTCACCTTAGAGTTGTACTGCAACGGGAAGGTGGTGCTTCTCATCGAATAATAACATTTTAACCAAGGCAATTAAATACATGACTTATTCGTGTCAATAGACACGTGGAAGAGGCAATGTCAAAGTAGAGTGTTGACCTCTTCCTTTGCTTCTTATTTAACTAGTTGTTACTTAACATATCTCATACATCGAGACGTAACACGTAAAAAAGGTGGACTATAAAATCTAGACGAGATAGAGTAATAAGGTTGATATATAAGGTCATGTTCAGCGTCCTTATTAATTTGTCGGAAAATAATACCCTATCCCACGAAAATAAGTTTTCTTCCATTTTTACAAAAATTAAGAAAATAAAACTATTATATTTGGATAATAATTTATTTTATTTTTTTACATTTTTCTTAATATATCACTATATTAAATGATGATTTAAATGTGAGTAATTCACATTTGTTAAAAACAGACACGTTAAATAAGGACATATTAATAAAAATTAAGAACTTAATTACAATCTCAACAAAAAAAAAAAAAAGTAATCTATAATTTGGGATTAAAAAAGAAAGAAAAATTATCTTCATGGACGGAAGGAGTAAAAATAGTAAAATGAAAGTACACTTCCGAATTCAGATCACTACATGATTGACTATTCAAGTTCAAACTTAACATATAAATAATATTATTATTTATTATTATAATAATAACATGAGATATATATATATATATCTTATATCTATATATACCTACAGATCACATTGCAGAATACGGTGTTTCTCTGCGTACTTCACTGCAAAAATCAAAAATCGAAGAATCTGTCGATTTCATCATCAAAACTACTTACTTACCCTAAAAAGCTGCCATTTTGTAAATTCACCAAATTATTCTCTGATTTTGATATTAACTGAATTTGCAGAGAAGATTATGGGAAAAACAGGGAGAGACTGGACGCAGATCTATGCGATCTATGGAGTAGATGATTGGCAAACGCCGTTGTTTCTCCTTATTCATGCTATAGCCTTTTCAATTCTTTCACTCATCTTCCTCCTTTACTTTGACTCCGTTTGCTATCTCTTTCAACACTTTCTCCCCGGTCCAGGATTGGCTCGCTTTGCGGCAGGGTTTAGTGGATCAGTCACTGCTCTCTCCGCCGTCTGTCTTCTCTTCGCTGCTGTAAACTTCTTCTACTCGGCCGTCTCCCTCCACTGGGACATGTCCCAGCGTATAGTCTCCTCCATCCCTGACTGGTCCTCTGTCAAGTACGCTCTTGACCTCGGCTGTGGCCGCGGCATCCTCCTAAACGCCGTCGCCTTACAGCTCAAGAAATCAGGTTCTTCCGGTCGGGTTGTCGGGCTCAACCCTACACAGAACGGAACAAATCAATTTACCAACCCGACCGGCACGCTCCGGACAGCTACACTCGAGGGTGTTCAGGAGTACGTCACGTGTCGTCCAGGTGACCCGAGAACACTTCCCTTCAGTGACAACTACTTCGACGTGGTGGTGTCGGCCGCGTTCGTGCACACAGTTGGGAAAGAGCTCGGACTCAAATCAGCAGCAGCAGCAGCGGAGCGGATGCGCGTGTTGGCTGAGGTGGCGCGTGTGTTGAAACCCGGCGGAGTAGCTGTGGTGTGGGACATAGTGTACGTGCCGGAGTATGTGCAGAGACTACACGATTGGAAGATGGAGGAGATTAGAGTGTCGGAGCGCGTGACTGCATTCATGGTCAGTAGCCACATCGTGTCATTTCGCAAGCCACGTCAGCACTTTGTGGGGTCCAATGAAGTGAGATTAGATTGGAGATTCAACAATCTGTAATAAAAATAAAAAATAAAAAAAAAACATATGAAAAGTCCTTTCGTTTTGTAAGGGGGGTAAAAAACCTAAAAGGTGTGGGGATACAAAGAGTAGAACCAGAAACCCTTTTTATGAGAGTGAAATATTATACCTTTGTAATTTGTAAATATCGATACTGAAAAAAATATTATGTTGAAAATAGCGTATCGACTTATCAATTTGATTTTACACTAAGGGTCCGTTTGATAGACAAATATAGAAAAAAAATTCAATTCCATGTTAGTTGGAAAATAAAAATCTATCAAATCCATATGAATTCGTTTCGATGAAAACAAAGAAAATATAACTTAAAGTAGTTGTACCTTAAAATTCGATTTCCATTTTCATGTTGCAATCAAACGGTCAAAGTGAAATTCATTTTCCTTGGATGTGACATTTTTCATGGAATTTCATGCTATCAAACGGACCCTAAGTCCAAAATTAAAAATAAATGATAGTTAATTTAAGTAATATTTATTTAATTTTGCATGGTAGGGTTGTTGAAATGTCAAAATCGTACGACTTTGAAAGAGAAATGAAGACCCCAAGGTATGGGTTGGGTTGGGTCAGTGGAGTGAGCAATAAATTCTTGGACCTGCACCATTGTATTCTCAATTTTTAATTTTTCCGAAATTTGTTAATATTGTGTTCTATATATTATTTGATTGAAAGCATGGCAATGTAATGGTGGAGCCCAACTATACATGCACAAGAATTTATAAATATTTTAAAAGTTGGCTTGAATATCGTTAGCGATGACAATGGGCCAAACCCTATCTACCCACGAGCTTGAGTTTTTTTTTTTTAATGCTCATATTTGATACACATTAAAATTTTCATTTTTATTTTTCTACTTATTTTCAACCGTACATTATTCAATAAAATAATATTTTTCATCACATCAATAATTTTTCTTTCTTTTTCAACCAAGCATTCTCTATCAATCTACTATTTCAGAATATATTCTTCCAAAAAAAAATGTGGCTCAAACACACTTAATATATATATATATACCTTTTTGTTCACATATTTTACGAGTTCGTGTCCACGAGCCGTTCGCGAAAGTCAAAAATATCGTCCAACGTGTCGAGGGTCAAAAAGATCGAACTGATACTAAAGAAATTAAATAAACTTAAATAAAATTAATTTTGGGAATGAACCGGTCTTTAAAGTGGGGTTTTTTTTTTTTTTAATATATAGTCTAATTGTGACATCGCTTTGAATTAATTTGAAGGGCTTATAGCTGTTTATCGAAAGTACGTGATTAGTTGCATTGAATGACAAATTAATGTATTTTTATATAATTACTAATTTACTAATATCTTTTTCTACATCGATTTGGACTTCGTTTTCAAGTCACCATCCTAAATCTTTCTATGGATATCTCAACTTAAGAACATTAATTTGCATAGATTTTTAGTTAATTAATTTACCAAATTCCACTCCAGCTTGGCTCAATAGGTTTACATATAATAAAGAGGTAGATTATTTTTTTTCCCAAAAAATAATCGAACTTATATTCGACTCGACTCGACTCAAAAACAACCAATTTTGTTGGTTGAGGCTAAGAAGACAGATACTAAAGAAAATTTAGATCAAGATAAATAAAACCAGAATGTGTCATTCACATTTGCTTTTTCATTTGATGAAGCTGCTTTATCTTTTGAATAAGGACAGCAAAACATTGCTTTAATGAATAAAAAGAAACATAATATCCATCATGGGACCTATTTCAAGAAATGGTGTCATTCTTATATGAGTTAGCAGATGGGGGCAATAATAATTTTATAGAAGAATCTAGGAGTACAAATGTAAACGTAATATTTTTACAGCAACATAGGCACAAAAGATTGAAGAGTATTATGTATTAGGGATGTAAGAAAAAATCGTCAAACAGGAAAATCGAATCGAAACTGCATTTTAGAAACCGTCGTTTTGGTGTCACGTGGACCCATCAATGAAATGGTTTTGAACCAAACCAAACCAGTCAAAAATGGTTTGGTTCAAGTTTGAGAATTTTAATTGCGTTTTAAAACCAAACCGAACCAACAAAAAAATATCTAAAAATAAAAATAATGAATTTATTTTTAAAATTCATCCAAATATGTAAAATTCAATAGTTTTGTCATTTATGTATATTTTTGTCAATTTATAATTTTCTATTGCATATATATTATTATTACCAAATAATTCTAATTTATATCTAATAATCTCAAAACTAACATAATCTATCAAAAACTTTTTTCCTCTTTAGAATTCAAATTTCTACAATTGCTTTTGAGTCTGCATTCTCAACTGGAGGTCGGATACTTGATTCATTTAGGAGTTTATTAGGTACAAGAATGATTGAGGCTTGTATACGCGAAAAAAATTGGTTGCAAATTAAGAATGAACGTCTAGTGATGCGTCAATATTTAGATGAAGTTGAAGTATTTGATGATTCAATGAAAGTTGTATTAGGTGGTTTATATTTTCTATTACCGTATTTTTAAAGATTTTCTTATATATCTAGTATCCAATACTATGATGATATAACGAATGCATTTGTTTGACATTGGAGACTATGAATCCTGTGTGACAATAATTGATATTTGAGTATATGTGAAAAACTGAATTCGTAACAATATACAACGGTAAACTTGTGTAATTGTTATGTTTAGATATTATAAATAATTGATTTATTATTATGGTTGGTTATTTTCTCTGTTTAATCAGTAATTTTGTTTTTCAAATATGATGATCACGGGGTCTCGTAGAACATCATTATATTTTTTGGGCTTTATATATAATTTAGTAGACTTATATTATAACGTTATTGTAAAGTCTTAACCTAAAATGGCAAACAAAAAACTATATTTTAGTTTATTGTGATTTCACTTTGATTTAGTTGGTATTTAAACTTGTAGTATTTATTAGTAGTAAGATATAAATATATATTGAATTCAATGAATTAATATTATAAAAGTAGACAAACAAAAAAATATACGGCGAAACCGGCGGTTTAAAACCGGACCAAACCGTTAGGTTTAGGTTTGAGTTTTTTTTTCAAACCGTTCAAAATGGTTTGATTTAGGGCCTAAACGGTTTGGTTTGAAAAATTGTCAAAAACCGGTAAAATCGAACCGCTTACACTCATAATATGTACTAAACATATTATTGTTAATTAGAAGATGAATCATTACATCGTTTTAATTGATTAAAAGTTCGGGCAAAAGTCACTAAAAAATTAGCGCTTTTACACCATCTTTCTCCTTTCTAAAACGGTCTTTGTTTTTTTTTTAATCATTAATACAAAATAGAACCCAATAATATAGAAGGGAAAACACGATCACCACTACTAAATGGCTTAGTTTTTGCAAGTTTTTAATATGATCACCAATATACACACATGGCTATTATAGTATTATTTCAAGTTTCTAACACTTGTTGGGAAATTGAGTAAAAATCGAAACATGTTTCTTTGTTCCAGCAGTAATGATTCAACAATGTATCAAAGCATACAAATATTTTAGGCATTCGAATAATTCTTCCCTCTTAACAAAATGAACCTACCAACGACAATTGTTTCTCATACCGACATTGTAAATAGTTTAGTATTGCCTGAATACAAAGTTACGAGTAGGTAGAAGGATTGCCTATCAAGAATTGTTATAACTTGCATTTAACATTGGACGTTGGATTGAAGAGTTGGCTAGATGTGAAGTGTCAGCATCGTTTCACTTGCTTCAATATAGGTGGGGGATTGACAAGGTTGGATTGAGACTGAACACCTGACCTAATCTTTGCAATATTCTACTGATGGATTATTCAAGATTTGAGTGGAAAAACTGGCCCAAGAGTTAATGTCATTTAATATCAAGCACCAACCAATTCTCTACATCCACTACACAGTAGAGTGGTCCCGCTAGATTTTTTCCCAACCCCACAAATAATGTAGAGATTTTTCATTTTCTACTGAGCCTTTCATAAAAGAAAGAATTAGTTTATTTGTACACTGAGTGATAAACCAAGTTTCACCACTCGGTGTACATCCCTCTCACAAGGGAGGACCGTCATGCTTGATATACACTTTGAGTGTACATCAAGCATGGCTAAACAGACAATGGTTTGTCCAATGTTGGCTAGTACGAGATAAAACAACATAAAATGCTAAACATGGGCTAAGAGCTGCAGTGCTTCACACAATATCGGACGTGTCATTCATTGTGAAAATAGCCAAGCAGAAAAATAAAAATATTTCTTTTCTCATCTCATTTTTGTATACATGGTGTTTCTCAGTTTCAGGTTCTATTCTACAATTCCCAGGTGCCAACTGTACATGAGCCGAGAAATTACAGAGTCCATCTATCTCAACACTTAATGAGCCGAGTTTTGAATACCAGCAAATTCGAAAAATAAAATACAAATTTCACAAAATTTCAGGGAGAGAAAAATCAGCTGCATGATTCAAACAAATGACGGACTGCTAAATTGACAAAATATCACGAAGCCAAATCAACGTCAGGCTGGTATGCAGAAAGATGAGCTGAGGGCTGGAGGCAATACACATATCAAATGAGGCCCGGGTGGATTGCAACTTATATTTGCCTCATCAAACTCCGGCAATCCCAGTTGCGGAGGGCGAACATATCCAGCAACCAGTGGCAAGCATAAAATAGTTATCTCTATCCTGGAACCTATTAGAAACATCATGGTATTTTAGCCATGCTACAGAAACAACAAATCAAACCAATAACTAGCCACTGAAAACTGGATGCTTGCAGCAGATAGGAATGGAGTCGAGAATGATAAATTTGTCCAGTCAAATTTTTGGTAGGAATGCAAATTCAATAGGCCAGTTTGATTAACCTCAAAAATTGGTTCAACAGACATTTAAAGATGGTTACCTATTCAGTATTTTTCAAATCCAACATACCAAATGTATAGAAAGCTAAATCCAATTTTTTAAAGAACTTGTCTAATTTCATAAATTTAACTAGTGATGACTCAAATACAATTTCTAATTCAACAATATCAGAACCTATTCTTAACCCTAGCATTTTTACTTCATTAAATAAATCCAAATATCATCCGTACTGAAATACATTATTTAAACAAGAAAGCTCAATTATATTTTAGATAAAATTTTGCTTAAAAAAGTATTTCACAATGTTCTGAAAATCGGATAAGACTGGTAGGTCCGACCAGAAAACTGGGAACCAGGCCGAAATCCAGTCCGGTCATAGGATAAAAACTGAATGAAAAGAAATTGGTGCAAAATCCAGTAAACTGTCTGGTTCACACAAATTCGCAGGTTTAATGGTTGATTTTGTCCCAATAAAAAATAAATAAAAAGACGGGGTGAAACACAAAACTAAGCTTTGCTGCCATTTCTCCGGTCGCCCAATAGTCACCTGACTACCTGAGCCCCACCGTCTCTATGGCAAAGCCTTTGTGCTCCATTTCAGTCAAAATATCCTACTAATCTAACAAAGAAATGAAAACAAATAGATACAGATTTATAAACATATACAAGTATTTATATGCATGAGAGAGAAAAAGAGCCATCGTCGAGAACTCGAAGGAAACGACACATTTGGATCTGAAACTAAGGCAGCCACAAGTTAACAAAGAGAATGGTAGGGTTTGGACTTTGGATATATGGTTGTCTATGTATTGTTGAAGTAATTTTTGGGCCATTTAGTTCTAACTTAGTGATTGCTTGTATGATAAAACTTCGCTAAAATGTTATCAACTTTTGAACTGGTCAAACTGTAATTTTAACCACACATTTTATGAGATCCACAACTTTTATTAACTTTTCATCTACACATTTCATCATTTTTTTTATCAAAATTTGCTAAAACTTTTATTAACAAATTCGTCAAACAACCCCTTAATGTTAAATGGCTCCATAAGTAGTATGAGTTAACTAATGGAAATTTTTAATTATGGGTGTGTTTGAGCCACATTATTTTAGAAGAATATATTCTGGAATGGTAGATTAATGGAGAATGTGTTGTTGAAAAAGAAGGAAAAATTATTGATGTGATGAGAAATATTATTTTATTGAAAAATGTGTAGTTGAAAATGAGTAGAAGAATGAATGAAAATTTTAATGTGTACCAAACGGGTGCTATATTTATAAACCTATATAGAATAATAAGTTAAGTATTTTAATTTTTGGGTCGACCGGTTCAATCTCGATTCAGCCGTTTGACCTTAAACCTTTAACTTTACTCAGTCGATGGGTTGGCCTTTATCGGGTCGACAGGTGGGCTGGCTTTCAAAACACTCCAAGTGAATTTCTTTGCTCAATCTCTACTTCATTAAAGGTTAATCTTTTCTATCAATGAGTCAAAAACATTAAAATTATCCAATAATAAAATTTTAAATAAATAAATTGTAGAATTATATAAAACATAGAATACAAAATTTAATTATGCTTTAATTAATTTAAATATAAATTACAATAAAACTTGGATTGAAAATAGTATTTGATTGGCTCATTAAATGTTTGAAATAATATTGTTTAAATAATAACATTTAGAAAAAATAATTGTTGAATTAATTTCAAATATTCAACGTGAAATTTAATAACATTCCAATTTAAAAATACAAGTTCAATAATATTTTATTGAGAATTGATATTTGACTACTTTGTTACAACAAAATTAAAAATTTCTTTTCAATCATTTGCCATTCTAATTCTACTTAAAAAGAATTATTTTACCAAACATAAAACTACTTATAAGTATAGTCGTACGAGTTTAAGAAAGTACTGCTAAGTGATTTAAGTTACTTATAAATAACATTTCTAAACTATGCATAAAAGGAAAGTATTAAGGAGAGTGAGATACCTTGTTTTGTGGAGAGTGATATGTGTCCTCTTTTTCTCCCAGCAATCATCCAGTTTTCGGAATTTGCAATGACTTCATAAAGTAACTTGTCCTGCAACACGAGAAAAGAAAATAATAAACTAATGGTAAGTATGTTTTTAAGAAGATGCACTTCGACCATTTTTTTATTATTATGTATATTAGCAACAAAGTACTGGCCAGATTGTCAGTGGATGAAGACAAGGAAATGATTAGAATGCCAACAGCGGTTAACATATGGCAATAGAAGAAAAGAGGTTAGCCATTACATGGTCGCGGAGGATTATTTATTACAGATGAAAAACTCCACATTGTGTAGAAACCATGCAGCTTGGGAAGAACGACTCAATTATATAAATCCTCACATTACACTTGAGGAACTTACATCTCACAAATTGCCAAGAATAAAGAAGATTTAGCTAAAATATGTTAAAAGGAGACAGCATCTTTGGTGGCTTACATGGTTTTGAGAAGCCATATTCTCCTCCAAGTCTTTTAACCTTTCGACCCTCCATTTCATGGTCATAAGCTGCCCAACTCGGAGACCACTCGAAGGGAGAGGCAGACAACCAACTGCAAGGCAAGGGTTGAGCACAGGTTGCTGTAAAACAAGAGCACTCCTGAAGGTCAAATGCTGTGAATCATCATCAGCCGCAATGGTTTCCTCAGCTACAGGGGTATGAGCTCCAAGAGTTCTACAGCCAGAAATCCCATATCTAATATTTAATATACTATCTGGATGCAACTCCGTCGTTTCATCTGTAGAAATAAGATATCAAGACTCAGTGAAACAAAAATACCAATCATACAAGTTCTCCATAAGATGAAGTGGAGACCTAGCACGAAACCAAACTTTTCCTTGTAAAATAGATAATTAAAATGATACAGGGGACATTTCAAGTGTAAATAAGAAATATATCTGTCAAAATTCTGTTATTGAGCAAGTGTATTAACTAGTGTCACCATAGGACACAACAAAAACAATAAAATTTTATTTAGCCCCTATTTGACAACCATTATTTTCGAACTCTTTTTCTAGATGCTCATTTTCAACCACACATTCACACAATAAAATATTTTGCAATTTCATACATTTTAACCACACATTCTCTTAAAAATTGCTATTCAAAATTCTGTTTTCCCCAAATAATAGTTGTCAAACATGGGCTTACATTATTTCTCTGAACCTTAGCAACCTGCTATATGGAAATGGAGTATTTTATTAATTGATTAGCTTTCCACCATTGTGCTATAGAAGGTAATCCAGCATAAATGTAACATGTACGGTTACCATTCACATAAGAGCACATTTCCTGTTCTCCGTGCTTCAAATTAACGTCTATTAGGAAACTTTCAGCTATGTATATGCCTCAAAATTCTGCTGGATGACCTCTTAGTTCACATGGCAATTAGAGTGTGGCACAATAAGTAGGCTTGAGACAGATCTCTTCATTATTGGGATATTACATGTCAATACCGCAATTTATATTCAGCTACTCGGGTCTACTTAGAGGAAGGTCCAAATGAGGTATTATAAAAAGAAGTCAGAGAGAGAAAGAGAGAGAGCACAAAATGGGGCATACTTTTGACTAATGTGTTCCCAAGGCATATACTAAAAAGAATCCCAGCTTTGGATTTTGGGGAAACAATGAGCGGAAAGAAGTTAGAGGTTGGTCTTCCATCACGATTTCCAGCATGCACAAAGCCATCTTGAAGATCCAGCCAAGCATCATAGATGGTTAATGAAGCTTTCACCTGTGACTGCAGTATGACCTAAACAGAACATGGAGCAATTTGAGATAAGATACATACATATTCAGTAATTCATTAAATTTCTCAATTAGACGTACAAAATCCCCAATGCCACAAATTTTGTGCATTCATCTCATCTAGTGCATGATTGGCAAAGCTTATAATTGCTTACAAGCACATCAAACACTATTTTATCCACTCCACAATTTTTACCTATACCCACTTAATATCAACACATTTTATAGGACCCACAGCTTGTAATCTTATAAAATCTTTTACCAAACATGCTCCTAATTAGCTACTAGTCTCACATAAATTCTAACATCAAAGAAGAAAGAGCATGAGTTAACTGCAGGCGGTCTGCAGTAAGTACAAGGTTATTCCCCAACTCATAGTCATTACATTTTACTATGATAGCCTTAAAACTAAGCCGCAAAGCAACATGCTGAAAATTTCAAATTAGCTACGCAGCATTTGAGCTTCCACATGTAGCACTTACACGATCATTAATGAAATGAATGATAACAGAAAGCCAGGATCGAATTCACGAGAGCATCATAGCAATGAAAAATGATCCTCAAATAAGCTGGATAGTAATTACCTGCAAAAGCATAGTACCATCATTGCATTTGTCAGCAACACGTGTGCTCACATGGAAAGGATCAGTAAAATGCACGGCTATTGTCCTGTGATATTGCCTCAATTGCTTCAGACTTGGTTCAACAAAGAAATAACTGATAATGAAGGGAAATAAAATCTAAGAAAAAGGAAACCTAGTACTTTTCAAATATCTGGTTATGAGAAACTCCAAACTCAAGTTTCAGAGCTATTGTCCTCAAGCCATCCACAACACTCTGTCTCTGGGAAACAATTGCCCCTGCAAATATGTAATAGCCATTATGGTTAAACATTCGAATGATAAGAGGATGCCCTGTCATGCATGCACAAGCCAGTTTGAATTGAAATTGCCAAAAGTTTATCCAATATTGACCTGCAGGTGTTCCTTTAGGCAGCTCATCACTAATAGCTCGCACTGGAATCCATAAAACTGAAATTATATCGCTTGCCCAGTCGACCAACTCAACCCTACCATCAATAAGAGTCAATTGCTTGACTTCATCTGCGACTGGAGAACCATCGTTCTCCAAACTCTGTGGATTATCTAAGTTGGCTGCATTAGGCGGCTCAGTTGCAAGCTTCTCAATTTCAATTCCATGTATCTCAATCCTCAAACCAGGACCTGTATCTATGTGCAGCACAGCACCCCTAAGGGAGTATTTAATAGGTCTAACAATTATTCCAACCCACTGAGGTTCATTAATCAGCAAAGCAGATGAAACAGCAGCAGCAAGATCAACCAGAGACCTAGGTTTTGACACCTAGATAACAATATGATATAAAAAAATAAATTAAAAAAAAAAAAACTCAAGAGTAAATGCAAGAGAAAACTGAATATGTATAGCCAATAGAGGATAATTCCACCACTCAATCAATGACTAGACATTACCAATTCAGTAAAAGAGGCTGCTTAAATTTTCTGCTAAATCACATGCACAGTACCTTTAAGATAGGCCTTGTAGGTTTCTCGTAACTCATAAAATCATCAGTGTCTGCAGGTCCACCCTTTGAAAAACTATGGGATCTAAATCTTAATTGACCAATCTGTCCAGTGAGAACCCCCAACACGTACAAACCAGGTTTTTGTGGAGGTAAGGGAAGGGTTATTGTATTCCTGCCAGGCTTTAGTATGGTAGCGTCCAAGCTCTTTATTTGCTGAATAAATTTTGAGAATGAGTTATCAATGAAATGATGGACTCCGATAAATACACCACTAAACAAATTTGATGTCACATGGACAAAGTACCTTAGAACCTTCATCAGTATTATTAGTGGCTGTCAGAGTAAGGCTAAGTGACTCAAGAGTTATATCATCTGGAAATCCACTCCACACAGTAACAGACAGGGAGCCAGGATCCCCATCACAGAGCTCCACTGGATGCCCTTGATTTCCTGAAAATGTAATTAAGGAAGATACATCTAAGGGCACAGGACGCTCCATTTCACTGTGTGCAAGATGGATAACTTCAGACTGAAATGCCTGTCGTTCCTTGGTCAAGAACAATCCTTTATCTAGCGAGAGCAATTTCACACAAGAAGATAGGTAGCCAGCTTGATCTTTCAGTATCTTTTGACACTGTGCTAAATTTGGAAGGACTTCAGCCAGTAAGTTCTCCCATCCTTCACCCGCATAAAGAGCACAAACCTTCTCGTACAATTTTGCAGCAAGATCATAATTTTCATGCTTAAGGTAGACAGCTGCAATTTCACCATCAAGGACAACTCCATGTCTCTTCCACCAAGAACGGTGATAATTATTTGCAGCACCTTTTGACAGATCTAAATATTTTTGCTGGCACATAGACAAATGCAAATCATGTGAAAAGTGAGAATGAATGAAAAAGATGAAACATGATTCAAGAAGTGAACACAGAAAGGTCACGACTGTATAGGAACTTTATAAATGTTTTGGTGAGGGGGGAATGAGTTTTAACAACAGTCAGAACAGATTGCATGTTAACATATTATCAAAGCTATTTTTCAACCAGCTCTTATTTTTGACCTAGAACATCTGCTGCATAATTGCAGCAATATATTAACATCTCTAAGACAATATGAACAATTACATGTAATATAAGCACCACGTGCTAAATGTTAATGCATGTACTTCAGCAGAAATAGTCCTTCAAGTTAAATACCTCAAATTCTTCCACAGAAGATAATGATTTCCACAGGTTGACATCAGAAATTGTATTCCGCAAAGCATGCTCAGAAACAACATAAATCTCTGCAAGTCTCATAGGCCGATCAATTGAGCCGTCAAAATTTCCAGGCGAAGAGTACGTTCGAGACATGGACATGGCATTTCCTTTAGGCACTGGAGACGTTTGCACTGAGCTGTCAATGAATCACAATTATATAAGGGCTCAAATTCTAAACAATCCAAAAACGATAAACAAAGAATCTAGTTCAGAAAATAGAAAGAACAAAGAAAAGGAGAGACACGTTCACTTCACCAACATACCGAGCCAATGGCACAAGTTAACAACTCTGGACCCCCAAGATAAGGGCAGTACAAAAATATGCACAATGACCTTTGGCTAATACTAAAGTTGCAACTTACCTCCTAATATGAAATATCAAAACAAATTTTGGTCCAATTTGAAAGTTATTTTTGCTAAAAGCAACTCCTCGACTATCTTTTTTTTTTTTTTTTGAAGCAAAACTTGGATAAGATATTCTTCTACAAAAAAAAAAAAAAAAAAAAACTGATTTTAAAAATATACATGTGAATAAAGTCTTAATTTCTCAATCCCTATAACCTACAAAACCAAAATAAAATAAAATTGGGAGCGTTCTTTGCCAACTCTGCCACCACTAGGGAAAGATTGCAATTAACTCAAAAACAAAGGAACAATGATGCGTCAAATAGATATTTTAAATATGGTTAAGCTTTCCCTTTTTCTCTCCCAACCTCATAAATAAATAAGGGAATTGAGCAAAACCAGATATTGACACACTTGATTCAGTCCTTAAATTTATTACCCATCAATAGCATTCGGACGACCATCAAACAACTCAAACATATTTCCAGCTGATAGAGTAGCCCTCCGACGATTTGCCTCACGCAACAGTACCGATGGTTCAAGAGGTAATGGCTTCCTCTGAATACCAAAGTGTTTAGGCCGTGGAGATTCTTGGAGAATCATCTGTGCACACAAAGTGGATAGTGCCGTAAATTCAGGAGCGGAGAACAATGCAAACTGAAATTACCAAAACTTTTAGCATAAATGACTATTCACTTGTAACCTTTGTCTTAAAAACTTTAGAGCCATACCTGTTATATGATAGTCAATTTGCGAATGCTGGAGGGTTCACATTAATTGCAATCAAAATAAAATATAGCATACAGGGAAAAGGTTTGCTGTGGCCAAATTCTATGCATGTGCTCAGAATAGTTTGAATTTCCAAAATAGAACACATTTATGCTCCATTTATTTGAATACAAAAACATTTTACATGAAATATTTATCATATTTAAACCCGTGTTTGTCTACAACATAAAAACGTGTATCCATTGATTGAGTGAATGCAAATGTATGCAGAATAACTTATTACATTCAAATATCCATGCATATTAAGTTTATGCGTATACAAAAAGAACAGACAAAGTGCATAGGCCAATGTGCATAGCTGCCGCAAAGGAGTGTGGATCATATTTTGGTTTGCATAACAAATGGCATAAACAGTCATTGTCAGACGCATTAATTGTGAATGTATATTAAGATAAATTGATGCCAAGTAAATTTTTTCTTTATTATCTACAGAGACTGTCCTAATCCCCAACTAAATAAAGACAAGTGCAGAAAGCATTTCCATAACAAAGACAACACTCACATATAGGCAGGATTGATTGGAAGGCTGAGCGAAGTCTAAATAATAGTGGGATCCAGTGTCCTAAAAGATGATAAATGTACGCAGCAGCAGCACATCTACAGCAACATAACTATAGAAGATAACTAAAGTAAAAATGACATCGATTTTCAAATAATGAATCTAATATTATTTCTTCGAACATGTTTGACTACTTTGTACCAAATAGTTGTTTGTTAATTTTTTCGAGTAAACAGGATTCGCCACTCCAGTTTCTACACTTTCATGTATGGGAACTCACCTTTTCTTTTGCAAGCACTTCAGCAGAAGCATCGGGTGGAAGTGAAGGCCAAACTGCTGGCTTAGGCCACGGTAGCATGCTGAGTGAGGCACTGCTCAGAAGATTTAAGATTTGCACAAGCTTAGAAAATTTAGAAAAATTAGCATGATGTGAAAGGGTTGTTTGGCTGTTCCAAAACTACTAATTTTATCAATTGACAGAAATAAAATACTTCAAATTACTATCTGGTTAAAAAATATAAAATCATTATAATAGTGGAAGCAGTATCAGTAGCAGTAGAACTAGTGGTAGACGTCCAGATATTTTTTGGGACGGATAGGTTAGCTAAATAGACTAGATTGGGGTAAAATTTGGCAAATACCTGTTGACAGGACTTCTCTCTATGCTTGAACCATAGCCAATTAAATATGCTAGTCGCAGGAACTGCCAAAGCCATGAGATTGGTCAATACAATTGCAAAGTAGAAGTTAATCATTTTATAATGAAATGATATTAATAATAGCCCCTCATGAATAATCTCATTGTTACACTAGTAATGGATATTTTCACCTATAAGGGCTAAGTTACTCAATGCAGTAAAGATGCTGCGTTAAATATCAAGTTTGCTAGACTCGCTTAAACATGGAAAAGATTACCTTAGTCCTGCATAAAGTAAACAGTTCCCCTTGAACACGGTAGAATTCCTTCTCCATGTCAGGTGCTGCTAATCCATCTTTATAACAGGAAGCAGTTGCATCGATTAAAGCCAAGCAAGCAGTTATTACCCAGACTTCACGCAGAGAGAATGGTAACGTGCTCTGGTAAACCCCAGAATAGATATTCAGAAGGAAGTTTCCATTCTTTGAATTGACAACAGTAAAAATACAGGACAATACTGATCAAAACTGAATATCATCTACCTCATGCAGGGCCAATGCCCTAGAAAAGCTAATTATAAAAGAATAGCCCCTTGCTGCAACCTCAAATGGACGACTCAGCTTAAAGAGTAGCTGTGAATTTGTAAGGTGATGAAAGAACAATATTAGAATAGAAGTCTACGAAATAAAGTACTGCAAAAAGAGTAGGGTAAAATTCTACATAAATGTAACGAGATACAAATAAAGACAAATCAACCCTAAACTAATCACCCACACCACAATAATTTATATAGTCATTATCATCTAAGTAGACATTGAACAAAACTGGTAAGTAGAGTTAAAAACATTTCATATGATACACAGCCAACCCAAGAAAATTACTAAATCTCAGTCATACACACCTTTGCTTGACAAGCAAACAGATACTGCCTGAATTCAAACTCCCTAAATGAATCATCTTGAACAATCTGAGTTAATGATTTTTTCCCTGGATCAAGTAGTGTAGCTTGATCATCTCCCTTTTCCATTCCTCCAAAGTCTCTTAGCCTTCCTGCCATATTAACTACAATGCAGAGACAAGCAAAGAAAAGTTAGGTTAATGGTCCACACAACTCCAAGCTACACGGAATCAAACATCAATAACAGAAAAGATGCAGACAAAGCAGCGTTATGTCTTACTTAACTCAAGCAAAACTTAAAAGCAAGGAAAAATAGATTAAATACAGAGAGGATGTTGGTAAGAACTGATTTACGATGGAAAGACTTAAAAGAAAAAAATAATAATTCTTAACAATAAATGCAGCAAAATAGTAACAAAATTATTATTATTATTATTTTGAATCCTGTACTTTTTATCAATACAATATTCATAATATATGTGCATGAATGATATCCATGTATCTTCTGTATCTGTTTTTATAGAAATTTTCCCATATTCTTTCACAAAATTACTCTGAATTCTAGCTATACATGTTTCGCCATCCTTCACTGCACTATCGACAACAGTTTCTTTTCCCTAAATAAAGTAGAAGATTTGCTTGTCCAATTTTCTTGCTGTAACACAAAATGATGCATCATATAGAATTAGTCAGTGCATAGTCTCCCAGTAAAGAGAGATTTTTCACTTTGAACAATTTATTCAGTCAAAAATTTCATGAAACTTAAATCATAGCAGAAGGATGTAGCCTGTAGGTTGATAAAATGACTAAGTTCTCAATAAGAGCTCCAGAAAGAATATGTTGGCAACAATGTTGAAGTGTAGAACTAAAAAAAAAGAATAAAAAAATAAAATAAAAAGGAATGCCACTTCAGTTTACACTTTGGCACTCTTACGAAAACAAAAATTTATAGTGTTTTAGCCCTTGTCAAACAAACCAACAGTGCCGTTCAAATTTACTAGACCTTCCATTATCTTCTCAACAAAAGTCACATTACATGCACGCCTAGAAAGAGATTGGCCACTTAATCAAAAGAAACAATGATAAACTAATATAAAATGTGTGGTGCGGGTAACAGTGATGCAAGTCAAATTGAAAGCATCACCTACATCATTATCTATATTGTCACTGTATAAGTAAAAAAGAAAGAAATCAAATGCATTGCATACCAGTTTCTGAATAGCAGAGTTCAAGCTCGTCGTATTCACGTAATGCATCTTCATGCAGATGAGCAATCTCGAACATAAAAGCCAAACTTTCCTGTCAACAAAGGGGAAATACTTATGAGAAGAATTTGTAGAATGTAAATGCCCTTAACAGCAAATTACATGTGATTGTTCTTGATGGCTATACAAGAGGAAGATAGGAAATAGCATTTTTAACAAACATTTGAAAGAAATAAGCACATGCTCAGGAAGTAAGGCTTTATTGCTTAGCCGTCGTGGAATTAAACTGTATTATTTTGATGGGAGTATTGTAGATTATTAGGTTCAAAACTTCCAGCAGCAATTTCCAAACTGTAAAGATGAAAGATTGGTACCAAGTGACATTGACTCCTTCGCTCTTCCCTTTACCCAATTTCATCCTAGTGTCCTAGGTGTCAGGGTAGTTTTCCCTCCTCTAATCCTTCTCAAAAAAAATTAATCTATCCAAATTAATTTATTTCACATAAAGTAATCCATATTAGATCAAAGCATTTATGATTCTCTTTTACATGGAGTCGTGGACACTTGTCAAAATCCTTTCAAACAAGCATTGTGTACAATCAGCTTTCTAGTATTACAAGGACAATCAAGAAAATACCTTCAAGATGAAGAAGTTACAGAAGTTCCAAACTGGCATAAATCGCTGTTCACTGAGCTTGCGAATTTCTTCTTCATAAAACTGAATGCGTCTATCCAGTGTATTTCTGATGCACTCCATAACTTTAGCCTCCAAGTCTTCCCAGAAACTTGAATCAGGCCCGTGCATATCTAGTTTGCAGCACCTACGTGAAACATTTGTTCAGAGCCTCAAAAGAGAATTTCCAGGAGAGGTAGATATCCTTGCATCTTATACAGTGAACTCGAAATGTTTTGACACATCCAAATCTTCTACAGTCAGTTAAATCCTTCTCATGACAACTTCATCTAGTGCACGACTTATTACTTATGACAAATCTTTGACCAACGTGATAAACAATAAGCTTAAGAGTTGAACGCTTGAGTCTGACATTGCAAGGCCAGAGCTAAAGGGAGAAACTAGAAGGGAATACGGTTACTACATCCCAAAAACTAACTTAAACATTTTAATAGGCTATTGAACTTCGCATAACTCCAATATTACAAATGAAGAGCATACCTTTCCCTCTTCTTAGAGCTGAAATCAACTTCAAGTTTGGCATAAACTTTTTTTGCCATCTTGGTGGCCTGATCATTGTGAGCTGGTGCTTTAGACACAAAAACAATAAACCATTCTCGTTCCTCATTTTGAACTATTAATTTGAGGCGTGGTTTAAGAATAGTCTTAAACTCATCAAGATCCTGGGTGAGACAAAAAAAAAAAAAATCATCAGTGTTGGGAAAGGAAGAATATATACCCATGCTAGGGGTTTTAGCCTGGTTAAGGAAATAATCGATTTCTGAGACTATATGAACTTATTAGATTGCTGAAAGATAGTAACAGGAATTGTAAATATACCTCACAAGTAACAACAACTATAGTCGTGTATGGCTCTCGGAACCAAAATAATAATTGTTCTTGAGGAAATCGACTACGGAGTCTTGCATCTGTTGTCAATATGAAATCAGCAGGTAATTCGTCAACAGTCACGGGATTACGAGTCTTGTTGTTCAGGAAAACCCTTTTGAATGGCAACCTCTCTTCGAATTCCTTCTTAAGGTCAGGCCACAGATCATTTACATCCTCAACTGTGACAAGTTATAGCAGTAAATGTTACAAACATATGAGCAGCATACTAATAACATTGCACGGATTCTCCTAATATGCAAAGGAGCAATGCCAATGCATAAAAAGAATAATCCATGGAGAAAAAATGTACTGACTCTAACATGTGGTGCAATTGTTCCCCCTTAAAAATCCAAGAAATTGAACCCTACCACATTGGTTCGTAGATGCATTTGTTTGGGTCCTCAGAAAGTATGCCCCGTTTAGTACAGATTTTTTAACACTTTTTTCCCCAACCTCATTTTCAACCACACATTCTCCCAATAAATAATTTTGCCCATAGATCCATAATTTTTACACTTTTTAACTGCAAATTCTCGGGAAAAAAAACCAATTTTCACAAAATATACAGGCACTATATGTCATTTACTAAATTATTCAGAATATCGAACAATCAGCTAGCTAGGGAATGAACTAACAATCAGTTAATCGTCATAATTTTTGCCAACTCTTGCAATAAATTCCATCGCTCGGAGGCAGGAAAAGAACTATAAGGATAAAAATCCATAAATTACTTCATTAAGCCGATTCAGATGTTGGAAAACACATAAGTAGATCAATGCAATCTGTAAACCAGCTGAGTTGAATGAAAAATCACATATTTTTAGCGGAGAAAAAAGAACAGAACGTACTGAAAAGCCATAATTATAAAAAGTTAAAGAAATTAAAGTTGAAGTGATAATTAGGTTTACAGAAATAATAGATTTTTGAAATTACCGGCAATAACGAGGCGATCGCATGAGGATTTAATACTCTGAAATTGAGCTAAAAGATTCGCCATTTTAGCGATCTAATGAAACCATAGAATCTAATGAGAGCAGAGATCCATTAGAATGGAATGCGATGGAAGAAGAAGAGTGAGCAGTGCCAACTGTGTAGTGGAATCGGCCTCGGTAGATTTGTTCGTTCCGAATCTTCCGGCGATAATGGGGGAACTCCGGGTTAGCGATGCGGTAATCGCATTTGTTTGAGTGACTAAAATATAGGGATATAAAATAAATAAAAATTTAAGGGGTATAAAATGCTTATTGAAACAGTAAATTAATAAAGAATATGTAATTAAAAAATAAAGAATTTTTTAAATTTACATAAAATATTATTTTATTAAAGAATGTGGACTTGAAAAGAAAAAAGAGAAAAATGTATTTTAAAAAAATACGAGTTCAGGGCTTATGCTACAAAAATAGTACATTGTCTAATTTAAGGGAAATTGGAATCCAGATGGGAAGGATCATGAACAGGCAATTCTTCTAACATGATCACCTTAAAATGATCCAGGCACAAATTTCAACAATGCTGTGTTTGATGCACATTTTTTAGAAAAAAATACATTTTATGACGTGATGTAATGAAAAATATGTGGTTAAAAATAAGAAAAATTTTTAAATTTACGTGTAGTATTATTTTATTGAAGAATGTGTAATTGAAAATGAGTTTTGAGAAGAATGTGGATCAAACAATGCCTAAATGTGACGAGATGCTTTCAAATATGCGCAAAAAGTCAACAGGGTCGGATCTTGTCTTATTTTTTGCTCTGTTTGGCTCCTATTAAATTTATAATACATTTTTTTATCTCTTCTTTTTAACCACATATTATTCAATAAAATAATATTATCATAGTTATTAGACTCGACTCGAATATCAACCCGAACAAGGTATTGAGTTGAGTCACTGATCGAATTGATGAGTCATTGCATAAAAATTTACAATAAATATTAAGCATAATATTTTTTAGTCAAAATTAAAGTTTTTAAGTTATTTTTCACTAATTATTTAGGGTAATTAGCGCAAAACGTCCCTACCTTTATACAGTTTTGTACAAAACACTCATACTTTTCGTTTTTTGGTGCAGAACGTCCTTACCTTTCCAATTTTTGGTGTGAAACGTCTTTTTTGACCATTTTACCCTTGTATTGAAATAAAACAAACACAAAAGAAAAAAAAAATAAAGAATAAATTGCAATTATGGTTTAAACTTTTAAAAATGTGCAAGTTAGTTACAAATATGAAAAAATTATCAACCCCTAAACCGCCACATTTGAAGGCAAAATCTCCAACCTCCGATCACATTGGCTGTCGGACCAACATATCACTTTGAAGCCCTCATTTCCCTCTTCACAACCCACGCAACCACCAGCCTCTACTCCGACATATTTGACCGGAATCGAGTTACAAACTTCACTGCATGAAATGCGGTCAAACGCTAGAATCACGCCGTCCGACCACCTTTCTGTCCGGAACATACCACCGGCCAACTCCCCTACTCAAGACGACATCGACCATGCAAACAATTTAGCCCAAACAATAAGAATAAAATTTGAATTTCAAATTGAAAGCTGTCCATTTCGACTATTACGACACCGCACCAGTTTTCCTCCAATTCCGAAACCATCGTGATGACCTATGGTGGCAGACCACCTGTATTGGGTGCTCCATCACCTGGCACACCGGCCCAGCCATGGGTCAATTTGGCTCCAATGATCTTCAATTTGGGTCTAAAATGTTCGTTGGTGCGAACTCGCGAGCGCTGCGATTAGACTATTGAAATTGGTGGTTGTTGGTTGCTTGTTGGAGGAAATTGTTTACGTAGCTTCGACTTTATGAGGGGAGTCGACCAGTGGTGGATTCCGGCCGGTTGGGTGGCCGAACGGTGAGTTGTAGGTGTTTAACTGATTTTCAGGCTGCGATTTTTGAATTTGATTGCCGACCAAAATACCACGAGTTATGGGGATTTCTTGGTATGTAGTTGTAGAGGGTAATGAGGAAAACATGTTAGGACCTATATCTAACGGTTTGGACAATCGGGAGTCACTGGAAAAATGAGCTCATGTATTCGGCTAAAAAGGGACAAGAGAGATTTTTTTTTTTTAAATATTTTTATAAGTTTTGGATTGATTTGTATTTTTTAGAAGTTTAGGAGTAAGATTGAAAATTATTCTTTATTTTTCTTTTCTTTTGTGTTTGTTCTATTTCAATAGATTGGTAAAATGATCAAAAATGACGTTTTGCGCAAAAAATTGGAAAGGTAAGAACGTTCTGCACCAAGAAACGAAAGATATGGACGTTTTGCACAAAATCGTGTAAAGGTAAAGACATTTTGTACTAATTACCCAATTATTTAAGTCTATCATTTGATAGATATTAATTATTGCACATAAATAATATGTTTAATTACATTTGAGAGAGATTATTAAATAAATTAGGAATATATGTCTTTATTATTAAATTATGCTTTCAAATTTATAAGTTCCGAAGTTAAAAATGGATTGATATAATGGTATTCGAGATCTTGGTACGCTTTTTTATTATCATATTTTTATAAAACTCGCATTTAGCCCATGTTTGGTACACATTAAAATTTTCATTATCATTCTTCTACTCATTTCCAACCACACATTCTTTAATAAAATAATATTTTCCATCACATCAATAACTTTTCCTTCTTTTTCAATTGTACATTCTCCATCAGTATACTATTTCAGAATACATTCTTACAAAATAATGTGGCTCGAACATACCCTTAATTATAACATTGCATCAATTTAAATTAATTCAGGTCATGCATTCATATATAATTTAAGTGGATACAATTTACTTATTAAAAAAATCATAAATTTCTATTGTTTCCATTAATGTCAAGTTAATTCGATCTCGAACTAGTACAATCATTGTGGGTACGATATTAGGACTCAAAATTTATTTAACTACTTATTAACGAACAATGCACTTACAGCATTTTAAAAGAACAATATTTTGGTGACATGTATTAATAATTTTTTATAATGATAAACATGTCCGACCCCCATTTTTTCAAAAACTCATTTTTTCATAACCCATTTTTAACTACACATTCTCTCATAAAATAATTTTAAAGGTAAATCGATTTTTTTTATTATATTTTAATCATACATTCTTTGAAAATTATCATTCCAACACCTTTCATCCCAAAAAAATGGGGCTCAAGGGGCTGAATAACTATTTTCACTAAAAGTCCGTTTGATTGACGGGGTTTTCCACGGAAGTATGAAAATATTTTCCTACTTTCACTTTTTTGACTGTTTGATATGCGAAGTTTTCCAAGAAAAATATTTTCCTCCCTTTTTCTAGGTACACCCTTTGATACACAAACGGCGGAAAATGTTTTTTCGCATAATAGGCGAGAAAACATTTTCCACCTTTTTTTTTTGTTTTGTTTTTTTTGCAATGGGAACAAATTCTAGACACAATAGTAAAAAAATCACTTTTATCGACAACTTTCATGCAAAATAAAGTCAAGCGAATGATATTCGGTATGATAATTTTTTTTTTGACAATAAGAACAAATTTTAGACTCAATAGTAAAAAAAATATCACTTTAATTGACAAATTTCATAAAAAACGAAGTCAAATGGACACCAAATTTTCAACATTTTCCATAGAAAATTATATCAATCAAATACAATTAATTACAATTTTCAGTAAAACATTATCAATTTCATGTAAAACATTTTCTTTCCACCAATTTTCCACCATTGCAATCAAACGGACCCTAAGAATAATCAATAGGAGAAAGACATGAAAAAATATTATGTTGCTTATAAAATAAAATAGGAGTTTGTTTGAAACCTTTTATTTATTTATTTATTTCCAAAAATTCATTTTGAAATAATAATTTGATGAAGAATGTGTGGTTAAAAAATAAGAAAAAATTTTGAATTTGAATTTAATATTATTAAAAAATAAGTGACTGATAATAAAAGAGTGAAAAATATATTTTAAAAATAATAGTTACCAATGACTTAATCACAATTTAACATTTATATCTCAAGAAATTTCAATTTGATGTATAGGTTATTAGCAAACATGGTATGTAGTGTTGGGCATAGATTTATTTCTTCATAATATCTATACTATCTGCGGTCTGCCATAATTTGTTATGTCCCACGTGCCGTCTAAAGTTCAAATATTGAACTGTTGTTGGAAATGTCGATACACATTAAAATTTTTATTCTAATTATTCTACTCATTTTTAATCATACATTTTTCAATAAAATAATATTTTTTATCACATCAATAACTTTTTTTTCCCAATCACACATTGTCTATTAATCTACCATTTCAAAATACATTCTTAAAAATTAATGTGGTTCAAACGCACCCTGAATCACGCAACCAAAATGTATTAATATTCAACCTTAAATGGTCGAAGTATCTAAGGACAAGTGTTGATGATAATGTCAGTCAAAATAAAAATTAGTTTCTTTACCGGATTTATCTCTTTCATCCTAAATTTTCAACTATAGATTCGTGCAATAAAATATTTTGTACGTAAATTCAAAACTTTTTACTATTTTTTAGTCACTTATTTGTCTAAAAATCAATATTCAAAAATCTATTTTTCCCGAATAATGATCGTCAAACGAGGGTTCATTTCTACCACAATTTATCCAATAAAATATTTTGCACGTAAATAAAAAATGTTTCCCAACATCTTATACTAATATTAAAGAAGGATTGTCCGCAACAATGCTCCCGCCCAAAATTCCGCCTAAATTATTATTATTATTATTATTATATATATATATATATATATATATATATATATATATATATATATATATATATATAACCAATTCCCATTTTTAATATAGTATAAGATTTTTATTGTATTCATTTTAATTGTCCGCTTGAAAAAATAATAATTTTTTTTTTATGTTAAGTAAAAAAATTGTCCTTTTGAAAAAATATATATATTTATTTTGCCTCCTAACCTCCGCGTGCGGAGGTTTAAAATTACTTATTCATAGAAGTATTTTGCATCTAATTGGATTGAAAAATCAATTAGCATATATTTCTCATATTAGAATTATTTATCATTTAATATAAATTTGTACATCTCATCGTAATATAAATTTGTACATCTCACGCTCGTAGACTAGTTTTGCTCAAAATACATTTTTTTTAATAGAGAGTTGATAATTGAGAGAGTCAAATGGCATCAAAAGCAAGAAGAAAGAGAAGTTATAGATAGGGATTTGGATGAGGCGCGCCAAAACCTCATAATCAATTACCAACTACTCTTCCTTCCCATGGCGTTCCCTCTGTCGGCATCCATCGTCTCTACGAACAAATTGTCTATCAAAGTCTCCCCAACTCGAAAACCACATTTTCCGGTTACCCACCTCCCATTCCCATTCAATCGACCCACCTCCACTAGATTTCATTATCCTAGATTCAATCGCATTTTCGCAATACGACACGACGACTCAATGGTCAGTTCAATTTCGGCTCTTTTTCTTGGTTACGTATATTCTTCTTAAATTTTGTTTACAACTTATTTACGAGTTGAATCATGATTATAAGTTGCCTATTGCCCTTATACAAGGCGTTTTATCCATTTTTTGCATCACATTTATTTGTTATTTATGTGACAGTATGAGTACTGAGTGATTGAAACTCTTCTCGGGGAAAAATATAGGCCCGCTTTCCCTTTTATATGACGAATGCCAATAGAGAACCTTTAGCTGTAAATAATTTCTCCACTTGTTTATGGATTAAGTACATTGTAAGCTGTCCATGTAAGCACAAAGGGTCTATACAATTAAATATTATACACTATACATGGACCATCATGTCAGCAGGAATTTCTTTGGACGGGGTATCAATCTTTTCTATTGCTCAGGGGACTATAATAAGGTATAGTGACGGGCAACAAAGAACTTGTTTCATTCATTGTAGAAAACATGTGGTGGAACCGGGGATATCTACTAAATATTTGCATTGAGAATCAATTATTAACATCTCCCAGCTCTTCAGATGGATTTTTGGTTATGTAGGAGTTGACATCTGGATGGAATATCTTGAATTTATCTACATCTGTAGAGCAAGGAAAGAAGTGGTTTGAGAGTACCATAGCGACCATCATTCTCTTTCTTCAGCTCACATCTCCACTACCTTTAATTGGTCAAGATTCTTGGTTGATTTCCTCTGCTGAGGCGGTGTTATATTCCCCAGAAACAAAAATTCCTAGAACCGGGGAATTAGCTCTGAGAAGAGCAATTCCAGCTAACACAAACATGAAAGCTATACAGGTTCGTTAGAACAGTACAAATTTATTTTGCGTGAAGGCTGGTCCTATCTTCAAAATAAGGCTGGTCCTATCTTCAAAATATTAACCTTTCAATTATTTCCCTCATAGGATTCTCTGGAGGACATATCATACTTGCTTAGGATTCCACAGAGAAAACCATTTGGAACGATGGAGGGCAATGTCAAGAAAGCTCTAAAGGTAACACTTGATCTTTCTTCATGGATACATATATGGGCTGAAGCAGCCACGATGCTAGATGTTCTGCATGTATTTCTTTGGACTGAAATATGACACGACCCACTTTTGATTTTGCTCAGTTTTAGATGGGATTAAGACCTGTTTATTAGCGTCTATATCTAAGTTGGTGTATGTATAAGGAGATTATAGTTTTGATCACCAAGAACACTGCTTTCTTGTTATAGGGGAGTGTATTGAGAATACTTGTTTCATAGAGTGCATAAATCATTTTAGTATTCCTTCTTTACTTAATGATCATCGTCCTTGCCTGTGAATGTCAACTTCTCTTATTTGCTAAATTATTATGTCTTTCACAACAAGAAAAATAACCAGCTTATCTCCTTAGGAATGAAACTAAACTTTGTTAGACTACTTATTTGCTAAATTATTATGGAGCTAAACTTCTCTTATTTGCTAAATTATTATGTCTTTCATAATAATAAAAATAACCAGCTTATCTCCTTAGGAAATGGAGCTAAACTTTGTTATATTACCTAACCATTCTGCACCTAATCATCTTCTCCTCCCTTATTTTCAGATTGCTAAGGACGAAAAAGAATCCATCTTGACTAGCATACCTGGCGAACTGAGAGAAAATGGTTCTGTCTTGTATGCATCTCTTATAGATGGGAAGGTACTTTGTCAAAAAAAGTTTTAGCATTTTGGATACCAATCTGCTCTTTTCATAAATGTGCGCCCATTTACTGTTTAGAATAAGTTGTTTGGAGAGAGTGTGTGTTTAGAATAATTTGTTTTGGAGTCTTTGTGTCCAACACAATGTTATAGTGTGAATTTGTTTTATTGTTTCTTATAGTTCTCCATTTTCTTGAGTTTTGTGGGATTCTTATTTATTTATTTATTTTCATTTTGGGTTAATTGGGAGCCCACACGATTCACTGAGGTTGGACGGACTTAAATCTTTTTCCTATATCCAAATTTTTTATACTGAATTGTAAAAATTCACAACAGAACTGGCAAGTAATATTTGTGGATGAATGCCCACACTTTATTTCACCAAGTTCATTTCCTTGATAAAAATGTATGGTCTCTGCTCTGACTGTTGTAATTGAGTACAGGTCAGAATATCTTGTTTTCACTCGTAAATTAGGGCACTAATGAAAGTTTTACTGTGCGAAGCCTAAACTTTGATGTGTTTACACGTCACACGTCATCAATGATAATAATGCAACATAGTCAATTCTATTCATTCAGTAACTTCTCTAAAATCTGCCTATCATCTCTCATATTCTGTTAATTTTTTCTCATATCTAGAAACCGTCTCTTTATCCAAATATAGCAGATGGTCATGGGGTGCCTGTTGTTGTTATAAACTCGATCAAGCTTCAATTGGATAAAATCCTCACTTACACCAGAACTACCAATTTTTAGCAATTATTTTATTTTATTTTAATGTTGGTAACCCCATCTCATTCCAGGCTTCTGTTTTTACCTTCATCAGAAGTGTATATATGTTGCTGGTTTGATAATATATCATGGGAGGTTCGCTTAACTTAGGGCAAGTTTGAGCCCCATCTTTCGTGTGTAGTGCATTTTGGAATAGTAGATTAATGGAGAATGTGGGGTTAAAAATGAAAGAATTTTTTTTGAGTTGCGTGTAATATTATTTTATTGAAGAATGTGTAGTTGAAATGAAGAGAGAGAAAAATATATTTTGCAAAGAAATGGTGATCAAACAAGGTCTTAATTCAAAAATTAGGTCAATTTCAAGGAGTAAAAAATTGCATTAGTTACGGTTGGAATGTTGTCAGAAGATTCAAAAATGATAAATGGATTTCTTTTGGCTGGTCAGGATGGACTGCAAAACCTTCTTGAAAGCATTAAGGATAAGGATCCGGACAAAGTTTCCATTGGTCTTGCATCGACACTAGATACTGTTGCGCAGTTGGAAATGCTACAGGTATTGATGATTGCTTTCAGAATTGGATTGATCATCAAGTAATCTTCAGGACATATTTTGCACATGATGGATTAACTGCCACAATTTTGAACAATGGAAATTTAATGAGAAAATGTAACAATTCTGTATACAAATCCTTCCTGCATTTCGCATTTTTGTGGATTAACGAGTTACATGTTCACAATTGGATCAGTGATGTGTCAAGGATGTATTTTTCAACAGGCTCCAGGATTATCTTTTTTGTTGCCTCAGCAATACTCAGATTATCCAAGGTAATGAATATCATAGATTCGCAATCACCACATAACTTTGTTCTTTCTTAGACTTCCTGTATAATTGCACAAATCAACAGTTTTACCCTTGTAGCAAGCAGGCGAATTTCATCATAGTTATACAATTCAGAATGTCCTTCCCTATTTGATTGAATGATTGTTAGATTATTAGTATATTTGGTACAATTCTCATGACTCATCAAAATGATCCCCACTGCATTAAAGTTGGACAATGAGCCTACCATATGAAGTGTGTGAAACAAATAGGTATGAGGTATGCAATGATATTTTACCTGATTCCTCAGGCTTACAGGTAGAGGAATTGTTGAATTTTCTATCGAGAAAGGAGATGGCTCAACATTTTCTCCAGAAGCTGCAGGCAAGCCCAGAAGCATGGCAACAATCCAGGTATGCTGAATATGCCTTTTGGAGTGCAGATTTACTTCCTGTCAGCGCTCTGTCACTGGCTGCTCTGCACATCATGTTGCCATTTGAGCTCATTACTGTTTCTCTCTACAATTAACTTAGTTACATTATGGACTATAAAATTGTGTCCTTTACGTGTTTTTTTCTGGCTGGGTTCTATCCAACCATTCCATTAAAGCACAATAATTGGATACTTAAAACAGACTTTTGAATTTCTAGGAATAGTGCATATTTACCAACATTGTAGTCATTTGTCCTCTCTCTCTCTCTCACGCACGTGCAAACACATATATTTCTGATGCAGTGTCATTGAATCAACACCGATCATCATATGGGTTTCAGTGTATTAAGCCCCTATTTGGTTTAGATAAAAATCAGTTTTTTAATAGATTTTGATAAAAATTGATAGAACGTGTAATTGAAAAGTTATGGTGCTCATGAAATGTGGTTAATTATTTGTTGACTTTGACTTAGATTTTAATAAACTTTTGTAGCTGAACCAAACAGGGCTAGATTTTTGAATTTTGATCTGAAACCTTTCTGATTTGTTATTTGCTAGATAAATTGGAGCAATCTATTATATGCCTGCAACTGTAAATATTCACTCAGATTTTAAGGTTAATTATTTGTTTCTTTCATGCTATATACAAAAGTAAAGTTCACTAAGAATGAACTTGTTTTTAGGTTGTTCTAGATGGCTATTCAGCGCCACTGACAGCAGGAAACTTTGCAAAACTGGTAAGGTAGTGAATCGTACTTTATCTTCGTGAGTTTTATTTTATATTTATGCTTACAGGATAGAATAATGCAAAGTTATTCTATTACATCTTCTTTTTCATTTTCTTATTTTACATCTAATCTTCATGTTGCATCCCCTTATAGATCCCCCCCCCCCCCCCCCCCCCCCCCCCCTCTCCAACCTTTTTTTTTAATACTTTCAATGATGGCTAGAATAAGACACAAGCATCAAATAATTCAGCATTTTATATTATCGAAGTATATTTCCTTTTTGTTTTACTTGTGTTTCTTTAATCTCATGATTTTCTACTATTTGGCGGTTTGAAATTTTTAATTGAGAATGTGCATTTTTTTCCTTCTTGCAGTGGTTTTGATGGCAGATATTTAGTTGATTCTGATTTAAGCAAAAAATGCATTCAACTCTGGATCCTGGACTTGTTTGGATTCCCAAACTAAAGAATTATGTATCATTCTGAAACATAATGAAAATTGAATGAAAAGCTTCGGGCAGGCTAAGCACACTGCACTTGTTTAGGTATTTTTCATTTCATTGCACAGTGGTGCTGGTTCGAGTCCATTCCTTGACAAAGGCTAACTTACATTGGAACCATTCACGTTGACGTATTATGCTCATTCCCAAATTTATTGGATGATCCACGAGAAAGGTGGTAGGATTCCAACCTAGGGAAAAGCAGAAGGAACAAGGGGCAAGGCAGAAAGCTAATTCATAAAATTACACTGGAGTACTGGATGGGTGGAACTGAAATTCCAACGAACATGGAGAAATAGTAATTGAGATAGTCTTCTCTAGTTTTGACTAAATGATCCATCAAAGAGTAACAGCTGTAATGTTATATTTTAGAAATAAATAGATTTAAGTTTGATTTCTCGATACCTGGCCCTACTGAACTCTTATTGGCTTGAATAAACTAAATACACTGATTTTCTTTTCTGCTTATAGAAGAAGGGTTTGTTTATTGTACTCGTGTATCCAGTTCTCAATGAGTTTTCAACTAATGCGTAGGTGGTTGATGGAGCATACAATGGGGTGAAGCTCAACTGTGCTAACCAAGCAATTCTCTCTGACGGTGGGTTGGGAAAGGACATTGGGTATAGCATTCCCTTGGAAATAAAGCCTTCTGGGCAATTTGAGCCATTGTACAAAACAACGTTAAGTGTGCAGGTCCTCACACTTTATTTTATTCATAAATGCCAAGTAGCCATCAACCAGCATTTCTTTTAATTGTAAGAGTGATATTAAAATTTCCTTGTGAAGGATGGAGAGCTGCCTGTGCTTCCATTGTCCGTCTACGGTGCAGTTGCCATGGCTCATAATGATGTCTCTGAGGAATACTCTTCGCCAAATCAGTTTTTCTTGTATCTATATGACAAGAGAAATGTGAGTGATATTGGACTTAAACGTTTTCCATCTTATATACTTTTCCTCCATTAAAATTAGGTACATTCTTCTTCTTCCTTTTGTTATTCTCAGGCTGGCTTAGGGGGACTGTCCTTTGACGAAGGTCAATTCTCAGTCTTCGGGTATGTCCCAATTTTGTTCATATTACATTTACACCCGAGGCAAATAAGGTCTTTTCCTTGCAGTAAAGAAGAAACTTCTATTCTGATGTACAGGTATACGACTGTGGGACGAGAAACTCTTTCTCAGATTAAAACTGGGGATGTGATTAGATCTGCAAAGCTAGTGGAAGGCCAAGATCGCCTTGTACTGCCAAAATAGAAGTTAAGTGCTTCACTTTTATTCTTTTCAAATGGCTGGTTGTAGCTGCAATAATTTTTTTTCTTTTTCATGTCATGCTTGTTTGTTGTTGGTAATTCATCGGGACTCCCAGAATTGATTTGACTACAAACAGATGGGTTAGTTGCTTGGATATATATTGTCAATTGTGTTAGGAATCAGCCGAGATTCCTAGAAGGCTTGAGAACAAGGAAGTAACAAATAGAAAGAATCAAACAAGAACAAGAACAAGAAGACAAGGTTTCCAACCACTGCTTGTTGTGCGGTTTCTCTATATTTATGTCAATAATGAATAATGTTACAAGAAGAAACAAATCAATACACAAAGGGGAATATAACCCAAAACTAAGTGGAAAAAACCCAAAAATACCCTTAAGTGAATTTTCGGTTTGGGGCTCCGCCCCCGAACCCCCACCTAAGGGGGCGATGTCCCCCTGCAACCCCCTGCGAGCTCACAGTGGAGCTCGACCTGCAGAAGCTGTGGCTGGATGTCCAGTATAATCATGCTCCACACAACCCAACAAATTGTACATTTATCTTTTATAGTGACTTCCTCCTACTAGTATGTAGGTGAAGTTTACAAGGTTAGCTCCCATGTCGGAATGTTTGTGTAACTGGCCATGGATCGCTCTGTGGTGAAGCGGAATATAATAAATCACAAGATGAGAGATGGAAGCACCAAACTATCACTCGATTCATATAATCAAGCTAGAACATTGTAGGAATCTATAGAGGATATGTTGAAATATTCTGAACACTAGGTACCCACCTTGAGGAATGTGCACGTAAATACAAAAATAAGCATCCTCTCGGTTTAAAATGTGAATAGATGAACCATACAACGAACGGATATATGTCAAAAGGTTCAATATAATTGAAATTGTAGTTCATAGATGTAGGATTATTGCCTTCATTCAAATCAGATGCAGAAGCAATTGATTTTCCTTTCCTCTCGCGCGCATAGATACAAATATACATGCCAACTGACGATGAGCTAATTGTGATCCCCCATTCATAATTCACAGATGGTATGATAGATAGCAACGGATCCATTAGAAGAGCTATGGCAATTACAAAAGTCTGAGGAGAGCTCTGATGAATCTTGAAAGTCTTAAAATTTGCATCGAGGATTAAATTCAGTTCATATAATTTTTTTTTTTTTTTCCCATCCTTGTCTTGAACATGGCGACAATAGACAGAATGCTTGTTCAGTTGTTTGTATCCAGACAACTCAGATCGATAAGTTACATTAGAAGCATAATACTCACATAACATCATTTGCAATAAGATTTTTTTTAGCAATTTCCTCAATAGCTGCAGCGTTTCCTAGAATGTCAATAACGGAAATCGTGTTTCCACCGTAGGTCGTACCAAAGCAAAATCTTGACCCTCCGATATCTTGGCATTGAGTTCTTCATCGTATACAGGGGCACTGTTGTAACAATTAAATCAGTCCTAGATTGAGGATCTTCATTCGCATTGTCGAAATAGGTGTGCTACAAGGAGTTCGATTGTCACGTACAGTTGGTAGAAACAGATAAGTTAGTGGTGGATCAGTAAACTTCTCAATTAAGTTAGTGGTGGATCAGTAAACGTCCTCGATGGTGAGCAAGTCGGATCATACCAAGCATGAATCTGTGTCTCGAAAAGTAGAGTCATATTAACCTACTTGTATACACAAAATGTGTGTTTTGATTGACACCCTCCTATACGTAAAAAATATAACGGTTGATTGGAAAATGTATTGTCAAGATTAATGTATCAAAATATGTCAGCTCACATGAGTGTAAACTAATGTGTCAACATTTATGTACATGTAGCATGGTCCAAGATTAATTCTAATTAAACTCTGATTCAAGTAGAGTTTTGCTACATGTATAACTAGTTTGACAATTCTTGAGGTGTACAAAATCATTGTACAAGTAGTTTAACTCATTCAAGTAACGGGTCAAAACTCTAAAGTCATGATTACAATCAAAATGTTTCTAATAATGCTAGTGCCCATCTGTCTTACACCTTCAGCCTTAGCCCCGGTTTGATTCTCATTATTTTCTCGCTTTTTTTCTTTTCTATATGATTATTTTCAACTATACATTCACACAATAAAATATTCTACACATAAACTCAAAATATTTATTCTACTTTTTAACTACACATAAACTCAAAATATTCTACACATAAACTCAAAATATTTATTCTACTTTTTAACTACAAATTTTTCTAAAATACTATTCAAAACTTTTTTCTAAAAAAAGAATGGACACCAAACATGAGCATAATATCGAAAGTGGCGATCTTATCTAGGCTGATAGTACAAGCATTAATATCAATAAATGCAACTAAATATAGTTTGTATTCCTATGTCAATTGTGATTAGAATAATGTTAACTAGCACCAACAGCAGTTGAACATAAATCTAGATGACCACATTTGATATGTTCAATTAAATGAATCGTGCGACATTGTATATAAGTGAATCTATCATTTAATGTCATGCAGTTGCTACATAGACTAATATTTGACATCACTAATGCTGAACATCATTACTCTTGTGATTATCTTGGTTCTCAGGGGACATCCTATTGAGCCTTCAACTATGTACTTGAGAAGTTGGTTGGACTGATACGTGCAAATAAGTCAAATAACTTTGCTTTGCTGAGCAATTATCCTTCACAACTACGTTCCAAGATTTGATTTGGTACACAGTGGAATATGTGGACCATTTGAGATTATTGATAGGCAAGGAGATGAGAGTACCATAAATGACGTGCAATAACACAATTGGTCTGGCAAGTTTGGATTGCATGGCTTGACAAGCAAGTTGTGATACCAGGTGGAATTCACAAGTTACTGACAACAGTTTGGATTCTTACATACCAAGTTATATTGCCGAACAGGATGGTGTTAATGAATTGGTGCTTTTCAAGGAATTTGGATGAAATCCTATAAATAAACTATTAGATTCTCGTTATAGCAATCATCAATCACATAAAGGATTGCGAAATTATCCTTAAGCGTGATGAAACATTGAATCTAAATTCTTATCGACAGCAACGGCTTCAATCCCCTTCTTGAATCTTGAATATTGACCTTCAATATTCAAGCTTCCAACTCTCGTATCTTCTTTAGTATTCTCCTAAAGTATGAAATATTAATGCAGTTTGTGAGTATGCAATTCAAGAACAATTAAGGAATCCAAAGTTTTTGGAATGAGTAATGTTATTCATCCCCCAATGCGTTTACAAACACAGTCTAGGTGGCGTTAATGTGACATTAAATGATAGGTGAAATTAAATAAGTTATTTAATTTCACATTTCATTTAACATATCATTTAGAGCCACATAGACTGTGTTTGTAAACACACTGGAGATGAAACAAAAGATCAAATCTCTCTTCTCTACACTGTAGACACCCAATGTATTACCCTTTCGATGTCATATAATTGCAACTCACATTTTCTTAAAACAGTTTATTCACGATACAATCAGAAAATTAATGATTCAGACATCTCCAAATGTTGGGCTCAGATTTAAAACTATTATCTAAGGGTCCATTTGATTGCAAATGTGGAAAATGGGTGGAAAGAAAATGTTTTACTGGGAATTGAATTGACTAGAATTTGTTTTGCTGGGAATTGTAATTAATTGTGTTTGATTGGTATAATTTTCTACCTGAAAAATGTTGAAAGTTTGGTGTCCGTTTGACTTCGCTTTTTATAAAAATTGTCCATTAAAGTGATAATTTTTCTACCAATACGTCTAGAATTTGTTCTAATTACCAAAAAGGTAAAAAAAAAAAATTAAACAATTAGAAAAAATTACCATATTCGTTTGACTTTGTTTTACATAGAAATTGTCAACAAAAATGAAAATTCTTTTTACAATAGTTGATAGAATTGGTTGTTATTGCTAAAAAAAAAAAAAAAGGTGGAAAATGTTTTCCCACCTAATAGGTGGGAAAACAAAATCAAGCTTTTGTGCATCAAATAATTGTACCTAGAAAAAAGTGGAAAACATTTTGCCAGGAAAAGAAACGCTATCAAATACCCTTAATTGACAAAAGTTAGCAAACATATTCATTTTCCACCTTTTTTTCTACCTATCAAACGGACCCTAAAAGAAAAATACTCAAGTACATTTACTTAGCAGTCAAACAAGACCACGAATTCCGAATGTGAATACGCGTTCACTACTTCGATGCCTATCGTCTCCCAACACATCAATGTGACCACTATAGTAAATTGATCTTATTGAATTGACATATCAAAGAACCTTAAGTTCATAATAGCAATTACTATTTCGTAACGAATTTAAGTAATCCATAAGACAATGCGTGCGATTAATTTATTAGCACGATTCAATATAAATAATCAAACTTGATCTAAGTCCAATAAAATTTCAAGTGTATCAATGTCATTACTTCCGAAAGAACAACTGCATTGGTCAATACAACCGTGTATTTCAATTGGTAGAATAACCGATCATTCGATAGAAATAGCGTGCGAACCTCTATTAGCCGGTCTAGAATAGAACCTCTTCGATTGAAATATAACATTATTAGGCACATATCCCAACACTACATATAATATAGCTTGCGAATATGCTTATATACAGTCTTGATCAAGAGAAAAAGCAAAGAAGGAAGAAAACAAGAATATATTTGGCAATACAGAAAAAAGCATATGATTCTTGTCTTTTTTTTCAGATATTATTTGGCTCTAGAAAAAGTTCCTCTAGAATCAAATATTTTTCAGAAAAATAAATCATGTCTAAATTTGGAAAGAAAGTATTATTTTTTGTTGAATCGCTTTATCTAATGAAGCTTTTAAGTCTAGACGGAGTTCTAAATATTGTTTATTAATTTTTTTGGTACGTCAGCTTAGTAGAGTCCACGTCAACTTGCATTGTGAAGATATTTTTTTAAGGGTTGTGCTACAGGTACAAAATGGTGTCCAAAATTGTCAAATGACGGCCCCCTATTGGGGGTACCTGTCGGGCCAGGCGCCCCCCCCCCCCCGACAGGTGCCCCCCAATAGGGAATCGCCATTTGACAATTTTGGACACCAAGAATTATCCTTTTTTTAATACTCAACCTATTTTTGCTTATGTGGCTTGATTTTTTGAGCAATTCACATTTGCAATGATGATAACATTAATCTAATTTTTTCTGCAATTAATTTAAAACTATCATTTAATGTCACTATGTTGCTACATAAAGTGATGATGGTCATGAGTGATAAAATAACATTATTGAGTGTCACGTCAAATTAAAGTACTAAAGTATAGTTACCTAATTAATATCACATTAAAGTATAGTTATCCGATTAACAATAAAGTAGAGTATAGTAACCGCAAATGAAATTTATCGGAATATTTCTCTTCCAAAAATAAATAAATAAATAAATAATAGGACTGTCAGTGTCAGCCTTATCCATCAATGTTCATGGGTAACATAGAGCAAACTTTCACGAGCATTGTCGCTTGCCCACAGTAGCTTGGTTGGCGATGTTCAACGGACAAATTCGTCAAATGGCGCTATTTCCACCCCCACTAAGATAGACTTGTTTTCATTTTTTCACAGGTTAAGAAAACGTAACTAATTTAATTGAAAATATAATTTTTTTTTTCTATTATATGTACCCTTAAATTAAATATTGATTTAAATATGAATATTTCATATTTATTGATAATAAGACACATTAAATAGAAGTGTATTAGAAAATTAAGAAATCAATTGACTGTCAACAAGAAGAAAAATGACCAATAATTTGGGACAGACTAACTTAAATGTTGTGACCATCATATGTTCACCAAACCATTTTAATGGATATATTATGCTTTGAATGGATGTAAACATAATATCAATACACCAGACAAATTTCTTAATGAATTTAATTATGATATCGAAGTTGAAACATGTCTTCAATTTAATTCTTGTTAACACCTAGTTATGAAACCTTCGAATGTTGAATTTTTTTAGAAAAAATACACTAAATTCGACACACGTGTGAAATATCGAATATAAAAATGAATCTTCCTACATGTATATAATGATTTAAATAAAGGATTACATAATGTTACATAACACTCTACCATTTGCCAATTTAAAACATAGTCAAGATTTTACCCTTTCGGTGGTGGCCGAGTTGGTGGAACGAGTGAACGCGAAGACCGAATGTCACGAGTTCGAATCATCTGCCAATACTTCCTCGATCGAGCCCGTCGCTCCGAGTTTGTCTAGTGCAGTTTATCTCTCATGCGTGATTTACGGGCTACTGCACATAGAATGAAATTTACCCAATACGCACTCACGGATAGTGGTTGCGGGTTCCTAAGTCAAAAAACATAGTCAACATTTTCATCCAATATTTTCCCTTCACATCATTTTATGTAATCCCTTATATACTATTTTTATGTACAAGTAGCATAATCCAATAAAAATATAAGCTAAGATGTGAATAATGGTTCTTCATTTAATCCCCCCAATCTCGCCTCTTGTAAACGATTAATCATCCAAAGCCCAATTTATTCAATTTATGAAATGAATGACAACAAAAGACGCAAGCATAAACTAGTGCAACTTTTAAGCCCAAGCCTAAAGTACATTGTTTACGGTTTCGTGGTTGGTTCTATTATTTTTCTCTTGCAAAGGACATTATTAACGTTAGGAAAAAGGAAAATAAAAAAGAATATATAATTATAATAAAAAAAATGACGTGGAAATCTATGATAAACTTTTATGAATTTGAATTAAGTGGAAGTATGGTCCTTGTGGATCATTGCAATTGTACAGAGAAAATATTAGTTTGAGCTTCCTCCTTTTTCATCCGTCACTCAGCCCTTTATGTAGGCTATTAATTCTCTTAGTCATGTCAAGTTATGGTGTTCCAACTTATGACCTTATGCCATAGACAGTCTGGTAGAAGATGATTGGTCGATGAGGTCGATTACGGTCATGTTATGATGACGCTTTGGTTTTAACCTGTGTCATTAGCCATCTTGTCATCCTCTTTGATTGATTGGTCTAAGAGGGATGACACTTTCTTTGTTGCGTCGTAATGATTTTTCCTTACGATGTCTCCCATGGATGACACTTCTTGTGTTGCCTTACTATGATTTTTACTATTTAAAACCAAAAGGAAAAATTATATATTGATTACCTTTTCATTCTAAAAAGAAAAGAATATACCCGTACTATAGAGCCTGTTTGAGCCCCTTTTTTCTTGAAATATATTTTGGAATAGAATTTTGATTGAGAATGTATAGTTAAAAAATAAGAAAAAGTTTTGAATTTGCATATAATATTATTTTATTGAAAAATGTTGTTGAAAATAAAAGAAAAATATATATATTTTGAAAAGAACGAGGTCTAAACAATCTCTTGTTCACTGTGAGCAGAAGATCAGTCTTGTATATATAAATTGAACATGTTTAAATTAATATTCTAGGCTCGTAAAAAAGCTTCTTTCGAGCACCATACATATTCCTACTAAACTCTTATGAACTAACATATTTAAAGCTGTTTTGTACTCTTTCCTTAAACAGGAAATTAATTACGCTATCACAGATGACAAAATTTGTGGTTAAAGATAATGGTTCCTTTCTATTACAGCAAAATGGTCCCCAAGAATCATCAAAGAGAGGAGAGAAATTGAAGTCATTAATTTATGAAGTAGCCACCAATTGTAAAAAAAAACTAAAAATTTCAACCCTACTGCTGGATATACTCTGCACAAATCTTACAGCCATGCATGAAAAATAAAGGACAATATACGTAGGTTTTATGTATATAATTATCTCAAAATAAATAAATGCTCTGTATTGGAAAAAAAAAAAAAAAGATAGATACCGGCCGATTCAATAATGTAGGGTTTTCAAGGCTTAAAAGGGACGATAATTACACCATGTTGATTAATTTCTGGAGAGAATTGGAGTTCAGAATAAAGAAAAACAAAAACAAGATAATTATTTGTATATAATTTTAATATATATATGTACTTATGTTTCACTACAGCAGAAGTACAAGAGATTTCTTCAAATTTGCATCTTCAATAACAAAATATAAACATAATTTAAAATGCAAGCTAGTATATAAATATATATATATATATGTATGTATATATATCTACGGTCCACCTGCCTCACCTAAATTTAGCTATAGATACCCCAAAAGTACATGTAAATTATTTGGTAATTAAGTAGGTGTATCGATCTTCAGCTAGCAACAGTTTTTCACATTCCCAACCCACAGATTCTTGACAATAATTTAATAAATTGGCATAAATATTGTGAAAAAATTATCAACCGGTATAGCCCACTTGATGAATTGGACCGATCATCTACGAGTACCAATTTACGCCAGGAACTTGATAGGGTAGTCGAAAGACCCCATCGAGCATTGCTTGTTGTTGCAAAGAAGGCGTCTGTGGAAGCTGACTTAAAATGTTTGCAATTGAATTTGTGTCATCACAATTATTTTCTCCAAGAAATCTTTTTCTTGGAGGGGATGAATTCCCATTTCCTTCTTCAATATTGTTGTTCCAGTATAAATTCCTCTTTGAACCAACCATTAATGAAAGTTCTGATTTGGAAGTACTCGATGAAATTAGCGAACCATTGTTCATTGCGACGTTGTTGCTTATCATCCCCTCGTACAAGTTTTTATCGTTGTCTAGCAATGTTCCATAGTTTGATGCTCCCTTTAGTCCCATAGGTATCGATGGAGGTATCGACATCAATTCGTCCCGTTCTTGATCCATAGGCCTTTGCTCATTGTTCTTCTTGTAAATTCGACATAGTACCCAATCATCAAGCTACAGGAATCAAGAACAATAATATTCGTGATTATCTATCCACTCAAATCCCCGTCATGTGGTATTCGAAAAAAGGAAAACAAATGAAACAAGCAAACTTTTGGGTAGATAATATTTACCCTTAAAGAGCCCTTTTTATTGGCTAAATCACAGCTTGGAGGCTTTGAATATGGTTTATTCTCAGTAAGCCTATATTCATGCATGATCCAATTGGTTTTAATCCCTTTTGGAGGCTTTCCACCATAGAAAACCAGTGCCTTCTTCACTCCTACTTTATGAGTTCCTCCGGCGGTCATAACAGGCTTATCAGTACCGGTGGCCTTCCAATATCCCGAAGTCGCCGCCCGATTAGGCCGAGCCCCGTTCGGATACTTCCGATCTCTTGGACTGAAAAAGTACCATTCTTGCTCCCCAAACGTAGCCTTAGCTGAAAAAATTAATAAACAAACTTTCAATAATATACATACGAAATACTCGACAGAAATAGACGATGAACATGATTGAGATAAGTTACTTACCGGGAAGCTCCCATGGATCAAATTTATAGAGATCAACTTCTGCAATTATGGCCACCGGGAGAGGGGTGGAGGCGGCCTTTTTCTTGAGGTAGTGAACCACCAGTTCCTCATCCGTGGGGTGGAAGCGGAACCCCGGTGGCAGCTGAGGCTGCTGAGAGCCGGCGGATGAATCTGCGCCCTCCATTAATTTAAAGAACTCTATCAAGATCAAGAAAAAATCTCGATTATAATCTTTTGCAGGAAAAAAAATTTATTTTGGGAGAAAATACTATAAGCTAAAAATGTTTTGCTTAGTGTTTGGCCACCCCCTTCTTTTATACGGTATACGGACCACCGTATTATGGTAGAGTGACATTAATCAGGTACGATGCATGTATACCGAATTTGATTCCATTTACCATCTTATCGACTTATCCTGTGATCATGATTTAATACGTAGAATTACATAATTAATTAAAATTTTCACAGGCTTGTTTACTTCAATTAATCTTAGTTTAATTTATGTTTAACAATTTTTATTTAAAAGCTTTGTGTTTGACTGGTCAATTTGGTCAAAGATTTTTCACCCGTTGATATTTATGATTTTGATAGGGGATTTTGTAATTAGAAGAGGTGATCAGTGACTAATGATGTCACTATTAGGGATTAAGAAGTGAAAATTAAGCGAGTAATTAACCGACACGTGTGATTCTTGAAGTGACAAAGAGTCGACAGGTGGTGGAAGAGTGTGTAGGGACCACATTATACCACACTAGGATACAAAAATTGGATTGATAAGATAAGTGTGGATTAAGACTTAAGAAGAAATTTATTCGCTTCTAATGTCACGCTTTTGTCACAAAAAATAATAATAATTAATTAATTTTGATAATCACTTATTTTTAATCTCCTTAATTAGGGACAAACTTCCAAACTTCTACAATGAAATGTTTTCTAAACTTAGCTCATGTTTGTCAATCATTAATCTAAAACGCTGTTTACTACAGTAAGATTCTTCACCACACATTCACTCAACAAAATATTCTACACACAAATCAATAAACTTACTTTAAATTTCAACCACATATTCTCCAAAAAATACTATTCAAAACTCCATTCTTCTGTCAATAATGAGAGACAAACAATCTCTTAATTAGTTGATGGTGTAAGTCAAATTTTCAGCCATGCCCACATGACCGCAAAAAAACTTGCAATTACAAAGTACAAGTGGAATGTGTATATACACCAGTCGATTCGACTAGTTAAAAAGTTATTGAACTTACTGATATATTATAATTTGCATATAAGCTCGGCTTAAATTCATATATAGTTCTCGATTTTGAAAATTCATTTTTTGTTTACTTTTGCAAACAATATAATTTCTACAATTGTATAAAATTAACAAATAAAAAGAGTGAATCACATCTTGGATTCACCATTGAACTAAAATCTAAATGAAATAATTGTTTGTTAGGATATGTTTGTGTTTAATCGTAATTACTTTATTAAGAAAAATCAAAGTTAAACTTTTTTTTTTTTTTTTTATCATACATTTGCAATTACTACTAACTTATTATAACATTTCGTGAGACCTACCACTTTTTGCATTATAAGGAGATTATGAGTAACTTATTAATTAAACCAAACACATGCTTAATTTTGTACCATTGGAATGACTAGTTAACTTACAAGATATGGAAACGACCATTAATATCGTCTGGACTTGTGAAGTTATGGTAGTTGGGATTTCAATGTTATGACTTCTCTCGAGTCATATGTAACCTCTATTGCAATTAGTTCGTCCATTGTTTATTTTAGAAGTCAATCCACCATCTTGTTCTGAGGTAATTTTTACCAAGGGTTTTTGAGGATTTCTTATTTATGTAACCTGTTTGTAAAATCGTCCTAACTACTTCGCCTATGTGTAACATCCGAGGTGGACACCACCCGTGCACACTTAGTTCTTGTTTGGGAGAAATTATTTGAAGTGAAAAATGATTATTCTCTTCGTTTTTTGTGAAAGATGTACACCAAGAATAAACATATTTATATAGATACGGGGTTTGAAACCACTTTAATCGACATATTTATAATATTTCATTATCTGTCAAGTGAAATAAGTTTTCTCTTATTAAATTCAATTCAAATTATGACTACTTTGTAATAATTACTCACTTTGATACCATGATAATTTCTCTTTGAAATGAGAAGAGCAAATCTTAACGGGATTAGTGTAAGTGCAAACGGGGTGTGACCAATTACCAATAAGAAATGAACATTTACAGACAGATATAAACAGGTGGGGTCTGGTTGCTGTATGTGGGTCCCATTTTATGTCGAATCTTGTAGTCCACTTTCTTATCATCTTTGGCAGCAAACTACGGCACACATTTTCATATCCCAATCACAGATTATTATTTTGATGTTTAGACCTAACCTTCTTCACTTGTTTCATTAATCATCATGATTATTAATTATGACACTTTCTTGATTTTATATCCATGTGGAACTGTTACATCCATTGGACACAAGTGTTTTGAGTATATGATTGATATTTTCAGTTTATTGATGTTTTAAAAATCGACTCCCGACTCAAAACAAATAATGGGTAGACGTAAAATTAAAATAAAGTTTTCGAGTGTGAACTAGCTATTTTCGATTGGACGGGTGGTCGGATTTGTTTTGTCAAGGGATGTTTCATTTTGAATTTTAACGTTGTAATATGATCGAAATTTCTCAATTTGTCTGAACGGTTCGATCTTGTTACACATATCATTTGTTTGTATTAGGTGGCCTGTGAAATTTAATAGATGGTGACACTAATATTTAAATCATATTTTGGACTGATTTAAGGATGATGAATGAAAATCTAGATATTAAAGTGGTTGAGTTATGATCCATTTCAAATGCCATAATTAAAATCTCTGTAGTACATTAGTCTTATCGGAATCTCTCTCACATTTTCAAGGTTACTCATAATTTTGACAGAGAAAAAGAAAATGATGTGCGAACAAACATAAATTAAATTAAACAATTATAAGCCTATTATTTTTTAATGTGAATCACATATTTGGAACATATTTTTAAGATAAGATATCGCCAACATACTATGGCCCTGTCTGGGCGCACTGAATTGGGAGGCAAAATCAATTTTTATAACGTTGTGCCTACAGTTATTGACCAACTTGAGAGATGAAGGGGCCCACATTTTTTAATATAACGGCCAAAAAATCAATTTAAATGAGATTTTAATCGGCTCCAGACAGGGCCTATATTTTGTATGTTGCTACCCATGTAAGAGAAATTTAACATAAAAGACTTTTTAAGAAAGTTGAAATTAATTCTATTCAAAATAAGTATTTTCTTTCACTTATAAGTAAAAATAAAAGTGACATATTAAAAGTTAAGACAAAATCTTCATAAAATTTGGCTGCAGGGTTACACACATTTATATATTATCCATGTGGGTTGCATCAACTTTGGGTTGCGAAAAAAAAAATGTAGCAATCAGTTTGTGGATTCATGGAAAACCTAACTTGGCCTTTAGGTTTAAAAATTTGACTGTTTTGAAACGCGTAAAGTGTGATTAAATGATAAGTTTAAGTTTCAAATTTTTACGAGCCTAAATGGACCTAGACGTAAGAAATCTTAGAGCACGACAGGCCAATAAAGCTAAGATTTGCCCTTGAACGAAGTCTTGGTGGTGCTTAGTGCCCTTTCTAGAACATGTATATATATATATATATATATATATATATATATATATATATATATATTAACCCTCGCGATTTTATGCAAAAAATTTCGAAATGATTTTCTTTTTTAACATATTACTAAGGGTGTGTTTGAGCCACTTTATTTTGGAAGAATGTATTCTGAAATAGTAAATTGATGGAGAATGTGTGGTTGAAAAAGGAAGGAAATTTTATTGATGTGATATGATGGAAAACTTTACATACTCCTAAGTGTCAATCTTAAATACCGGTCTGATTGGCAATTATATGACATTAAATGATATATTCATATAAATACGAAATCACATGACTGATTTAATTGAATAGAGTGGTCACGTGGACCGGTGTTCTAACACCACTAATAATAGATAGCATTATTCGTGAAAATGTATATATTCAGGTTACCAAATTATTTGTAATGGTACCAAACAAGTTTATAATAGAAGCCAGAAATAGCGGGCACAAGAAAGGCGCGCGCACTGCTTCATTCTAATAACAGATTCAGGCAAACTCACAAATTGCATGACTTAAGGTTTCAAGCATATGCAATCTGTTTCACATAATTATCCCACCTCGATCTTTTTATGGAATCAAATGTTTGGCAATTATAGTTTACAACAAAAATTTGCCTACTAAAAGAAAAAATAAAGCTCCTACCACGTGCACATGATGCAATTTTCTGAATCATCATTGTCTAACTTAATCTAAAATACAATGAATAGCTATATATACAGGGGATATTTCAAATCCTAAAAGTGGAGTTATAGATAAAAATATGAATGCTCAAAACCTGTAAGACACGAAAATCTGGTTGAGCTGGATGAATATGGCGCTCGAGTGCCACTGGGCGGCGGCGCCCCGACGCTTGAGCGCTAGGCGAGCATAATTGTGCTGATTAGTTCTCCGATCCATATCTTGATCTCTTCGAGTCCAATACAGATTTTAACTCCCAATTGGGTTTCTACATAAAATTTCAACTAGAATTTGTCAAATAAATTTCGAATAGGATTTCAAAAACATTCTAACAAATAGAATTCCTTTTCGTGTCGACCTTAATTAGAATCTTCAGTCATCTTGAAAGTAGAATTCGGGTCCCACATTAATACTACCAAATTTCTCATCCTTCTTAAGTAGATGGATAATTAATTAGAGCCACGAGTTATGCTAGCTAGAATCTATAACCATTACTTAAAGCTGGGAATAATTATTAATGCTTTCCAATTTTGCTAATTCGAATTGATTACTCGAACCGTAATCTGTGAAAATATCTCATTGCATATCCAAATATGGAAACAAGGAACAACACTGTTATCCTCTAATTAATATTTTTGTTGAAATATTAATTGATGCTTCAATAAACTATCGATACACTGTGAACTTATCTTATCGATGAAAATGACATACTCATGTATGTATATACGTGTATGTATACGTTAATTTTTTTACGATGTGAGACGTACGAATTGATCTAATTGTGATGAAAAGTTTATTTAATGGAAAATCTTGGATTATATTATTATGGAGATATTTACCATAAAAAAGGAAAGATTGGCCGAACTAATATGACCCATTATAATACAAAATATAAGAAATTAAATATCAACTTAAGGCACAAAATTCAAAATGGGCCTAAAAGCAGAATACATTTGGGCTACTTAAACATAATGGGCTATGAAACTTACATTGGGTCAGATGGGTCGTCAATCTTGAAGTTCAAGTTTAAACAAATACAGATGACACACGGGAGCAAATTCAAAACTGTTGATTTTTGCAAAATTATTTATAATTTTTAAATGGCGCTTACAGAAAACTCGAAAGATTACAATTTCGTAATTTTTAGACGTATATATTATTTTTGGGAAATTATAGTGTATATAATATTTTTGGCAAATTTCACATCAAATAAAGATGAAAATATTAATCAACAGATTAGATTTTGAGCTACTCCCATTTGCAAAGTTGACCTTTTAGCACATATGCTTAAGTCTTAATACGGTAACATAGTGCGTTAAGAGATATATCTGACATCGAATAAATATAAAAATATTAATCAACGTATATAAGGGTCCGTTTGATATGATCCAAATTTCATGGAAAATGGAAAACATTTTCCATTTTTCTACTTTTCATTTGTTTGATGTGTCTTTTTTTCTAGGAAATCCATTTTTCACCTATTTTCTAGGTACAACCATTTAATGCACATTTGCTTGATTTTGTTTTCTCACCTATTAGGTGGGAAAACAATTTCCACTTTTTTTTTTAAAGCAATGACAATCAATTCTATCAACCATTGTAGAAAGAATTTTCATTTTTGTTGACGATTTCTACGCAAAACAAAGTCAAACAAATGTGGTAATTTTTTCTAATTGTTTAATTTTATTTTTTTTACCTTTTGATAATTGGAACAAATTCTAGACGTATTGATAGAAAAAATTATCACTTTAATGGACAATTTTCATAAAAAACGAAGCCAAACGAACACCAAACTTTCAACATTTTCCAGTTAGAAAATTATACCATTCAAACACAATTAATTACAATTCTCAGTAAAACAAATTCTAAGCAATTCAATTATCAGTAAAATATTTTATTTCCACATTTGCAATCAAACGGACCCTAAGTGTTTGTATTACTCTCTTTACAAATTTGACATTTTAAGATATAGTCACTGTTTGAGCCACATTATTTTTTTCATTCTCATTCTTTTATTCATTTTCAATCACACATTTTTTAATAAATAAATACTTTTCATCGCATTAATAATTTTTTCTTTTTTTTCAACCACATATTCCCTATCACATAAAAAAAAAAAAAACATTCTTGAAGCAAAAATGTGCACCAAATAGGGGCATAACCCCAAATCCTAAAATAAGTCGTAAATTTTATCCTTCAACGTTTGTTTGCCCCTTACGTAGGTACTTTACCATCGGACTCAGCAGGTTGGATGAGAGTGGACGCCTCTTCAATTTAAAAGAGCAGCCTAGCTTTAGAATTCTATTCATGGCTTATTAGCACAAAACGTCCTTACGTTTGACAGTTAGTGTGCAAAACATCCCAACGTTTCATTTTTTTGCATTTTTGCCCCTATTTCAACGTTTCAGTGTGGAAAACGTCCTTTTCACTATTTTTAGTGTAAAATGACCAATTTACCCTCAAATTTAAATAAAACAAAGAAAATGAAATGAAAAATAAAAAATAAATTGTAATTATACTCCCAAACTTTTTAAAAAGTGCAAGTGGGTCCAAAAGTCTTATTAAAAGGTTTAAGCACAAAACGTCCCTACGTTTGACACTTAATGCGGAAAACGTCCTTACGTTTCAAACATGTTTGTATTTGCTCAATAGCACAAAATGTCCCTACGTTTGACACTTATTGCGTAAAACATCCTTACGTTTCATTTCTTTTTACATTTTCATCCTTATTTCAACGTTTCATTGCGGAAAAACGTCATTTTCACTATTTTTCAATGTAAAATGACCAAAATACCCTCATATTTAAATAAAATAAAAATAAAAATAAATTACAATTGTGCTTCCAAACTTTTTAAAAAGTGCAAATGAGTTCAAAAATCTTATTAAAACATTCAAACCATCAGTATTTTCCTCATCTCTCAACTTTATTCTCCCTCCACCACCTAAACCACCAGATCTCACCATTCAAACCGTTAATGCTGGCCACAACTATCAGCCCCAGGATTGTAGAGGGAGGTGAGATGGTTTGAATGGTGGTGGGGTCTGGTGGTTTAGGTGGGGGAAGGATGATAAAACTAAAGGAGGAAGAGAATACTGATGGTTTGAATATTTTAATAAGATTTTTGAACTCATTTGCACTTTTTAAAAAGTTTGGGAGCACAATTGTAATTTATTTTTATTTTTATTTTCCTTTATTTTTGTTTTATTTAAATATGAGGGTATATTGGTCATTTTACATTGAAAAATAGTGAAAATGACGTTTTTCCGCAATGAAACGTTGAAATAAGGATGAAAATGTAAAAAGAAATGAAACGTAAGGATGTTTTACGCAATAAGTGTCAAACGTAGGGACATTTTGTGCTATTGAGCAAATACAAATATGTTTGAAACGTAGGGACGTTTTTCGCATCAAGTGTCAAACGTAGGGACGTTTTGTGCTTAAGCCTTTTAATAAGACTTTTGGACCCACTTGCACTTTTTAAAAAGTTTGGGAGTATAATTACAATTTATTTTTTTATTTTTCATTTCATTTTCTTTGTTTTATTTAAATTTGAGGGTAAATTGGTCATTTTACACTAAAAAATAGTGAAAATGACGTTTTCCACACTGAAACGTTGAAATAGGGGCAAAAATGCAAAAAAATGAAACGTTGGGATGTTTTGCACACTAACTGTCAAACGTAGGGACGTTTTGTGCTAATAAGCCTTCTATTCATTAATCTATGAGAATCAACACAATACGTAGACTCTCACATATTGTTGGAAAAATCTTGAACAATTGTAGCCTCAATCGTGTTGAGTCGCGCAATGTTATTTCATTGATGATTAAAGACGTGTCAAGTGGTTCAATTTGAATGATGGTAATAACTAATAAATGGTATTATTGGAGTATTCTATTCTTCCATCTCCTTCACGTTATTTTTCGCGAGAACAAAAAAAAAAAAAAAAAAAGATGTGAGATTTCATTTTCTGTGTTCTCATCTGACAAGTGCTTAGGAAATTTGAGCCATGATGTTCTACAGACATAACCTTGATCTTATTCTCACGAGCTTTGAGTATCAGTTGTCAAAGATAATAATAATTGTAAATGTAATTGTAACTGTATTAAAAATTATATAATACAAAAGACACAAACACCCTCTAACAATTCTTTGGCAAATGAAAAAATGGGACAAATTGGACTTTGCACCATTTTGGAAAAATGGTGCAAAATTTGGTGTCACAAAAATTTGGTGTCACATTGGAGTACTTTTATACCAAATTTTGGTGAAATTTGGTATTTTGGTGTTGCCATTGGAGATGGCCTAAGAAGGACAAAATGGTCTCTTCACATTTCATTAATTAAAGAAATTAAATTAAATTAAAAATAGGAACAAATAAATCATATGCATATATATTTTTTTCGAATTGTGAATGTTCGAGGACCCATTTGCAAATTTCCTTAGTTGTAAGTCAACTCATCGATTAATATAAATCACAAATTTGGTTATCGACAAATCTTTGCAGATTCTGCGTATCAATTATAAAGGGATAGAATATTAAAATAATCAAAATAATTGTGGGAGTGTTTTCCCATTTCACATTATTTTATGCACTGACGGCATCGTATTATTAATTTATTACAGAAGAATTAGGAAATCGTGCATTTCAATTTTCAGGTATGAATAGAGCTGCTAGGCCAGAGCCACACGGGCTTGGCCATCTAGTGGCGCCATGGCCATATAGCAGCTCTCTCTAAGGTATGTTCGTTTGATAGAGATTAAAATCGAATTAAAATTGAAAAATTAGTTGTTATTGTTGACTTTTATTATTCGAGTGAGACTCAATAACGATCGTATTTTCAATTTTAATTGGATTTTAATTCCTACCAAACGGGACCTATGGTCCCCTACTTTATTTTTCTTATAAATTAAAACTTAATGCATTTATTTGATCATATCCTTGATCCTTCACAGCAGTACGCTTCGTTTGATGTAGTTCAAAATCAGACATTTAATAAATTTAATAAAAGATGATGAATATTGAAAAATTATAGATCTCATTAATTAATTATTAAATTTTATTTAATTTTTTTATCAAACTTTTTTAGTTAAACCACTCAAGGACTAAATGAATCTAAATATTTTTTTTACTATTTGCTAGTTAAATAAAGCATTCGAAAAACATTTGATAAAATTCACGTAAGAATGTTAAGTGAATCGAGCTGTCGATTTGCCCACTGTCTGACTAGACTTGACCTACCTAACGAGCCAACTCATGCTTGTAAATGGTACAAGCTGAGCATAGAGGTGTCAAGACGGACATGCCGATCAGATTCGTGAAAATCGGCTCGGATCGATCCGGGACCGCGGGCCGACCCGTGACCTGAGCAGGCGGTTCACGGGTCAAGGAGATGTGACCCGCGAGTTTCTTAGGTTGCACCTTCAAGGACCGCGGTTAACCGTGACCCGTGAAAAAAAATAGAAATAATTAAATATTATAGTTAAGTAGGTGTCAACCTAATTGAGATATACATAAACTATAAATTATAGTAAAAGTAGGTACCAACCTAGTTGAGATCTACTTATACTATAAATATTTGATAATAGTAATTAGAAATGCATTTAATTGTTATTTGTTCAAGTTAAATTTAACTTTTCAAAGTTATAAATAATTTATGTAACATTAAATTTGAATTCCATGTAAACATTTTTTTGTATTAATATTAATTTATCATTTTGTTCAATTTTTAGTTTATATTTTTTAAAAAGATTTTTTTGCTATAAATATGAAAAATTCTATATTTTTATAATTTTATTTATACAATTATACGGGTTAAACCGGAACAAACTGTGACCCCGCAGGGCTCGACCCTGATGGGTCAGCGAGTTAGCCTGGGTTGTAGTCCAAAATTATGGGTCAACCCGTAACCGGCCCTAACATGTAGCGGACGAGCTTTTTTTCACGCGAGCCGTTATCTGGCTCATATGTTGGCGGGTTGACCCTGCCCGGATTACCCGGATTGACACCTCTAGCTGAGCACGAGCTGGCTAACTACCAAAAAAAAAAAAAATTCGATTCAGCTAGCACACATTTTATTTTTTATACTGAAAATGTCATTTTTTTTATTATTTCAACTGATTTGATATCTCTAAGGCTCCGTTTGATTGACTAAATTTTTCATGGAACTTTTGTAGTGTTTGATTGTCGAAGTTTTTCCGAGAAAATATTTTCCAACTTTTTAAATTTTCCACCTTTTGGAGGAAAATAAATTCTTGATGTTTGGTGAGAAAATATTTTCTAATTTTTTTTTTTGGCAATTGGAAGAAATTCTAGACAAAATAATAAAAAAAAAATTTCACTTTTATTGACATTTTCATTTAAAACAAAGCAAAACGGGTGGTATTCGGTATGATTATTTTTTTATTTTTGATAATTGGAACAAATTTTAGACCTAATAGTAGAAAACATTATCACTTTAATGGATAATTTTCATAAAAAACGAAGTCAAACAGACAACAAACTTTCAACATTTTTCATGAAAAATTATACCAATCAAACACAATTAATTAGAATTTTCAGTCAAATAATTTTTAGAAAAATATTTTCCCTAAAAAATATTTTCTCTCCACCCATTTTCCATCCTGCAATCAAACGACTCTAATTCATGGATGTACCTTGGGTATTAAGTCGTGAAGGGTTGTTGATTGACTTGACATATAAAATTTTCTAAAGTTGAAACGATCGTGCCACGTTGATAATATTAAATACAAATCACTAGCATTTTTATTATTTTTTCTTCACATGCACAAAATGATTCGTACCATTGTAGGTCCCAAGTTCACACTCCAATCAATCTATACATAGGCGATTGACATGGACCCAAGAGACCAAGGACCCATTTTGCAAGGTTTTGAGAAGTTTAAATTATTTTTTAGACTAAGGTCCGTTTGATTGCAATGGTGAAAAATGGGTGGAAAGAAAATGTTTTACATGGAATTGATTTTCTTAGAAAATATTTTACTGAGAATTGTAATTAATTGTGTCTGATTGGTATAATTTTTCATGAAAAATGTTAAAAATTTTGTGTCCATTTGACTTCTTTTTTATGGAGTTTGTCCATTAAAGTGATAATTTTTTCAACTATTGGGTCTAAAATTTGTTCTCATTGTCAAAAAAAAAAAAAATTTGAAAAAAATTTACCATACCGAATATCATTCGTTTGACTTTATTTTGCATGAAAGTTGTCGATAAAAGTGAATTTTTTTTTTACCATTGTGTCTCGAATTTGTTCCCGTTGCAAAAAAAAAAAAAAATGGTGGAAAATGTTTTCCCACCTATTATATGAAAAAACATTTTCCACCATTTATACATCAAAATGGTTGTACCTAGAAAAAAGGAGGAAAACATTTTTCGTGGAAAATTTCGCATATTAATCAAACAGTCAAAAAAGTGAAAGTAGAAAAATATTTTTCTACTTTCATGGAAAATTCCGTCAATCAAACGGACCCTAAGAAACTATTTTTAAATCCATTTGAATAATTTTCTAAAAATATTTTATCTGGTTAAAGAAGCCAAAGTTTATTTCCCCTGATAGCTCTCCCATAAAAAAAAAAAAAACATAAATAAATACGAAATCTTGTCAAAGTGCTTGGAAACACTCCTCAATTATACACAATACCAAATTGAAATACAATCACCACAATTAGATTATTAAAGGGAAATTAGCACAAAAATATCCCCGTCGTTTTCACTCATTGCAAAAATAGTCTCTATCATTTTAAACTCAACATTTACACCATTATTTCAAACATTCCTTGTGGGATTGATCCTTTCCGTCATGTTCTGTTAAATCATTCCATAAAATATATATAACGGACACTTAGATCTACCTTTATTTGCATAAATCATCTATTTTTCTATTAAAACATTGTAAAATGACTAATTTATCTTCCTCTTTAAATAATCAAATAAAAAAGAAAGAAATAATATAAAAAAAAAATTGAAGCTAGAGTTTCAAAAAAAATTAAAAGCACAAATGAGTATCATGTAAAACAATTTAAAATATTATAGCAACAGGAAAATATTTTTTCTTTCCAATTAATCCACTTACTCATACGTCCATCCAATAGCCTCCACCACCACCAAAATAATTTAAAACAAAAGAATTAAAAATAGAAAAAAAAAATACACTTCTTCTTCGTTCAATTCAGCACCCTGCCATCGGCCACCACCACCCATTCCATTGTGTCACCATCCAGAAATTTAACTATTTTCACGTAATCATGTTTCATGATCCAATATTTTTTATTTTCAACGAAATTAAAAGAGTGTTTTTTTAGGGAACTTAACTGTTTCAGCAAATTTTTGTTTCTATCTTTTTGTTGTTGATTATATATTACTCACCGTGTAAACTTTTTAATTTTGTTAAAGAATAGATAAGTTCCTATATACGAGTCAAAAAGATATTTGGATGAAGAGTAAACACCATTATATTTTTATTTTATTTTTAATTATTTCCTTTTTTGAATATAGTTTTAATTCTCTTTATAATTATTTTGCTGCTAGTGGTAGTGGTGGTAGTGGTGGTGGTGGTGGAGGAGGAGGACAGAGGATGAGCTTAAGGATATGTGGATTAATTGAGAAGATAAAATATTTTAGATAATTTTACTTGAGATTCATTTGTATTTTTTTTATAAAACTTAGAAGTCTCGATGCAATTTTTTTATATTATTTCATTCTTTTCTATTCGTTTATTTAAAAAGCAGTGTAAGTTAGTCATTTTATAATATTTTAATTGTGAAAGTAGACTGTAAGGATTTTTTGCTAAAAAAATGTCGATTTGAGTGCCAAAATATCAAAACTGAAACGACATTTATGATTTGCACAATAAAGGTAAATGAAAGAGAATTTTTTTTTTAATTACCCATATTTGAAGGAGAGATTTAACGGAACATGATGAAAATGACCAACTTTGCAAGAAATAAGGGTGTAAATATCAAGTTTGAAATGATAGTAACTATTTTCGCAATAAGTACAAACAAAAAGTATATATTTCTTAGCTAATTATCCATGATTAAAGAGAGAATTTTTCACCAGAAAAATCACCACAGTACAGTTCAACAAAAATGTCACAAAGGTAGGCTCCACGTGAAATTAAATATTGCAAAAAATGGGGGCCCCAACTGTGTTACGTGTGTTATTGCAGTTTTCTGTGTGGTCAGTGGTGTGTGCATTAAAGAGGGCACATCCAGTTACCAACTACCTCCATCCTGGCTCGGCAAGTGTGCGGGTGACAGAAAATTCAAGAAAAATGTGGAAAGGCAAATTCTCCTCCTCCATCATTATTTTCTTCCTAAGACTATGTTCTACTGCTAATTCTATAGTGAAAGCCTCCTTTGAAGATGAAATAGACATTAAAAGATCAGATTTTCCAGACGGGTTTCTCTTTGGAGCGGCTACTTCTTCGTATCAAGTCAATTTTCTTCTCATTTTGAGCTATTTTCCAGAATTTTCCAGAAACTTTTGATTTAGTGCGAATATCTTCTAATTTCAGATTGAAGGAGCAAATTTGGAAGATGGGAGGAGTCTCTGTAACTGGGACGTTTTTTGTCAGATAAAAGGTAGTATAAATTCTGATAAAAACCGTCGTGGTTTGTTTTTCTTGATCCCCCCCTTCCCAATTTTAGTTTTAGGTGATTAATTTTGCACTTTTATTATGTCGTTATGTTAGGCAGCATAGTAAATGGAGATGTCGCTGATATAGCTGAAGATCACTATCACCGTTACATGGTAATCACTGTACATTCTATCATTTTCCTATCTTTGTTTCCTTAAAGAAAAGTACAAAAGGATAAAGTAGTGTCATACATTGATCACAGGAAGACATTGAGATACTACATTCTCTTGGGGTGGATGCTTACCGCTTTTCAATTTCATGGAGTAGAGTTCTTCCCAGTATGCATTTTCTTTCTCCATTTTGAAAGTTACGGGTTTGAACATAATATCACCTAAAGGGGGTGAATAGGGTAATAACGCGGAATTAAAATTACCAATTAAAAGTAACAATTCAATTTTTAATTGTTTCCAAATAGTTAGTCAATCAACTCAAGTATATCCTATGTTGAATTGGCACATTAATGCATAAAGCAGATAATAACCCAAGATTTGTTGATGGAGGAAACCCTTAATTTGATAAAAACTCCTGGACTAAGTCAGTAACTGTAGACAATAAGAATTTACAGTATGATCTAGCCTATAAAATACACTAGACTTGATGTTCTAACTCCAGTAATCTTCAAGACCCATTAGATCGTGTTTTACTCACATTTGCTCTCGATCTTTTGAAATTGTGTATTTCTCGTGAACACCTTGTTCTTGTACTCTTCTCGTGTCTCTGGTCCAACCTCCCTCAATCTTTAGCAACATTTGAAAACTATTGAGAAAGTAGGTGTTTTGATATGAAGTTTTAATTTTTTTAGCCAAAACCCGTGGTTGATCGATCTCAAGAATTAAATGATTAATCCCTATGTCTGGATGTGTTCTTGGATCATATAATGATGTTATGAGGATGTATTATAATGATCAACCATACAGAAAAACGTAATGGGCATTGGATATTTATAATACGAGGTACTTGGGTAGTTTAGGATAGATAAAACTCTTGAAAATGTCGAACTTGGATTTCACGTACAACATTGTCGCTCGAGCGGTAGGTGAGCTGCAAGTGTGTCGCTCGAGCGACAACCGGGTGACCTTGGTTCTATTTTGGACGCTCGAGCATTAGCTTGGCGACATGTTAGCATGATTCCGACGACTCTTTCTCCATGTTTCATACTCGAACCCAAAGACTCCTAGTTTATGTATACAACACCCCAAAAGACTCCTTGATTTTTATAACTCTTTTATAATAATCCTTTTGTCTAAGGAATAGCCAATACGACTTAAAACCCTAACACATTTGAAAGGCTTCATTGTTCTTTTTTTTTTTTTTCCTTTCAAATTGGGTCGTAATTTTTGATAAACATATTCGTGATTATGAAGGAGGGAAGTTTGGTGGAGTAAACCAAGCAGGAATCTTGTTCTATAACAAGATTATAGATAATCTCCTGAGCAGAGGTAAGATGCCAAATGATGATCTTATTCAATGCTTCACCTTTTCAAGTAGATTTGTTTCATTGCATACAATTCAAGATTTAATCCAGGAATTGAGCCATTTGTGACAATTCACCACTTTGACTATCCTCAAGAACTCGAGGACAGATATGGGGGATGGCTCAGCCCTCTGATGCAGTATGTACAATTTTAATTCTGTTCTTTGAATTGCTAAATTACTTTGTGCAGTATTGTTTTAAAGGTGTGTTTTGCCTTTGTAGGGAAGATTTTGTCCACTTCGCTGAAATATGTTTTCATAGTTTCGGTGATCGAGTGAAGTATTGGTGTACGATCAACGAACCCAACTTATTTTCAGAATTTGCATATGAAAGGGGAACTTATCCACCAGCTCATTGTTCGCCTCCTTTCGGTAACTGTTCAACTGGCAATTCAGATGTCGAGCCTTTGATTGTTGTGCACAACATGTTATTGGGGCATGCCAAAACAGTTAAAATATATCGTGAGCGTTTTAAGGTAAGTGTTGATAATCAATGGGGTTGGGAGTTGATAAAACATTGGTGTTCTGAAAATTCAAAGATTAAACTGAACGTTGTGCTTAAAGACCAAAATTACTATTGATGCAGTCTGAACAAAGTGGTGTGATTGGCATTGTTGTACACTCATTTATGTACGAGCCATTAACAGAGGATAAGCTGGACAAGGAAGCTGCTGATAGGGCCTTGGCTTTTAATATAGCTTGGTATGATAAGTTGCACGAAAAGATAAACTTGGTTTCATGTAACTCCTAAGGCATGTTTGATACACGTTGTTAGATAGTAATGCAAACAATATTTTTTAACTTTTTTTTTTTCTTATTTAATACTACTTACCATGCATGCCAATAGTGAACGGCTTGCCCCGCTAGTTCTTGATCGTGTTGGGTTTTAAATAGTATACTATAACCTTAATCTATGTGATTTGATGGTTTAACACACCAAAAATAAAAAATAAAATAAAATTATTAGGAATAATTTTACATGCTATGTTTCTAATATGAGATTTCTCTCTTTTCATTATAAAGGATTTTGGATCCAGTTGTATATGGAGACTATCCTCCAGAAATGCATCATTATCATGGAAGTGAATTGCCAAAGTTTGCCTCAGACGAAAGAATTATTTTAAGAGATAGCATTGACTTTATTGGGATAAACCATTATGCTACATTATATGCAAAGGATTGCATCTATTCCAGTTGCATTTGCAACGATTCTAGCTGTACCAAAGGTAGTGACCGTGCAATCCGGGGATTTGTGTACACGGCTGCAGAGCAAGATGGTGTTCCAATTGGAGAACCTGTATGATTGTTATGTTTATTGTTTCAGTAATTCATTCATGTTTGAGCCCCATTCTCTAAAAACTCATTTTCCCCATTTTCAACCACAAATTCTCCCAATAAAATAATTTTGCGCGTAAACCCAAAATTTTTCCTATTTTTAACTATGCATTATTCAAAAAAACCGATGTTACAAAATATATGCTCACAAAAAATGGGGGCTCAAACAGAGCCATAATAATCTAGAATCAGTATTCTTGTTTTCTTTATTCGTAAAATAAGACAGTTTTCATTTTCTTGCAGACAGGAATGCCTCGATTTTTTGTTGTTCCACGGGGCATGGAGGAGATTGTTGAATATGCTAAGAAGAGATACCTTAACAAGCCATTGTTTGTGACAGAAAATGGTAAATTGGGCCCTTTCTTGTTTAAGAATCTCTTGCTAGTGCACTGTGAATCATATGTGCAAAATATATTTATCCTAATCAATTTTAGTACAGCTAAATTTTAATGCAATTTCAGGTTATTCCTCACCCCAAAACCAAGTTGAGGATTACCATCATGATGTCAAGCGGATTAATTATCTCAAATCTTATCTTGCATTTCTAGCTCGAGCTATAAGGTATTGTAACTCCTCATAATACAACTATTAAACATTGCTCTCAGCACTTACACGTGTGCAATTCAAGTTTACCTCTGACATCTGCGATCGATATGCACTCTTAATTTTGCATGCACGATTCTGCCCGAATGAGTTATTTTTAGTAAAATTTAGAAGTACAATAAGTTTTTGGGCTAAAAGAACTGAAAAATCAAATTACGCATACAAAAAGTTATTTATTCTTGTGATTGAAAGAATATATTGCATAAAGAAAAGTTGTATTGTTCTCAATGACAGAAACGAAGAAAAATCAGTCTGAAGGATGGAAAAGAAAATAAATTGAAATATGTAACATAACTTATGAAGTAAATACCCTAAGCCCTTAGTCCTTAAGCAAAAGATGGAATAACATATCATACACAGACAGTGATTTATTTTACTTTTCTACTGGCAAAAGCTGCAATAAATGATGCTTGGAAACAATAAGAGTAACTTATTTAGGAGGGATAAGGTGCAATTTTGAGACTAAAATTTAAATTAAATAAGAAAGTGTCCAATTATATGTTTTTTAGTTTCCTTAGTGAAACAGCTGTTTAGGAGAGAAGTCATGCCAAAGAAATGTTCCAATATAGATGGATTTCATTGCCATCAACAAATCTATTAAAGAAAACGAAGTTGTTTTCTTAAAGATCTGCTTAAATGTATGGTGGTGGTGTTTTTTCTTGGATGAGAAAAAGTGGAAATATTATTCAATCCTATCCTGTTGTCAACAGGCTGGATGGAAATGGACGCCTCTTCTATATAAATTGGTAGATCCAATATTTAAGGCATACTGATTAAGTAGAAGGTGGCCCGGCCTGTCGGTTGTGTGAAACATAATGTTCTGTACACTTTTCCCCTCATCTGCTGTAAGGTTTGATGGGGGTCCAGGAGTCCCTGAGGCGAAACTTTTTCAAGTTATTAAGGGTAATTTGGAAAATTCGCACATATCTTTATGGATTATTCGTGTTATTAATTGCTCTTAGTAATGCAGATTATTCATTTTATCCATAACACTTGCAATTCCCATCTTTACTCACGCACATGTACACAATGGAACCGAAATAAGTATGTTCTGCATGTGCACATAAGAAATGTTTTGAACCTAATAGTTTCCAATAATCTTTCATCGCCATCATTGAATTATGAGTTTGATCGTAGTCATTCAAGTAATGAATCTTGATGCATAGATTCGTCACAAGTTATTTAAGTAACATGACGCTACTGAAAATCATAATACATAGATTTATATGCATCTTGATCAGTATATTTGTTGAAGATATGTGTTCTTTGCTGGTGCAGGAACGGAGCTGATGTGCGTGGTTACTTCTTATGGACATTGATGGATGATTTTGAATGGTCTAACGGATATAGTGTCAGATTTGGAATTTATCATGTTGATCGTCAAACATTGAATAGAATTCCCAAGCTCTCCGCTAGTTGGTTTAGAAATTTCTTGAGCAATCGCAGTCCCAATTATGTTGAATCGTGTAATGCTATTTCATTCATGAATAAAGATGTATCAATGGCTCAATCTGAATGATGGTAATAAATGGTGAAAAAGATTGTTTTGGAACTACTATTTTTCTATCTCCTTGCCTTTATTTATGAAAAAAATCAGTACGAATCCTCATTATCTTTGCCATTGATATCAACTTGTATGTTTTTCATCATATCATAGCATTAACAATATAGCCGAACTTGTCACCATAAAAAATTAAAGAAATTAAAGAAAAATTCGTAAGGTTTTGTAGGAATCTTGTTGTTTGGCTTGTGCTTAAAAATAAATTATAAGCCGACATTGTACAAGGCATCATTTTCATTGTTGATCCTGCAAGACTGCAGATTGAACCTCCATTAAAAGTTGAAAATTAAACCAGGATTTTCCACTTTCTGCAACTTAAATAGCCAAAAGCCCTTATTGAAGAAGAAGGAAGTGAAGAAATTAAAAGACCTGATTTTCCAGATGGGTTTCTCTTTGGAGCGTCTACTTCTTCATTTCAAGTTTGTGCTGCTTCTTCAATAATTGCACAGGAAGACAATGAGATACTACATTCTATTGGGGTAGAAGCGGTATTTCATGGAGTGTAGTCTTCCTAGTATGCATTTTCTCACTATTTCAAAGACTTCATGTTGAGAATCCGATCAAATAACTAAGGACGAGAATAATATGAGTAATATGAAAATAATGGATCCCACAACAACCAAAATTTTGAAAAAGAAAAGGAGAATTTATTATACCAAGAAACTAAAATTGTTTTTACAAAATTTGATGCTCTCAATCTCAATCTAAACAATTATATCAAGTTTTTAATATATACAACAATAATTTAAATGTTATGTTGAATCAATGAAAAGCCTGTATCACGTGGAATGTATATAGGAGTCCAATTTTGATGTTTTGAATGAAGTAGAATATAAAAATCTCGGTAAAAGACCAACTTCTCCCGAAAGGTGATGCTAGGCGCTACTGTCGGGCGCCAAGGCAGTAGCGCTTGGGAGCTCCGGGGTTAGTGCCCAACCTTTGTTGATCTTTTTTGATGTCGGTGCCTAGGTGCCCCGTTTCAGACCCAATGCTTCGAAAACACTTTCGTCCATCCAAAATCATTTCCCAATCAAACTTCCAAATCAAAATTATTTAGAGTGTGTTTGTTAGAGATTAAAATTGAAAAAATAGTCTTTATTGTTGACTTTTATCATACGAGTGAGACCCAATAACGACTATATTTTCAATTTTAATTGAATTTTAATCTCTACCGAACACGCCCTTAGACTCCCTCCATGAATCAAACTTCCAAATTACATGAATTTGAATTACAAACATAACATACCACTTGCTAAGAAACATACAAGATAACAGAATTGTTCTGATACTACTTGTTAATAACTGAGGCAAGTAATAAAGACAAGAATAATATGAGTAATATGAAAAGAATGGATCACGAAGAAAACAAGATTTACAATTAAATCAAAATTCAGGAAAACTACTATCAGAGACGGAGAATTCACTATCATCGATAGTAAAGAGATACAAATGATCTCTTTGACCAATAACTAATTGGACAATTGATCAATTCCAATATATGTTGTGCGCCACATATTTATAACAAAATAAATACTCCACTTTTTATTTCAGGTTATTCGTTGACTAAGACTAATATCTTAGTTGAGGACTACTAGCATAATGTTAAGCAAATTGATTATCATAAATTATAGAGGAAATTACAATCACACAAGTAAGATTCAATTTTCATAATTCGAGATTGAAGTTTGATATTTCACAAATGAATAAAAAGAATTATATTTTATTTATAATAACCAACCCTAATATAATCTATCACTAGTGAAAAAGAATTATATTTTATTTATAATAACCAACCCTAATATAATCTCTCACCATCCCTGACCTAATCTCTCTCTCTCCGTCTCTCAACTCTCTCACTGCCTCTACACTCTCTCACCGTCTCTCCACACCACCGTCGCTCCATCTTCCATATTCTCTCCGCCTCTCCACTTTCTCCTTCGTCGGCAACCTAGACTCCATGAGATGGCAAATTTGTTCTTCTTCTTCTTTTTTTAAAATTTTTGATTGATGCGGTGTAGGTGTGTCGAGCAGTGTTGGTGGAGGTGTGAACGTTGGTGAATGATAGTGGTGTTGATGGTGGTGGCACCACGCGGAGGTAGCCACGTGATTTGTGTTTATGTTATGGCAGTGCGTGGTGGTGGTGACATTTTCATATTTGTTTGTGGCTGTTGCGCGGTGCTATTGTTGTGGCGATGAGTTGGCGGCTGTGACGATTTATGTGGTGTTGGTGTTGGCGGCGGGTGGTGGTGTTGGTGTTGTGTTGGTGGTGGTTTCTGTGGCGTTGGTGTTGGCGTTGGCGGCAACAATGGTTTTTGTTGTGTTGGTGGTGATCACAAATGTTTTTATTGATTGTGACCAATAAATTGGTTGGTACGTGACCAATAAAGAATAAATTGTGATTGATAAAATAATGTGTGACCTATAAATTTATTAATTTGTGCCAATAAAAGTAATCCGTGACGTATAATTTGATATCTTGTGACCATAAAATAAATTGTGACTTATAAATTTTGTGATTTGAGTGCAACGAACAAATTGCGACTTTTGAATTTTTAATTTGTGATCGATGAACGAACTGTGATCTATAAAAAAATTTAATTGTGATCTTAAAATTTTCGAAATGTGACTAAATTGCATAAATGTGACCTTTATTTATTTATTAATAAAATATAGAATTAATTAATTAATTCATAAACAAATTTTAATGAAAACCTGATTTTTGAAACTTAAAACCTCAAATCTTAATTTTGAAATTGTGATACTTAAAAACCTGATTTATATATTGTTCCCTAAATTATATCTTACATTTTTCGCTCTAGCCACAAGGTATTGTAAATCGGAATAATTACAAAAATCAGGTGTAAAATTTACACCAATTCAAAAATCAGGGACCAAACTTTATTTTTCAAAAATCAGGTACTATATAAACATCCCAACCCTAATTTTTTACCCTACCCCTCTTCTCTCTCTCTCTCCCCCCTTCTCTACGTCCCCTCCCCCCTTTCTGCCGGCGCCCCTCTTCTCTCCTCCCTTCTCTGCGTCCCCTCCCCCCCTCCTTTCTGCCGGAGCAGCAGCACCGGCTCGCAGCAGCTTGCTGCCGCTGCCGGTGCTCGCGCTCGCAGCAGCGGCCAGCTTGCTGCTGCCGCTGCTCGCAGCGGCTTGCTGCTGTCGGCAGTGGCTGCCTGCGGCGGCGGTGGTTTTTTGTTGGCGGATATGTGGGTGGTTGGATGTTTATATTTGTTGTTGTTGGTGGCAGATTTATTGTTGGTGGTGGCGGCGTCGCGGTTCAGTTTTCGTTCGTGTTTTTTTGTGATTGGTTAGTTTGTGTTGGTCTATCTGTGACTTGTGGCCAAGTATTTGTAGTAGTGTATTTAGTCTGTGACCAAATGTTGGGTGATATGTGACCAAATGTTGGGTGATCTGTGACCAAATGTTTGGTAATATCTGTGACCAATCAATCAACTGTGACCTAAAAATTTAATAATCCGTGACACAAAATTAATATGTGACCAATTAATTTAAAATCTGTGACCTCGAAATAATATGTGACGTAAAAAATTTTTGATCTGTGACCTCGAATAATCAAATTTGACGATATGTGACCATTAAATAAATCTGTAACTTATAATTATGAATCTGTGACCATTAATTCCAAACTGTGACTTTATTATCATTATTTAATAAATATTTTTAATTAATTAAATTTATACCTGATTTTTGAATTTTCAAACTATTTACCTTATTTTTGAATTGAGGTAAAGAAAACACCTTAAATATGTATTTTTCCCATATAAATCTCGCCAGAGAGTCCATTTAAATTTTAGGCTCAATTAATTAGTTCGCAAGCCTAACTTACGGCCCAAAAACCTTGTAATTTAAATCCAGCCATTTCTTGCTACCTTCCTTGCGTGTAGGCTGTAGAGCTTGAGCAGAGAATCAAAAACCCTAAACATAAAACCCCTAAACGGAAAACCTGAATCTTCTTCTTCTTCTTTTCTTTGTTAGTACAATTGCAATTTAAGCTCTGAATTAACTCAATATGGCTGGCAAAAACATGAGAAAGAGGAAACCTTCTTCTCAGCAAAACAAGGACAACAATAAGAAGCGGTTCTCTTCCATTAGCCATGACCCATTTTTCCACAACAGCGATTCAAAACGGCGGAATAAATTCCATGACGAAGATATCAATAGCAGCGATGATGAAGGGGATGCATTTGATTCCGAAGGGGAAAAAGAAGCAGTAGCAGGGGAGGAGGACAATGAAGAAGAGATTATAAAGGAGACGCCTGCAGAGAAAAAGAAGCGATTAGCTGAGGCATTTTTGGCCAGGATGAGGGCGAGGGAGAAGAAAGAAGAAGAAGATGAGGAATTAGAGGATGAAGGAGCGAGGAGAGAAAGAGAGGGAGAGAGGGATTCACTTATTGCCAAAATTCTGCAGCAGGAGCAGCTTGAGGAGAGCGGCCGGATGCGCAGAGCCTTCGCTTCCAGGTGCGTGTGCCTGTGGATGGTTACTTTTATCCTTCTTGTATACAAGTTTGGTTGAGTTGATGTAAATGCACGAGCTTTCAAGCTTTTGGTATTACTGAGGCTGATGCTAGAATGCTTAGGACATTACTTACGAGTAGTAGAAAGTATGAGTTTTAGTAATTTATGCCTTTGCCCTGATTGGAGGGATACATTTCTTTGGCTCCCTGTATCTTGTTTCTTCTTCTTTTCTTTTCTTTGGTGTGAGGTTGGGAGTAGGGGGCTTCAGAAAAGAGTTCAATACTATCTTTTGTTAATATATGCTCGATATGGGTTGTTATGACTTTTCTTTCACCCAATATGACTCTTACTTTGCCATTTTTGGTGCGTCGGACAGTGCGGGTTGGGTGGACGAACATGCTTGTGCTGGTATTATATAAACTGTTGCAGTGAAATTTCCTAGTTGCATTAGTAGTTGAATGTTTTTGAGTAATTTATTATTGGATGTTTGGCTTGTGAGAACTTGTTTTGCTTGGTTAATGAGGTTTTCTGTGACAGGTGATGCGATGCATTTATGGGGTAATGATGGTTTTTTCTAGGATAGTACATGGTAAGGTCTAGAAGTTTTGTTTCCAACAACAGGGTTATTGTTACAGAGGGAGCAACTCTGCTTGAATTCTGTAAAGTCACATATTCTGTGGTTCATCTCGATGAATTGATAAATTTGATTTGCATTTGTATTTGTTGTGTCTGGAGCCGTTGATTTTGATGTTCTTAAGCTTGTGTGATGCTTCCTTCTGTGCTCACGCTGTCCTATTTGCATGCTCACAAAAAACATGTGCATGGCGGTTTTTGTGAATTTAGCGTGCATCTCATTTAATGACACATTTACCTATTGATATTGAAATGTATTGTAATCTTTAGGGTTCAAAATCCAGAAACAACAGAAGGATTTCAGTTTTTAGTAAAACACCGGCATCCAGTTACTGCTGTAGCTCTATCGGAGGATGATACCAGAGGATTTTCAGCTTCCAAGGATGATACCATATTTCATTGGGATGTCAATAGTGGGAAGACTGAAAAGTATGTGTGGCCTAGTGATCAAGTGCTGAAATCTCATGGTGCTAAGGACCCGCAAGGTCGAGCTACAAAGCACAGTAAGCATGTTCTAGCATTGGCTGTTAGTTCCGATGGTCGATATTTGGCAAGTGGTGGCCTAGATCGTCATGTTCATCTGTGGGATATCCGTACTCGGCAGCATATTCAGGTGCCTCTACCTAACTATTAGTAACTAGAGATAATTCTGGTGCATTGGAAAATCCCAGCCCTTTATGTGGAAATTACTTCTTCTATTTGCTGCATTAGCTACTAAATGGCATACTTCTATCAAATTAAGAATGACACGAAAGTGTTCACTGATTCTTGAATACTAATAGTTTAACCAATCGTGTATTGTATTCCTACACGATGCATGTAATATGTATATTTTCTTTATAGCTCTGAATACCAATCTTTAGGGGAAGCAAGTACTTTATATTTTGGTAATGCTGTTTTAACTCACCTTTCGCATTACTTGCAGGCGTTTCCAGGGCATAAAGGACCTGTGTCATGCTTAACATTTAGGCAAGGAACTTCAGAACTTTTTTCTGGTTCATTTGATCGATCTGTCAAAATCTGGAATGCAGAAGATAGAACTTACATAAATACGTTGTTTGGTCACCAGAGTGAAGTGTTAACAATTGACAGCTTGAGAAAAGAACGTGTATTGACTGTTGGACGAGACCGGACCATGCATTTGTGGAAGGTAATTCACAACCTTTTCCCGAAGGGGTTTGCAACAACATTTGTCAGGAATGTTCTATTCTTGAAAGCCATTCTTCTTGTTTGATTTTCACTTCTGTCCCGTGCTTCCATTTTCTTCATCTATGTTGATTTAGAATTGTTAAAAAGGAAGATAATGTAGTGCAAATTTTCGTCACACTCTGTACACTTGTGGGGGGTGAATCTACAGTAGAGCTAGAGATCAATGAAACGTAATAAGACTACAATACAAAACTATAGAGGAGTCAAATGAGTTTTATTATCAGTTTCCCTCCTCCCCAGTGATTTAACGTTGAAATTTTGAAGTACTATTTGAAAGTAAGCATACTCTGAAAAGGAGAAATATAAGAAAACAGCTAATAGATACAATGCCAATTAAACTAGGAAGTGTCTAGGCAAAAATTAGTATTTTGTGGTTGATGGATATTATGCAATGAGGTTTTGAAGTGTGAAAAGATTCTTATGAAGGGAAGAGGAGTACGTGATTCTTTTTAAAGATAATAAAGGTAATATTCAAGGTTGGACAAACTACAGAAATATTCAGTTCACCAGGGGGTGGTTGTTGAGTATAATTTGAAATGTAACTCATCGGTCTTGGAAAATTAGTTTAGTTTTGTGTTATGGAGACCTTCTACAGGTATTACTTACAAAATAGAAGTAATCCTTCTATACATTCTTTATTAATTAAAAAAGAAAAAAAAAGCCATTTTATAAGATCTTTATGGAGATGCTTTGGCATGCTGTAGATAGAGATTTCTATTAGATACACTACTAGCATTAAGGTTATTTATGAGGGACTTGTTTCGAATATGAGATCTAATGAGGTAATACTGGGAAATTTCCTGTTAGAATAGGCTCATATCAAGATTCCTGTGAAATTCTTTCAATTTTACGTAATTTATAGTTGAGCTCGTTAGACGTATCCAAACAAAGGTTTCTTAGTGTATGTTATTTGATAAAGATCCAATTTTAGTTTATGATATGAGGAAGGGGTAATTCACAACTCAGAACTCTTGAGGATTGTAGGAGTTTTAAAGTCAAGTACAATTGAAGTGGAATGGATGAAATGCTCTTTAAAATCATGGCGTGTTCATATTCTGAAAACAATTATTCTAGATATCTAGGCTTGATTATTTATAAGCAAGAAGGAATTGGAAATGGTGTAAGTTACAGGATTGGAGTGATGGGATGAAACAGTGTATATATTGTATGTGATATAAACAATGCTACCATTTAAAGCGGAAATTCTATAGAATGCCTATCAGACCAACTATGCTTTATAATACTGGTTTTTTGTATTAACCAAACCCAATAAAATTTTGTAGCATATCTTGCTTTTGGTTGTTAGACCTAAAGAAGATCTTGTTCGTAAGAGTGATGCAGAATAATAAATAAGGAAATTTTACTTTATTGACATGGCTAAGGTGGTCCATATATATCTCGACCTTTTGGAAAAGGTAGTCTAAAGGAATGTCCAAGAAGGATTCATGTGGTTTATCTCGAGTTTACAGCCCTTCTGAATTTAAAAAGTATCAAGCTAATATCTTGATTATTTTTGTTATATGCTCGCCTATATTATCTTCCTACATGACAATTCATTTCCTTTGTGAAAACAAGTAAATAAAGACCAAGTTATGGTCTATGATGTCTCTGACTCTCTTAAGATAGGCGAAATTTTAATTTGTTTATACCATAATCTTTATGTTACAAATAGGTACCAGAAGAATCTCAACTAGTATTTCGAGCTCCTGCATCATCCCTGGAATGCTGCTGCTTTATTAGCAATGATGAATTCTTATCGGGTTCTGATGATGGAAGTATTGAACATTGGAACATATTACGTAAGAAGCCTGTCCATATTGTAAGAAATGCACATGCCTCGTTGACTCGGATCAATTTTGAACACAGACATAATGGCTTATCAAATGGCCACATAGGTATTTGATCTTCCAGCTTCTTGTCTGTAGACAACTGGAGTTTCCTCCTCTTCATCTGTAGACATGGGTCACTTGGCAAATTTGCTTATGCATAGTTTTTGATGCTTATTCGTTTGCAGAAATTAATGCCCAAGATTCTGAAAAACCTTGTTCTACTGCTCTTTCCTGGGTCAGTTCAGTGGCCGTATGTAGAAGCAGCGATCTTGCTGCTTCCGGAGCTGGAAATGGTTCTATACGTCTTTGGACGATTGAGAATGAATCCAAAGGCATTTGTCCTCTGTTTGAGCTCCCGCTGGTAAGGATATATTGTTTCTCCTGGATGACTTCAATGTGATCAATGATCATTATAACATAAGTCATTTCTACTTTGTTGTCATTTTTATTTTTCTTCACTGTCAAGTCTTTAGTTAGGTTCTTTAAATCCAGTATGTTGAAAGTAGCCTATTGCAGGAGAGAAACTTTTTTGTGAATCCAGAAGGGTTTTTACTTTTTAGGTGGCCTAGATGACTTCAAATATAATATTTTTCATACATGAGATGATATTTGACTTATGACTGCGCCTAAATGAAATGAAAAATGTGCTGAAGGACATCAAATTTTCACAGGTTGTCTTGTAAAACCTAAATATGTCAAAAGAGTAACTTTTCCTAATTAGATTTGGCAGGTAGTTGTGGAATTTAGTTCCTATATTTGCCAAGATTGGTTTCTATTTCTCACGTGAATTGGGATTTTATGTAGGTTGGATTTGTGAACTCTTTATCTTTTGCTAAATCTGGAAGGTTCCTTATTGCTGGTGTTGGGCAGGTGAAATTATCCTCCCCTTTCAAATTTCAAAATTTTTCCTGTTACCTAATCCGAATCTTTACTAGTGGAATGTAGAAAATATTTGCTTATTCATGGTCTGCACTTATTAAATAAATTAATTGGCACTATATTTCTTGCGTGCTATTTCTGATTTTTATTAGATGTTTGTATCAGGTAAACAGCATCTCATGCTATTATTATAGAAGCATCATCTAACATTGTTGAGATTATTTAAACCTCTGCAAAAATAAATCCTCATATTGAGCCTTTGAAATGGTTCCTAGAGTTGGACAAGAAAGGAAACCTCTTTACCTTCCATTGAGACTAAGTAGGACCATGGACACTTGATCAGAGGAGTCTGATGCACTTGGGAATGAAAAGTAGTTGGAGTGCTGAGAAATTAGTTTAATTAGATCAACACAGTATTTGATTTAATAAAATAATAGCTTGGGTTAGAGTGAGAAATTTATTGCTTAGATTCATACATAGATAAAACATATATGAATGAAAGCTGCTACACGTACAGTGCCACACTTTTAGAATTTTTCTATATGAATTCCTATGTCTTTGAAATGGCTTGATATACGAAAGATTGATTTCCGTTTGGTTACCTTTTCAAATTTTTATTCATTTTATATTATTTTTTTAAACGAATTGACCACAGAACAGGATTTTCTGGATCTTATATGTCAGTATTGGCAACCCCCTCTCTTCTCCAAATGGTCCTTCAAGAAAGTGAAAGGGGGAGGTGGGTTGCAGGGAATGGCATTATGCTGGTGACACCTTAAAGGATGCTGATTGGGTTATAGCTATAGCACGTGTAGTTCTGGTGTTGTAAATTATTTTCTCGGAACTGAATTTCCAACATGAAAAGCCTCACCTTCAAAATAGCTGCTTGCTTTTCTCAATTAGTAATGTAGATACTATTTTCATCTTGAAAAGAAATCGTTAATATTTCCACTTGCTGTATTTTGATCTAATATTGAAGGGGTTATTTTTGGACAGGAGCCCCGATTAGGAAGGTGGGAACGAAATGCTGCTGCCAGAAATGGAGTTGCATTGCATCGTTTGGAGCTTTCTTGAGACAGCATTTGTTTATTTTTCCTTCCTCTAATTATCAATTTTGACTGAAGTGACTTGAAAGGAAGTTCGGGTTCTTGATTGGGGTCGATTTTTTTATTTTTATTTTTTGTAAAAGCTATTTTATTGCACGATCACCCCTAAGTGAATTTTGTCCTAATCAATTTGTGTTAGCTCTCAGTTTGTAAGAACTTGGCAAATGAAGGCGGAGGTTGGCTTGCTTTGTGCTCGTTCAGCGTGGCTCCTTTGTACGAATGTTTTTCCGGGCTCCTGTTTCAATATTCAATAACGATCAAGGAACAGGCATACACGTGATAGAGCATCTTAGATTTTGACAGAAGAATTCGTTCCAAGTTATATTTGAGGATGTAAGGTGAATTTGTTTGAAATAGTTGTCTTGTTATAGCTAGATTAAAAAAAAAATGTTCTATTTTATTTTTATTTTTTTAAAATTTAAAGGCATTTTTATTTTTTATTTTCTAATTTTACATTATTTAAAATGACATTTAACCTATGTTGTCGTCTTCACTCCTGTCACGTCCCTCTTTTACCCTTTTGCTCAAAAATTTAGATTTTGCTCAAAAATTTAGAAGAATCATGCTACGCGTATAATTATTTTTTACAGAATTGTTTCACAAATAACACATGACAAAACATCATTGAAAGATTGGGAAAAAAAAAGAAAAAAAAAAACAGATGACTGTGGTGATGCCGTGTAGGAAACTAGTGAAACTTTCCCCGTAGTTAGGGAATAATCCAATTTAAAAATAGTACCTTGAGATTGTTGCAAGAGGCATTGTATAAGCTATGGTGTTGCTTAGGGTGTGTTTGAGTTACATTATTTTGGAAGAATGTATTTTGAAATAGTAAATTGATAGAGAATGTGGTTGAAAAGGAAGTAAAAGTTATTGATGTGATGAAAAATATTATTTTATTGAAAAATGTGTTGTTAATAATGAGTAAAAGAATGAAAATGAGAATTTTAATGTGACTCAAATAGATGAGTTATAATTTGAGCAATTGGCTTATCTTCTGAGAGGAATATTTTTGTTTTTACTCAAACCACTAATCGAAAAAACAACATTAATAACATAAACATGTGGTTTCAGAGATCAAACTTTGTTCCATTCTTTCCTCAAAATTAGGTGATACTAAAAAATATTAATATATTGTGTTGTTGGTTCCATTTAAAAAGTGCTCTTAATAAATAACTGAATTTTATATTTGTGAAACAAAAAAGGAAGAAGATAAGATTCTTTATATTTTTTATTTTTATTTTTATGACTTAGGTGTTGAAGCTTCACCCAACTAATCCTGAGGAGTGGTGGTCTTCCCTTCTGGTTCGCCACTCGGGTAAATCCGGATGCTGTCACAATTTATACACACTTGGATCGGACATTCGGTGGTTCTCCTCCTTGTGGACCTCCGCCAATGTCGCATTCCAACTGCTGCGAGGATTCGAACCTTCGATGTTCCGTAGAAAACCCTCTTACTTGACCATTGCACTATGCCCTAGGGCTAAGATTCTTTATATTGGTTGGTACCGACGCATATCATGAGCTACTAATAAATAATGGAGTTTTAAAAAAGTAAAATGCAAATTTAAAGTGTTACGACAATTAAGTAGCCGACTTAACAATTATGTGTGAAAAGCCCAACAGTATGACTAGTAAGTTAATATTAATTATTATATGGTGGTTAGGGCAGGTACAAAGAGGTCTCTTTTCAAGATGGCGTATAACAAAATAAAGCGTGAAGAAGATAGATAAAGAAAAGAAATGAGATTGATTGCAGCAATAGGGATGGCAATTATAGGGTTATGGGCAGTTTCTTTGAGGCATCAGCTCTTCAGATTTGCTGCAGGGATGGTGGATTTCATTCTTTCCTCCATCTCCATGGATGCTCGAACTTAGCAAGGAACATTACTAAAGAAGAAGAAGAAGAAGAAGAGGAGGGGGGATTTTACACACTTTTATTTCTGTTTTGAATGTAAGTTAAACGTGTTTTTCAAAGTTGCTATTTCAGTGAGAAACTTTTAAAGTCCGTTTTCTTTTGGAGGCTCAATGGACCTATGGTGTAGAGAGGAGTGATATTATTTCATTCTGGAATTTGTTTCCTTAAGATCAGTGTTGACAATGATTTTATTCTAGATGCAACTGTTGTAATTGATGAATGAATCTACTATGCCCTAATTTGATTTATCTAAAAAATTGATAAATTTTTTAATTAAAGTCAACAATTAATTTTAATATCAAAATATACTAAAAAACTAAATTATTATTATAAAACAATCTCCACGATGCGACTGATCATCATCTCCATCTTACCGGTGCTAAGAGTCACCCCACTGAGGAACATAAGCTCATGTACCTGCAAAAGAAATTAACCACTATCAAGATTTAAAAAAATTAAGACAATCTTTAAATTTGTTTAGTGTTAAAACTTTGGTGCCTGTATGTGCAGGATTAGCTTTAGTCGAAATCTTTTCTAGTTTGTTTCTTGGAGTTGTCGTTTAGTCGATTGTTCACTTAATCGCAAGTGTAAGGTATCAAACAAATAATAAAGTAGATTGAAGTCCAAATATCATCCCCTCGTAGGCTACTATATACACTCAATTTTTTATCGTAAACATAACTTCAAATTAAATTAATGTGTTAATCAAATCATTGTTTAAAGATTGGAATTAAAACTAAAATTATACTAACTCCATCTAACACAATTGATGCCTGCGGGCTTTTTGGAAGAATTTATGGAATTATGTAATTGGGGTTTCAATTTTACTTAGGATGCGTTTGGTTGCGAGTGTGGAATTTGCATGAAAAAAAAAAAAATTTGGCAATTCAATTGTTTAGAAATTATTTGTATGTGATTTATTAATTAAATATTTTTGATTGATTTAGTTTTCAACTTAGAAAATATTATAATTTTCCATTTTTATTTGTGGTAAATGAGAGAAAGAGAGTGAATTACTCACTAAAGAAAATATTTGTCTTATTTTCAAAGAAAATATGATCACATGATCAAAAATAGGAAAATATTTTCTGTAGAAAAAAATTGTAAATCAAACAACACAAAAGTAAGAATTTAGGTGGAAAAAAATCACATTTTTCGTGAAAAATATTGAAAATCAAACGCACTATTAAGTCAATTAACATTCACTTAATATCATTTAGACGCGTGAATAACAATTGAATTATTCAATTTGTTGCAAAGAAGAATCAAATGTTTAAATACATAATCACATTTTTCGTGAAAAATATTGACAATCGAACACACTATTAAGTCAATTAACATTCACTTAATATCATTTAGACGCGTGAATAACAATTGAATTATTCAATTTGTTGGAAAATAATGTTTACACAAAGAGGAATGAAGAACAAATAATCAAAAACTTGCAAAGAAGAATCAAATGTTTAAATACATAATCGTTGTCCTCAAATGATATTTGCTCCTTATCGGATTGAATTTTGGTGCTTAAAGGGATTTTGGCAAATGGTTCGTAGGATTTATCAAACCTTGAAAATGATTAACACTTGAGTACTTAGTGTAATCCTCCAAAACTTGAGAACACAAAATGAATATGAAGAGAGTATGAATTTCAATACTTTTGGAATGAAGGAATAATATCAAGTGTTTCTCTGTGTTTTTTCCAATCTTGTTTCATTTATCATAAACCACCTATTTATAGCCATCATGTAAGGCTACACGAAATGGTGCCAAAACAAGCCACCCAAAATTCAAACAAAATGAGCCTCTAACGGTTATATTGTTGTTCTATGCTACCGCATAGAACAAACCTATGTGGTCGCATAGAACAACCAATGGCAGGACTTTTAAACCTTGCGAAGGCCTATGCGACCGCAAGCCTTTTTGGCCTATGCGGTCGCATAGGCTAATTTTTAGGCATTCGGTTCCATTTTTCATTCCACATTCTTTTATTTATTTTTGAACATCCATACAATAATCCCCTACTTGTTCAATATTCAATAAATCTCATAGTCCAAATATACAATACTCATGTATAAGAATTAAATATCTTTCAATTTGAATCTAACCATAGTGTAATTCAAACAAAATAAAGTCGGAATTAAAGGTAGTATGAAAGCTTTGAACCAATTATTATATATGACAATAACGGTAAGAACACACACACAAGTATTATGTGTTCTCAAGTTCATCAATCTTGCTTAGCGCTAATATGGTCTTGCGCTCATCATTTTCAACAAACTTTTAAGAGAGAAACTCTAACTCTCTATTGAAACGACACTACCTCGAAGTTCATCTAGGTGAAATTTATTTAGTATTTTTGTTACTTTTAGAGATAATTATACTTAGTACTGAACTTCATTAAGAGCTTAAAGCTCAACCATCACTTCAATAATAACCAGCATTATATAATTATGATAAAGTTATTGCAGATTTTATAATGCTGAAACTATCCACGTATCGAATGATTTGTTTTTACCCTTTGATCCCGTGAATTACTTGTTAAGTAATGATATGTCGGGTTGCTATCATTGGTAGATCTTTTGATTTAAGAGTTTTAACCACATCCTACTCAAAATAGATGTTACCAAACCTTTATTTAGATGTTTAGTTAAAGGATCCGTTAAGCTCTCTATTGACTAACATAATTTAGAGAAATTATTCAACTCTTGATTAATTTCCTTATGTAGTCATGTTTTAAGACTCATATATCTATACTTTCCATTGTATACCTCGTTGTATGCATTGCTAATGTAGCTTAACTATCACACAACACATGATAGATATTGAAGATGTATTCTTCGGTCTCAAAGGTATCTCATAAAGTATATCCTTAAGTCACTCAGTTTCTTTCCTGATTTCTGATAGTGCTACAAATTCAGATTTCATAGTTGAGCGTATTATACATGTTTGTTTCCTTATGTAGTCATGTCTTAAGACTCATATATCTATACTTTCCATTGTATACCTCATTGTATGCATTTGCTAATATAGCTTGACTATCACACATGATAGATATTGAAGATGTATTCTTCGGTCTCAAAGGTATCTCATAAAGTAGATCCTTAAGCCACTCAACTTCTTTCCTGATTTCTGATAGTGCTACAAATTCAAATTTCATAGTTGAATGTATTTTACATGTTTGTTTCTTTGGTTTCCAAGAAACAGTACATTCTCCAAGAGTAAACACCCAACATAAAGTAGATTTACTCTCACGTGTACTAGATATCCAACTAGCATCAGTAAATCCTTCTAATATAGTTGGAAACTTAGTATATTGTAGACCTAAGTTCTCGATTTTCTTTAAATATCCAATAACTCTTCCAATGACCTTCCAATGTTCCTTACTCGGATTACTAGTAAACCTACTAAGTTTACTAATTACAAATGCTATATTCGATCCTGTGCATTGGATTGCATATATAGAACTCCCTATGGCATTTCCATACTCCAATTGAGCAATATCTATTTCATCATTCTTTATAAGTTTTAAACTTGGATTATGTGGGGTACTATATTCTTTTATATTCAAATGTTTTGGACTTATCTATGACTTTCTCGATATAGCGTGATTGACTTAAATGATAACCCCCACCAAGTTTAGTAACTTTGATACCTAAAATGGTACACACTTGTCCAAGATCCTTCATCTTGAATGTGGAAGATATGAACATCTTCGTTTCTTTCATTTCATCCACGTGATTACTCAAAATCAACATATAAGCAAATAAGTATAACACAATTCTCACATAATTTGGAATACAAACATTTATATACGTTATTATGTTTGAAACCAAATGATTTAATAGCTAAGTCAAATTTCTTATGACATCTATTAGATGATTGCTTTAAACCATATAATGATTTCACAAACTTGCATACTTTATGTTCATTTTCTGGTAGAGCAAACTTTTCAGATTGTTCCATATAAACCTCCTCATTTAAGAATGTTGCCTTGACATCCATTCGATGAACATGCAAGTCATGTATAGAAGTTATTGCAAATAATATTCTAACGGATGTTATTCTAACTATCGGTGCATAAATATCAAAATAGTATATTCATTCATTTTGTCGATAACCTTTAGATACTAATCCAACTTTAAAGGTATTAAGAGAACCATCAACATTATATTTTCTCCTAAACACCCATTTACATCTAATAGGTTTGGATCAGGTGGTAAGTCGACAAAGTTTCAAGTATTGTTTGACATAATTGAATCAATTTCATCTTTCCAAAAAAAAAAAAATGCTATCACTAAAATTCATAGCTTCTTTATAAGTTTTAGGATCGGTTTTCACTTGTAAAACAAAATGTATCGTTCTGTCAACATTCTTCTCATTTCCTTTTACTAGGTAAAATGAAATAAATTGAGAGTCAATCTCATCTGGTCCTAAAGACTTCTCAATTTGAGTTCTTTTACTCCTTCGAGGTTAACTAGATTCATTAAAATCTTTAGAAGATGTTTCATTTTGTGTTCCACTAGAGTTAGGAATCTCTCTGTGAGTTTTCCGTAATTCATTATTCGAAGATGGTGAATTCTCAAAGAACTCCACGTCTTTGAATTCAATAATCACATTGGTCTCCAAATTCGATAGTTTATATGATTTGCTATTACTAGCATATCTAACAAAAACACATTTAATACCTCTTGAACCTAACTTAGTCCTATTAGGGTTCGTATTCTTACAATAAGCAAGACACCCCTACACTTTGAAGTATCCAATGTTAAATTTTCTTTATTTCCACAATTCGTTTGGAGAAATCTTAGTAAATTTAGAAGGAATCCTATTTAATATTCTACATGCACTCAACAATGCTTATCCCTATAAATTAAATGATAACTTAGCATAAATTAACATGTCATTTATCATTTTAACTAAAGTTCTATTTTTCTTTCAGCCAAACCATTTTGTTCGGGTGTCCTATGTGCAGAACATTGATGAATTATGTCTTGTTGTTCACAAAATGAATTAAAATAACTAGAAAAGTACTCATATTCTCTATCACTTCTTAGAATTTTTATTTTCTTACTTAAGGTGATTTTAAACTTCAATGTTTTATACTTTAAACATGTCGAAGGCTTTGTGTTTATGCTTCATCAACTAAACATACGTATATCTAGTGAAATCATCGTTGAAGGTAATAAAATATCTATTTCCTCATCTAGTCAACATGCCATTTAATTCACATATATCCATATGAATTAATTCTACAAGACTAGAAGTCATTTTTAAACTTTGATAAGGTTTCTTAGTCATTTTAGATTCTACACATGTTTTACATTTAAATACATTATTTTCATTATATGATATTAAGTCATATTTTAACATTATTTTCATAGTTCTCTTACCTATGTGACCTAATATAGCATGCCATAATATAAATGAATCAACATTATAATCAAAATCAGCTTTATTATTAATTATTTTGTCTACGGTACAATGTTTGGCCATTCATTCACAAAAATAGCATTTTTCAACAAATTTCTCATTTAGGGATAGTACAAGTTTACCGTACTCATAAACATATTTTATACTCGATTTTCCTAAGAGATTTTCACTAACTAAGTTCCTATTCATATCGGGAACATGTAGCACATTAGTCAAGATAACGGTCTTACCGAAAGTGAAGATGATCTCCACATTTCCTTTTCCAACCACCGTGGAGCAAACTTTGTCACCCATTTGAATCTCTTGATCTCCATCCACTTGATATGTTTTGAATACAGACTGTCACATGATACATGTATCATACCACCAACCAGGAACTTTTTTTATTGCATTAATTTCGCTTATGGTGGCTACAATATTGTATTCTTTGATGGAGTTCACCTTTCTTTCGAAGTTGTTTTGTTTTCGGTGTCGACATTCCTTTGCATAATGTCCAAATTTTCCACATACAAAACAATTTACCTTTGATCTTCTTCTTAAATTTGTTAAAGTTCCTTGAAGACTTTCTCTTGTTGGATTGATTTAAAGGTTCGGTCTTCTCTACAACATTAGCCTTGGAAGTGTCTTCATAAGAGTTTTCACTCTGATCTCTCACCCTTAACTCTTCCTCAATGGGAATGTGTTTCTACAATTGTTCCAAAGAGTAATCCCCAGGACTATGTATAATTTTCTTCCGATATCCTTTCCAAGTTCTCGAGAGTTTTGCAATAATTGCTCTCACTTGGAAAGTTTCTAGAATATCTATTTTGACCACCTTCAACTTATTGACAAGAACTTGCAACTCATGAATTTGGAGAAGATGTGGAATGCAATCAAGAAATTTGAAATCAAAATATCTAGAAATTAAGAACTTTTTGGTAGTTTCTTCTTCGACTTTGTACTTACTTTCCGAAGCATTCCAAATTTCCTTTGTGGAAGAAGTGTTAGTGTATAGATCATATAGCCAATCGAATAGAGCGTTGAGAATATGGCCACGACATATAAGTTTATCTTCTAGACGCTTTTGTCTTTCGACTCTCACGACATTGGTTTCTCCATTTGTTGGTTTTAGAATGGTGCTAAATCTGGATCAAGGATGTAGAATATCTTCAACGCCTTTAGAAGAAACTTCAATTTATCTTGTCATCTCGTGAAGTTGGTACCATCAAAGCGATCCAAATGAACAGGGTCTTGATTCATTAACTTGATCGTCGCTATAGTGCTTTCATTCTCCATTGAAATATCGTTTGAGATTGTTGAAAAATAATGTCTGCACAAAGACGAATGGAGAATAAAAGAAGAACAAATGATTAAGAACTTGTGAAGAAGAATCAAAGGCTTAAACACGTAATCATTGTATTCAAACGATATTTGCCCCATATCGAATTGAATTTTAGTGCTTAAAAAAGGATTTTGACAAATGGTTTGCAGTATTTATCATGCCTTGGAAAAGGATTAACACTTCAACACTTAGTGTAATCCTCCAAACTTGAGAACACAAAATGAATATGAAGAGAAAATGAATTTCAATACTTTCTTAAATGAGGGAATAATATCAAGTGTTTCTCTATGTTTTTTCAATCTTGTTTAATTGATCATAAACCACATATTTATAACCATCATGCATGACTACACGAAGTAGTGCCAAAAATGCTTAAAAGCCACCAAAAATTCAAACAAAACGAGCATCTAATGACTATATTGTTGTTCTATGCGACCGCATACAACAAACTTGTGCAGTTGCATAGAACAACCAATGGCAGGGCATTTAAATCTTGCAAATGCTCATGCGAGCCAATTTTTAGGCCTCCGGTTCCATTTTCCATTCCACTTTTTTTTTTTTTTTTTTTTTTTTTTTTTTTTGAAAATCCATACAACACGATTTTAACTAGTGATCTCTCTCGAGTAAAATTTACCCTATTTACATATATGTCCAAATTTACTATATTTCTATGTAAACTCATACACATATAAATACATTAATTCTTTGGAATTCAATCAAAATTGCAGAACTTAATAAGATTATTTTTTTGATCTCTTAGCAATACTATGTCACTTATTGCATGCTAGACAAATACTTCACATCTGAGTTTGCATATTTTTCTCAAATTTATCAACGGATGATTAAGCAATTGAATTTAATTAAGTACACAATAAGCTATTAATCCATCATAAAATAGGACATGAAATTGAATTAAATTAACATTAATAACCAAAGCTACGACGTGGTCCTAACAATTAAACAATTAGTTGATCATAACTAGAAAATCTGAGGAATCACCACCGACTTAAAAAGAAGATTCCAGATTTATGAGGACTCTTCATCTAATTTCAACAAAATCCGGAAGTGTCCATAATGGCAGCTAAGGGAAGAAGATGGAATCTATTGGAAGCTGCTGGAATTTGAAAATGATGGCTGCCAAGAGAAGAACATGGAATATTGCATACAATTTTATTCTCAACCGCCATTCTAGATAAATCGACCACCGCCATGTTCTGCCTATATATATGTGTTTCTGTCTATGAATGTGTGTGAATGAGAGCTGGAAGTAAGGTGAGAAAGAATTGAGAGAAGGTGGAGATAGATACGGCCGTCTGCATGTGATTTGTTAGAGAAATTTTCATTTGAGTGAACAAAATATAAGATAGTTGTCCTTGTTGAGTGAGTATCCAAAATTGCAAAATTCCACTTCATAAATAAACTTATACTCTGGGCGTTTAAACTCAACAAAATCTAACAAATAAAAGTTGAAAAACATCATTGGTTCAATTAAAACGAACAAAAATTTAAAAAATTCAAGCTATCGTTGCTCTTTGCCATATGAATTCCAAACAATGTTTCTCTTCAACTTCGTTCTTCTTCCAGAAAATCGATGGTGTTCTGCCTCTAATTTCCAAATTCTAGCTGTAATTCATTGGATTCTAGAGATCTAAGTATGTATTTTGTCTCAAGAATACGTCTCCTATTAAAAGAATGAATAAATTCTATTTATAATCCTCTGATTAGGTTGGAGGAAGTCCTCCATAATGTCAAGAATAAGAGTTCGAGTCAAAGTGGAAAATCCAAGTTTTGTCCCTGTTTGACGTATGTAATGGCAACGTAGTAGAGCTTGCGATGGCACAAGCACCAATGTTGGCCTACTAGAATTTTAATATGCTCTTGTGCTATCGCTTCAAAATAGACTTTTACGATCGAAAGGGTCAGTTTCTTTCCATTCCCTTGTAATTTGGTCCCTCAGCTCTATTACTTGTTCAGCCCAGATCCTCCAATATTGTTATTAATATTGGTGCAATTTCTAGAATATTTCCATTTTTAAAATACCCTAGAATTGCTTGGGAAGCAAACAAAAATAGTAATTAAAAATTAAAAAAAATCAAAATTATCTAGAATGGCTTACACCGCCATTCACATCCTATAAAATAGGTTGTTTTGGTTTCAAATTCAAAAACCAATTGAATTGAATAAAGAGCATCCGGCGTCTTGCACGGTAAAATAAATTACTTTCTTCTTCCTTCAACTATCTTGTTCAATTAAATTATTCCCTATCATTTCTATCCCTAAAAATCTATCCCACGTAAAATTCACTTAACCACTTCTATCTAAATTAATTTATTCCTCCTACCAACTATAGAATATTATCAGTGGTATCAAAGTTTCGTTCAATTGATATTGAACGTAAGCATAAACTATGACTGAAGTTTTCCATTCATCAATTCCTATCCCAACATTTAATGGAGACAACTATGATTTCTGATCCATTAAAATGAAGACCTACATTTGTGCGCAAAATTTATGTGATGTCATCAACGATGGGTATACTAACACAAATGACATTTTCACTCTAACTGCTGCGCAAAAGAAGGAATTTAAAGAGAATCAACAAAAAGATTCTCTAGCATTACTTGCTCTATAAATGAGCCTGATAGACACTTATTTTTCGAGAATTATGGGAGCTAAAAGGGTAGAAGGAGTTTTGGATAAGTTGAAGGATGAGTTCTATGGCAGTAATAGGGTACGTGCTTTGCCGTCTTCAAACTTTAAGAAGGAATTTTGAAAAATGAAAAATGAAAGATTCTGAAACCGCAAAAGATTATTATTCAATAATAGATGAAATAGTAAATCAACTAAGATCTTATGGAGACGATGTTCCCGAAAAGAAAGTTGGAAAAATTTAATTACTTGCACGGAAAAGAAAAATATGATTCAATTATTGCAGCTATTGAGGAATTTAAAGATATAGATAAATTAACAGTTGCAAAATTAATGGGTTCACTAGAAGCACATGAAAAAAGATTAAAAAAAATTATGAAATGGACATAGAAAAAGTTTTTCAATCTAAAGTTAATATGCGGTTTCAAAAATCTAAAGAAGGTGGGGGAAAATTTAAAGATTATCCTAAAAATAAAGAAACAGAAGAGAAATTGATAATAATGGCAAGTATACTACATGTGGCGTTTGTTAAAGAAAATGTTATTTGGAAAAGGATTGTTGGTTTTAAGGAAAATTACGGTGTCTTGGCTGTGAAAAATTCGTACATGAAGCAATTTTTTTATCATTTTAAACAAAATCATCAAGCTAATTTTTCTGAAGAAAATGATATAGAAGGAAGTCTATTTTATGCCTCTAACAAGGATGTATCTGAAGAGAAATTAGATACGTGGTATCTAGACAACGGCTGAAGTAATCACATGAAGAAAGACGAAAAATTTTATGCAGTCTTTATAAAATCAAGGCAAAAATCAAAATTGACAATGAAAATTTCATAGAGGCAACAAGTAAATGCACTATTGTTGTTGACACAAAAAATGACAAGAGATATATCAATGAAGTTCTCTTAGTTCCTACGACAGATCATAACCTACTAAGTGTAGGTCAAATGATGGAGAAGGGATATACTTCACATTTTAAAGGAGATTATTGCACTATCTATGACAAGAAAGATAAGTATCTAGCAATTGCAAAAGTCAAAAAGCGGAGAACGGATGTTTTCCAATTCAATGGAAATATGCAAACAATGCGGCAATAACGACGCAAGTGGATGAAATGTGGCTATGGCACAGGAGATTTGGACACATCCACTTCCATGGGTTGAAGATCATTTAGTAAAAGAGCATGATGAGAGATCTATCAGTCATAAAGGAGATTGATGCAAGAAACAACACCGTCAACCATTTTCGTCCGAAACATTTTGGAGAGTTGAAGAGCCGTTGGAGCTGATACATATAGATATATGAGATCCGATGCGCACTCCATCACATAAGCAAAATAGGTACTTCATTCTCTTTATTGATGATTACAATAGAATGAAATGGGTATACTTTTTGCACGAGAAATCACAAGTTTTTGAGATTTTCAAAAAGTTCAAAAACTATGTTAAAAAGCAAAGCGGTCGCAATATCAAAACAATCAAAAGCGACAGAGGCAAAGAATACACATAACATGAATTCAATAAGTTTTGTGAAGATAAATGAATGCAACATTAACTCATAGTTGGATATGCACCCGAACAAAACGGCATGTCAGAAAGAAAGAACATAATAGTAATGGAGACAACTAGAGCTATACTAATAGAGAAAGGTCTTCCAAAAACCTTTTAGGCAGAAGCAGTAAGCATTGCAATCTACTTATTAAATCGATGTCCTACCAAAGCGGTGCAAGGCAAAACAACAATTGAAGCATGGAGCGGACGAAAACTATCAACAAAGCATCTTAGAGTTTTCTATTGCATCTGCTACACATATTCCACAAGAGAAAAGAGGTAAGCTCGATAAGAAGACAAAAAAGGAATCTTCCTAGGTTATATCACTCAATCTAAAGGCTATCGAGTCTATAACTTGAGAACAAATAAGCAAATTATAAGTCGGGACGTTAAGTTTGATGAATATGCTGCCTACAATTGGGAGACTAGTCAAGTATAGAAAAAAAATCTATCAGTATCCTAATACAACCACAAAAATAAGAGGGTGACATTGAGGAAAACAATCAACCAGAGTTCCCACAGCAAGCAATGATAAAAAAACCAATTGACTCACCAGAATCGTCACCAAGAGAAACACGAATATTATCAGAAATATACCAAAGCTGCAACTTGATGATCGTTGAACTTGAAAGCTATGAAGCAGCTCAAAACAATCAGAATGGAAAAATGCTCTAGACGAAGAAATAAAAATGGTCGAGAAAAATGACACTTGGGAGCTTGTAGATCTTCCTTAAGATAAATAAGTCATAGGAGTTAAGTGCGTCTACAAGACAAAAGTTAACGCTGATGGCTAATCTAAAAACATAAAGCAAAACTAGTCTCCAAAGGATACTCACAACGGTTTGGCATCGACTGCATTGAGACATTTGCTCCAATTACATGTCTTGACACTAAAAGGGAGTTGATTGCACTAGCTGCACAGAAAAAGTGGAAGATTTACCAACTAGATGTCAAATCAACATTTCTTAATGGTTATCTTGAAGAAAAATTTTATATTGAGCAACCTCAAGGGTACATGGTACAAGGTAAAGAAGATAAAGTTCTCAAACTAAAGAATGCACTATATGGATTAAAGCAAGCTCCACGAGCGTGACATAGTAAAATAGACAACTATTTCATCGAGTAAGGATTCAGAATGAGCTAAAGTGAACCAACTCTATACATCAAAAATCAAGGTATAAACAGTACACTTATAATCTCTCTATATGTTGATGATCTCATCTATATAGGGAACGATGAAAGAATGATCGAGAAATTCAAGGAAGCCATGATGAAAATGTTCGAGATGACTAATCTGGGATTGATGCACTACTTTCTTGAAATCGAAATAACTTAATCTGAAGATGAGATCTTCATTGCTTAGAAGAAGTATATCAAAAATTTTATAAAAAAATTCAAGATAGAAGGTTAAAGACTATAGCTACACCTCTGGATAGTAATAAATCACTCAAAATGGAAGGCGGTACTCCAATAGCAGATGATTCACAATTTTGAAGCCTAACTGGAAGTCTACTCTATCTTATAGCTACAAAGACCAGACATTATATATGCAACCACTTATTTTCAAGATTCATTCGAAATCCAAGTCAAATTCACTATAGAGCTGCAAAGCAAATATAAGATACCCTCGAAGAACAAAAGACTATGGAATATGGTATCGATCTACAACTAACTCAAGATTACTTGGATATAGTGACGCGATTGGGTAGGATGATATGAAAAGCACATCACGCTATGCTTTCACACTTGGTTCAAGAATATTTTCTTGGGCGTCAAAGAAACTGGCAATGGTTGCATAGTCATCAGCTAAAACAGAGAATATTTCAGCAGCAATGACAACAAGTCAAGCTTTATAGCTAAAGTGCATACTTGAAGATATGGGAAGGCCACAAGATGAAGCTACACATATTTACTGCGATAATAGGTCTGCGATAGCAATTACCAAGAATCCCATTTTTCAAAGCAGAACTAAACACATTGGCATCAAATATCACTTTATTAGAGAAGCTGAAGCAAATAAAGAACTAGAACTCAAACATTGCAAGATTGAAGAACAATTATCATGTATATTTACGAAGGCGTTACTACGAGCAAAGTTAAGTTACTATGAGAAATGATTGGAGTTACCGAAATATATACCAAGGAAGAGTATTAATATTGGTGCAATTTCTAGAAAATCTCCATTTCTAGAATATCCTAGAATTGCTTGGGAAGCAAGCAAACATAGTAATTAAAAATTAAAAAATCGGAATTATCTAGAACGGCTTCCATCGTCATTCACTTCCTATAAATAGGTTGTTTTTGTTTCAAATTCAAAAACCAATCGTATTGAATAAGAATGTGTTTGTCATCCTTTAAAAATTAAATTATTTACTATAGTATCATTTATCCACCCCACATTCACCAAATAAAATATTCTACACACAAATCAATAAAGTTTCTTTAAATTTTAACCACACTTTCCTCAAAAAATACTATTCAAAATTTCAGTCTTTCTACCATAATGGGAGACAAACAGGGGCTAAAGAGCATTTGACCTCGTGCATTGTAAAATAAAAGCCCACTTCGTAAGACTTTTAACACATTACTTTTCTTCATTCTTCAACTGCCTTGTTCAATTAAATTATTCACCCCTAAAAATCTATCCCGCATAAAATCCACTTAACCATTTCTAATAATTTATTTCTCCTACCTACTATAAAATAGCATCAATTGTATCTCAGGCCTTTCAACTTCCAAGCTTAATACATTGGTCCCCCAAAAACCATAATCCGTCCCACTTCAATCCTTTTTTTTTTTTTTTTTTTTATCAAAACTCGTTCATTTTCATCATTTGCCATCTGAACCCAGGATTTCTCCTAAATTAATTCGTAAAACATGCAAAACTAAATATCTACACATAGCCTCTGTTTGAGGGAATTAAAATTAGATTTTTAGTATATTTTGATAGAAATTGATGAATTGTGTGGCTGAAAAGTTGTGAATCACATGAAATGTGTGGTTAAAATTAATTGTTGATTTTGATTTGAATTAATTTCTACCAAGCAAGGACTAAAAGCACTCACAATGGCCACTTTTGATGGCCCGAATAAGTGAAAAATCGGACTTATCACTAGTGCCTAAATGTGATCCATCAAAACCGTTCCAACTTGACAATATCTGCAATTTTTTGTAAAGAAGACAAATGTAGTGCCATTGTGGAGTAAGACCTTAGATTGTTGAAGACATACATAGCTAAAGACTCACATATGGCTGCAATAAACTTGAATGATCAAATAAGTTCCTAGGCACATTGATATAGCTTTTTGTATAAGATATTATTTACTCCCCCCAAAAATTTTGATGTACTTGTGAATGCAAACCCCTAAAATCAGTGTAATGTAATTTTAACTGTTTCTCTCAACCCATCAAATCAGGGGATTTTAACCGTTTGTCATAATCTCTTCTTATTGTACCCTTTATAAAGAAATTATTTACACCGACTTATTTTTTCAAAACTAACATATAAATAAAAATACATCAATTAAAAAATTATTTATAAGCAAGAAAAATTACTTTATAATTAAAAAATTTGATTATAAGTAAAAAATCACTTTTCTGTAATAAATTATTTATAAACTAAGAATATTACTAATAAGATAAAAATCTACTTATAAGTAAAAAATTCACTTATGTGTAAAAAGTATTTATAATTGTAAAATTTATTTATAAGTAAAAAATACTAACTTAAAATGTTTAAGTAAATATTTAAATTTTTAAGTTAAATATTAAATTCTATGCAAAAAACTACTTATAAGTAAAATACCACTTAAGGGTAAAAAAATCATACGAGAAATTATAATTGAAAGTTTTATTGAAAGACATATACGTAATTTTTTTTTTTTTAAATTCGAACCAGTGGATAATAAACTCTCAAATATAGATTGGACCGTTTTAAAAATCACTATTAAAACCACTTAAAAACTATCTGCTCATAAATGCTCAAAATTGATAGTTTAAAAATCACCCAAACTGTTACCCCCAAACTCCCAAGCAGGCCATAAAGAGAACTTTCATTAGAATTTTAAGTGTATTAATCACAATGAAATGGCTGATTCTATCTCAAGCTTTCTTTCAAATACAATGAAAAAGTTGATACCAGCAGCGGACCCAGCACCTTGCGAGTCCCAACAAACGTTCGTGTTGGATCCGTTGGGAACAACTTTTTTTTGTTGACAATGAATAAGATTTTTAGGTTATATAACTGATCATTCATTTCATTTTTAAACATTTGTTGTAGCTTAGTTGGTTAAAACTTCCATGTTCATATAGGAAGTCATGGTTTCGAATCACATTCGATCAAATTAATAGTGAAACATTTTTAGCTTTACAATTTTTACTAAAATCAATGGGATAGAGAAGGAAATCTAACCAGTGTGCTCCCCCCTTCAAATTGTTCAAATTTCACCATCGTGGCACTTACTGAATTTGATACTAAATTTACCATAATAATATATGTTATATTTTAGAGGTTTTAATGCAATTGTAGAATTTCGAATCCATGCTCTTTCTTTAAATTATACAAAACTTGACTACAATATCATTTTGTAAATATTGCTAATTTGTACAACATAATTATATATATTTAGTTTGAATAGAATAATTGTTAATTTAAATTTTAGACTTTGTTTTATTCTTTTTTTTTTTTCAAAATACATTTTTATCTTTTCTTTTCAACCAAACATTTTTCAATAAAATAATATTACATGCAAATTCAAAATTTGTTTCTTATTTTTAACCACCAATTTTCATAAAAATCACCAATCCAAAATACATTTTTTTTTTGCAAAAAAAAAAAAAAAGGCATCAAATGGGACTCTTAATATTTTATTACTGCCAACAGTCTACGGTCAACACAGCAGCCTGTGCTGAATCAAAATCTTGGATCTGCCACTAATTGATACTATCTTAGACACCCTTTCGTATTAGGGGTTTGTTTGTCAGAGTATTTTAATCAATGTTTTAGTAGATATTGATAAAAGTTGATGAAATGTGTGGCTCGAAAGTTGATAAAAGTTATGATTCTATAAAATATGTGGTTGAAATTAAGGGTGTGTATGTCACCCATCAGTTTTTCAAGAATGATGTAATGAATAGTATTTTTTAGAGATTATGTGATTGAAATTTAAAATAACTTTATTAGTTTGTGTATGGAATATTTTATTTGGTGAATGTGTGGTGAATATTGTTTATAGTAGCAAACAGAGTTTGATAAAATGGTTGACAAACAGAGGCTAAGTGTTTAGTTTGACCTTAAACTTTTCAGAAACTTTCAAGTTTTTATCAACTTTTGAATCGGTCGAATTTTAATTTTATTCATATATTTTATAGAATCTACAATTTTTATCAACATTTCAATCACACATTTCATCAATTTTTATTAAAATCTACTAATAGTTTTATCAAAAGCTTTGTTACACAGACCCTAAGTTACAACCTTTTAAAGATGTATGATGACTTGCTCCATGCTCTCCCCCACACGTACGGTCAAACAATCGCCCAACCGATGGTTTGGTTTTTGATGTCGTAGTGCATTCTTTATGCATATTTCCATCTTCCATAGTATCTGCTTAAATTATATCCTACTTAGAACATCTTTTAGATGCTCTTCTAATGTAGGATAAAACATTATTTTTGAAAACCTCCCTAACATGAAAATCTAAGAAATATATGTGGAATTTCTAATTTCTGAGTTGTCTAAATTAAAAGGAAATATAAGAAACTAGACCAGGGAAATATGCCGTGACAATCATGTTAGGTGCAATTGAAAATGATAAAATTCTTTTTAAGTCAAAGTATACGTGTTATGAGCACTTTTGGTCAAAAATAGAAGTGTTTTTTGGGATCAAATAAGCCCTTATTTGAATCAATTTCTTAGTAGATTTTGATCAAAATAATTAAAATGTGCGGTTAAGCCCCTGTTAGGTCCGCATTAAAATTTTTATTCTCATTCTTCTACTCATTTTCAACCACATATTCTTCAATATAATAATATTTTTCATCACATCAATAATTTTTCCTTCTTTTTCAATCACACATTCTCCATCAATTTACTATTCCAAAATACATTCTTCCAATAATGTGGCTCAAACACACTCTAAATAAAAATTGCGAGTTTCATAAAATCCATGGTTAAAATTAATTATTAAATTCGACTTATCAACTTTTTTTTAGCTAAACCAAATAGAGGTCAAGTGTTTATTGGTAAAAAAAAAAAAAATACTATATTCAATTTACACAGTAAATGTATAAAAAAGAAAAAAGCTGTAGAGCTCTCTAAACCCTAATCTTCAACTTACCTCCTCTCTCTCTCTGGAGGTAAGAAATATATATGATTTTTCTTTTTCTTTTTTATGTACAATGGCTTCTATACAATTATTTAATAGTTAAAATATGTGTCAAATAGTTTCGAGAAAGACTTCTATACAATTTTATTTCTAAAGTTCTTTGATCCTAAAGAATCACAAGTTCGATCCCCAATTATTTGTTGATTCTAAAGTTCTATAGAATCACAAGGATTGTATAGAAATAAGAACATGACAAATTTTTAACGTGATATGATATCATACTAAAATAATTGTATGATGATAATTTAATTCCAATCTTAATTTCAATTGATTTTATAGGATATGAAAAAATTAGGCGATATAAGATAAAATAATTAATATTTAATTAAATAAATAGATAGTTTGTATATATATGTTTGAGAATCTAATTCCTTTTAAGCTAAAATTGATACGCCATTATGTAAATCACATACAACGTAACATGAACTTCATGTATTCGTGAGTTCAAGCATTTTTCTTCTTCTTCTTCTTCTTCTTCTTCTTCTTCTTTGTCTGTACAAATGATCAGCTCAAGAACAACTCAAACCTTTGTGACAACTCTTTTTTTAAAAAAAATTAAAATTGTACCAATGAAAAAGAAAATTAAGAAAATGATTATTCAATACCAGGGAAAAACTGGTTAATGTCAGTATTTATTATAATTTTCATAATTACAAAAAGGGCACATACATCTTCCATGAACAAAGACCACAATGATCTGTTATTTGCAAAGAATATGAAAATTATGTTACAAGAAATAAAGGGAAATAAAAGAATAGATTGATGTATTCATCATCTGATTGCTGGTGCAGGGTTAGTGATATCAGATCACAAGAGATTGATTTGATTGTAATCTATGATTTAATGATCTTCAACTTCCATCAAGCTTTGTATTACAATATTTGCAGCATTTGTCACAACATCCGACCAGTTCCTATCACCATACAAAAAGAAGCATCGTAAGAAAAACATTTATTAAATATATAGAAAAGATAAAGATAACAATTATGCTATTTATACAATCGTACTTGACAATAATGATCGACAATGTCAGTGTTGTCAAAATCCAGACCATTAATTTGGGGAAAAAAAAAGGCTTTTGAAATGGATGAATTTGATGTTGTTAAGTGTGAGCTGTCAACCAATATTCTCAAACTAGATTGTACGTGTAGCATGATTCTAAGGGCATGTTTGAGCTCCATTTTTTGGTGTAGAATGTATTATGGAAAAATAGATTGATGGAGAATATGTGGTAAAAAAATGAAGAAAAAACTTTTTGATTACATGTAATATTATTTTATTGAAAAATGTGTGGTTGAAAAGAATAGAGAAAAACGTATTTAAAAAAAATTGAAACCAAACAAGGTCTAAAGATTATAACGTAGATTTATCTCACCCCTTTTGGGAGTCGAATGTGAGTCCAACGGTGTACTTAGCCTCTTCGAGAGCCAAGTTGAACTTCTCCACCTCCATCTGTGGGATGCATTCATTGTTGATGACAACGAGTTCCGATGGCTTAATGTCACAAAAAATAGGGATAATTTTCTTCTTTGTTTCCAACATAAGAGCCAATTCGTAAAGGCAAAAATATGATTCACAATAACGTGGGGAAAAAACCAACACCCCAACTTTGCAACCATTTATTGCATCATCAATTTTCTCGAATAGTTTGTCACCTGGTTTCATGTTCTTGTTGTCCAAGAACGGACGAAGTTTAAGCCTGTAAAGATGATCGTACAACAAAGAAGCCATTGTTCGCTTTGTGTCTGTACCTCTATGGTTAATGAAAACATCACACGGTTCTCGAATGATTTTGTTCATAATCATTTGGTTTCGACTCCCACTACCAGAAGAAGAGGCGCTAACGGAGATAGCATTGGGCTGTCGATGATTTATGGGATGTTCGTCTACGAGTTTTCTTAGTACATCCATCTGTCGATAACGATTTTCAGCAATGGATTTGTCCGAAAGCGCGATTTTTGGTAGTGTCTGGTGGCTAATAACATTGCGTTTCAACAAATTCTTGGCCACTGAACGCTGCATTTTTTTATTTCTTTCTGTTTTTCTGGTTCTAACTTCTATACTTTTGAGAAAACCCTAATGCTTGTTCACTTTGTTGTGATCTTGTACTTTGCATTCATTGATGGCTCTTATATAAGGCTCAAAGTTCGTACGGAATAAATTCTCTCTCTTTTTAAAATCAACAATCAGTCTTAAGTTTGACGTTGATTTTCAACAACGTGGTAAAAAACTTATAATTGTTTGACTGCTTCTTGATTCTTATAGTATGAAATTTACATGTTCTGATCCTTCAAATACGTTTGTTGACCTTATATTGTCACTATATGCGTTTACAGACAAAAAAGTATATACAAATATAGAAATGTGACCGACAAACAGACAGGCTGAGAACCGAATGTTTCGTTAAATGTATTGAGAAATTTCTGGGAAGTTTTAGAGAAAAAGATCAAACTTCTTTATTTTTGAACTGTTCATTGCCCTAATAAAATTGAAAAAAATTTGCTGTGAATGTTCTAAACCTTTCAAAATAGTATAGATAATGTCCCAAATCTTTAAATCGTAAAAAATACATCTCAAATCCTTTAAAAATGTGCGATGGATGGACATGGACGATCAACTAACAAATTTTTGGATGAAAACATTTAGAGGTCCTTCCGATACACATTTACTAAGCCCTTGTTTCAGCCACATTAAAGTTTTCATTCTAATTTTTCTATTCATTTTTAACTACACATTTTTCTATAAAATAATATTTTTCATCACATCAATAACTTTTCGTTCCTGTTCAACCACACACTCTTCCTCAATCTATTATTTCAGAATACATTCTTATAAAATAATGTGGTTCAAACACACCCAAGTTCATATTAGAATAGTGATTTTTTGAGAAAAGTGTGATTAAAAAGTAGGAAAAAACTTTAAAATTATGTGTAAATTATTTTATTGTGTGAATGTGTTGCTGAAAATGAGTATGGAAATTAAAAAAATTTGTTTCGAAGGGAAACAAACGGGGCTAAATGTTTGGAACCGCGTTGAATAATTTTGAAATGTTAGGAACCTCAAATGAAATTTCATTTGTTTTAATTAATTAAAAACTAAAAGATATTTTCTTCGGTTTAAAGGTTTTGATCATGTCCACACTACTTTGAAAGGTTTTGGACCTTCACTTCAAAATTTTATATAATATTTGTCACGTCCTGCTTTTTTTAATCGTATCTATCCTAACATACTAAACTCCTGTTTAGTAGGAATTAAAATCAGATTTTTAGTAAAATTTATTAAAAGTTGATGAAATATGTGGTTGAAAAATTGCGGAACCCATAAATATGTGGTTAAAATTAATTGCTAACTATAATTTATATTAAAATTTAGATTTTAAGCTATATCAAACGGTGGTTAATTACTTTTCGACGATTTTCACGACCCTTTTTCTCGTGCATTAGTGAAAGATATTTTCAGGGAAAACTTGCCAATGAATGCATACATTTGCATGATTGACTAAGCACACCCGTCCAAGTAACACATATATTGGAGTAAAAAATACTAGTCATAAAAAAAATCTTTTAGCCAAGAATTTCTGTTCATGAAGCTCAGTAGACTATATAAAATAAATTCTTTCAGCACTAATTTCTCAATCAACACGCTTTAAAAACGAGTTCATTTTGAGAATAGTCGAAGAATTAGGAAATAAATATTTTATTGTACCCTTCTGGAGTAATTGATTTGATCAAATCAACAAATTCATTTATTCGGAAGAATATCGAAATTAGATCAAAAAGTTTTTGAAATTCTCTGAAGTTCTATAATTTTTAAGGGAAATTAATTGTTTAAACTAACAAAACTCTAAGAAAGTAATATATATAAGTGCGATGGAAAAACAGGTTGTTCGTTGGCCATGTGGAATCACTCGACCCACAAGATATTAAAGTGGATTGGACGGACTGTAACTTCCCTCAACCCCCCCCCCCCCCCCCCATCAAATCCATAACTTCCTACGACTTTCGTCACTTTTGTCTTGACAATCGAGGAAAGAATGGTCAAAAACATGATAAAATTCCTAGAAAAAATACCACCAAAATTGAAAGTGTCGAACCAGATTTTTGACATAAAACTTATATTGTGGATAATAATCTCATTCTATTACGATTGAGATTGGGGTCATTGGAGTGCTAAAAAAATGCACATTTTGGAGTTTGAAAAGCATAGTGATTCAACAACAAAGATCATGAGAGTTTTCATCATTTTCATCCTACTAGAATTTAATTATTTTAATACTACCTTTTTTTCGTTTTTCAATATATAATAATTATTACAAAATCATTGTCATGTATGAATTTCGTGTTGTTAATTCTAAATTAATTAACATTCACATTAATTTAAATTCAATAAATATTAATCTACATGAATCTTGAGTTATTATAGATGAATTTATTTGTATTCATGTATTTAGAAGTTTTTATGAGTGTTTAAACAAAATTCATGTGGTAGAGCATCTCCAAGAGACTCTCTATTTTTAAAGAGCATATTCTATCATTTAGAGAGCATCTATAAATTTAGAGAGTTAAAATTTTGAAATACTCCAACAAGCTCTTTATATTTAACACTTAATTTTACTACTTTCAAAAAATATTTATTATTTTTCTTTATCTTTTATTTTAATTAGCTTTTCTTTAGATTATTTTATTGTTTTCCTACATTGAAAATTGAAACATTTTGAATGCATTTAATTATAGAGAGCGAGTTTAGCCCACTCTCTAAATTAAAATGTTAATTTAAAGAGCATTTTAGAGCATGATTTTTAAATGTTGACTCTTTAAAATAGAGAGTATATCATGCTTAAAAAATCTATTGGAGATGCTTTAAGCAATTAATGAATCTTGATGTGATGAATCTTGATTTAGGGGGTGTATTCAATTGAGATTTTTAAAAATTTGATGAACTTTTTTAAGTAATGACTTTTGTTGATTTGAATGGAATTAGTGGAAGTCTTTTATAGACTTATAAACTTTTATTTTAAAACTTTTAGAGAATTCAAAAGACTTTTGAAAACTTTCATTTGAGATAGATTGTATGTAGATTTAGTGCAATATTGTAAAATTATCATATACGAGCTGGTGGTTCTCACAATTCCACTTCTCCTTCCTTCTCTTCTATATAATAAGAAAATATTTTTAAAAAATAAAAATTAATGAAATAAATTATTATTATTATTATACATATAAAGAAATAAATTTAATATTGAGTATTATTAAAATAAGATACATTTAAAGAATATTTGAAAATATATACTTAAATTTAATTATAAATTAGTCTATATAAAGCTTTATAATTTAATTAAAAATAGATAGTTTTCAGAAAAAACGAATGAAAAACAAAAGCAAATAAAAAGAATTATAAGAATGCGATTTAATTTTTTTTCATAGAAAATAGAAATAGAAATAGAAATAAACAATAAGAAAGAAAAAATAGAAACTACAATGAATAGAATTTTTTTTTTTTTTAATCACAACTCTAATGTTCATCAAAGGAAAAAGGAAAAAAAAATATTGAAAAAAAAATACATATTAATTTCTTCTTCTTCTTTTTGTGAAAGTCTCCCAAAATCTCGTGATTAATGAGAGAGACTTTTATAAAAGTCTCCAAAAGTTATAAAAAAAAATTGAATACCCCAAGGCTTATAGAAATTTCTAAAAAAATTTAATTAAATACACCGTGATTTTTAAAAACTTTTTAAAAGTTTATAAAAGTCTCAATTGAATAAACCAATATTTGTAGAGAGTTTCCAAAAATCTACATTGAACATCCCTAAACTTTTGAAATCCCAAAAAGTTATTAAAAGTCTCAATTGAATATACCCCCTTATATGAATCTAGAGTTATTATAAATGAATTTATTTTTATTCATGTATTTAGAAATTTTAATGCGTGTTTAATTTTCATGTGTTAGGAATTAATTCTTATGTACCAAATGTAGTATAAAAATATTTTTCATTTATAGTATTTTATCATCATAAAAAATTTGAATCACAGAAGTTGAGTTTTGAGAATACAATTTTCTTCTTTTAAATTTTATTTTATTTTATTCATTTGAGACTCAAAAAATCCTCCCAACAAATGGATATCAAATATTATTTTTACGGTACTCATAAAGTATTTCAAAATAACGTACATTGCACGTTCAACTCTAACTGTAACTAATAAATAATAAATGATTACATAGTTTCTATCGAAGAGAGAATGTATCTTCTCGACTACCTAAACGATAAAATTTAGCCAAAAGAACTATTGGGCTCAAGGCTTTAACCCATGGGTTTTGATGAGTGGCTTGGTTTTTCATAAAAATAGGTACTTGTTCATTCAATAACTTCGATACTCAATTCCTCATGACAAACTCGATCAAAGTATCTACTTATGCACAACTTTTTCATTTGTTTTGATCATTATTACTACCACATGTGTACATATACAAGTGCCACCAAGAAATATAAATAGGGAAACAAAGTGTGAAGTTAGTGAGATTTTGAAACGGAATATACTAGTCAAAATAAACCCTAAATTTGTCTTTTCTTTCATCATTTCATTCTTATACCGTTTTCCCTTTTCCAAATAAGAAAAATAAATTGTTGCCCAAGTTATTGCTATTTGCTACTAGTCTTTGAAAGAGACCCGTTGTCTATTTTTCTGTATTGGGCTGCTTTGTTACTTTGAATTTTTGACCTGTTTATTTATACAGAATATCATTTTTTTTTAAATCTATAAGCACCTGGAAAACATTTTTTAAATGACTGGCATGTGATGTTACACTCCAGTTGTATCATAAACAACTTATATACTACTAATTAATTCACCTCGCAAGAGATGCTATCTTTGTACTATATTTGCATTTTTTTTTTTAGTTCAATGTGCATCAAAATTTACTATTGTTAATCGATTCTTGAAGTTTCGTCAATTTTTCAATATGCTTGGTTGGTCAAGGTTATAATTGTAGATGAAAAAGACTTTGTATTAATTGTTAATTGAAGGAGGAGAGAAATGATTTGTTGTATGATTTTCTTGTATCGACAAAGAGAATTTGACACACACTTGTAATGTTTACAACTTGTTATTGTAAAGTACCATTAAATTCATATGGAACACATTTACGTTGAAAAGTTTAATTTGTCATCACATGCACTTGTTAGGAAAGATATTTGGTCGGGGCATAACTCGTTCAAATTAATGAAGAACTTATTTATGTGAAAAAATTAGAGAATTACTTGTTAACATAAACTCGCATTTAAAGCCCATTTAACATAGCTTTTACTTCTTGTAAAATAATGGGAAGAGTTCACAAATCGGCATTAAGTTCACAATTGTGAAAATCATGTATTAAGTTTAAAAAATGTAAAACTCAGGTATTTAGTTAATTAATTAAAAATAATTATTATTTAAAGATAATAAATTCACAATTTTACAATTAACGGTCACATATACATAATTATAAGTCACAACTTATTTATTGGTCACATATTATTAAAATAATTGGTCACAAATTATTTCGAAGTCATAAATCAAAAAAATTATACGTCACAATTTATTTCATTGGTCACATATCAAAAAAATTATAGGTTATAATTTATCTACCGATCACATATTTTCAAATTTGTTGGTAACAATTTATTTTTTAGTCACAAATTATTGAATTTTAAGGTCACAATTTAATGATTAGTCACAATAAATCAAATAGTTGGTCACAAACACCTCAATCCTTATCCCGATCCACCACCAATACTTGGTCACACATTAACCAAATAATTGGTCACAAACGCTATCCCGCCACCACCCCCACCACCATAACCGCCACCACCAACACACCACCACTACCACAGAAAGGCACCACCATCACCAACAAACAGAAACATATCATCGTCGCCGTTGAAAAATGATGTCATGACTATCACACACATCGCTGCCCCCCCCCCACAAAAGCCTGCTCCACACACCACACACCACCTCCGCCTCCATCTGCAACTTCAATCAACCACCAACAACCAACACTCCACAAACCGCCATCAACTCGTAGCGTTGTGGCCACCTCCACCATCATCGTCGTCACCGCCCCCACCATTTTCAGCCACCACCACAATTACTATTTCCAACAACAAATAAGATCCAAACTAGATCTCACCACTACCACTGCGACCACCAGATCCGCCACAACCACCATCACCGCAACCTCCAGACTTGCCATCCAATAGTCTACAACCATCGTACCGCTATCAATGCGACCACACCTCACCGTGACCACCAGATCCGCCACCCAACATAGCCAACACTCCACAACCACCTTAACCTCACAGCTAACACTCCACAACCACCACCATTTTTAGCTACCATCACAACGACCATTTCGAACAGCAAATCGGTTCCGCCACATCACTGCCATCAACGCAACAACCAGATCCGCCATCACCGCGATCACCATTCTTGCGGGTTGCTGCATCGACGACTATAGTAGAGAGATGACGGGTTGCTGCAGCGGCGATGACGACGACAGGTTGACAATAGAGAGACGGTGGTGAAGGTGAAGAGACTAGAGAGGCAGTTTAGGAATTAATTTTAAGGTTTGGATGGGTATATAGGGTGTAGGGTGTATATATAAATTAATTTGTAACATAAAATTATTACATGATTTTGAATAATTAAACTTTCAACCTGATTTTAAAAAATCAATCTTTAAACACATGATTTTTTTTTTTTTGGTAATTTCCTCCAAAATAATTTTCTGAGAAAATTATATTAGATCAACTTTCTCTAATGCTCTGTTTGATAAGCACCATTTTCCTTATTTTCACCTTTCCCACAAAGTAGCTGTTTGATGGTCAAAATTGTCCATGAAATCATTTTGCCAACCGCCACTGCACATACCAATTTTCCTTAAAAGCAAAGAACTTGTTTTCCAGCTCAGGTTTTTTTTTTTTTTTTTTGCAATTGAAAAAAATTCTAGACACGATGGTAAAAAATAAAACTATCACTTTTATTGACAATTTCATGTAAAACAAAGTCAAACGAATAGTATTCCGTATGATTTTTTTTCCTAGACCCAATGGTAAAATTTTTTTTTATCATTTTAATGAACAATTTTCATGAACAATAAAGCCAAACGGACACCAAATTTTCAACATTTTCCAGGTGGAAATCAATCGAACACAATTAACTACAATTTTCATGAACAGTAAAGCCAAACAGACACCAAACTTTCAACATTTTTCAGGTGGAAATCAATCGAACACAATTAATTACAATTTCCAATAAAATAATTTTTAGGCAATTCAATTCCTTAAAATTCATTCTTTCTACCCATTTTTCACATTTGCAATCAAATAGACCCTAAAAGTTTTTCAATCAAATAAAACATTATTTTAAATTATTTAAATATGTTCAAAAATAACCTTTAGACTTTAAAGAAGTTTTAACTTTTAAAAGGTCATCTAAATTGGCATAAGTGCATGTTAAGATGTATATAAAAAAGACACATGATTATTTTTGCAGTAAAATCCTTCAAGAAAATGTTAAAAGGGTAAGTTGTTTAGGAGACAATGCTAGATTCGTAATGGGCCTTCATTTTCATTGCACATTATCATAGGCCATTTTCTGAAATGGGCCTAGGCCCAAGATCCTCTATACATTTCATCTTTCACTAATTAAATATTACTCAGAAAATTTATTTAAAAGATTCTATATCCCAACCAAATAAAGATTGCACAGTCGAATAAAGAAAACAAAATTCTATACATACATGCTGTAATCCAATATTTCACATGCTCACATATTATCGTTTTCTTGTAAGTCATATGAAATCTTCACTGTACTAGTGACAAAATCGACTTTAAAAATTGGGGGTGGTGGTTGCAAATTGCAATCCCAAATCAATAGTTGAGCAAATGGGTCGAAGTAGCGGTGGCAAAAAAGCTCGCTAGCTTGGACTCGGTTACACGGAGCCGAAGCCCAGGCCGCCCCGTGGCCCGGGTGAGCGGGCCAATTTTAAAAAAAAAAATTAAAAATTCTTTTTTAGGAAAGCTACTTCCAAAGCTGCCTTGTGCAGGGAGCTAAAATAAGTTGTTTGCGCATGCAGCTTTCAATTAAGCTGCCTTTGCAAGCAGCTTTTAAGATTTTTTTTTTTAAATAATAATAATAATTAAAAAAATACGAGCCGGCTCGGCCCGTTTAGGCTCGGGTCGAGCCTTATTTTTTTGGCCGGACTTTGTTCGGCTCGGCTCGAGCCAAAAAAAGCTCAGTCCAAAAAAGCTCGAGCCGAGCCCAGACTTTTTTTTCCAGCTCGGCTCATTGACAACCCTAGGTCGAAGAGATAGTCCCTCAAGTTGGGATAAAATTAGAATAATGTTATTTAATCCTACTGTGATTGTAACACCAGTTTATGTGGTGTTAGATGATAAATTAAGTGAAATATGAAATTAAATTACTAGTGTCCCAATAGCGTCACATAGATTGAAGCTATAACCCGCAATGTGGCTAAATAACATTACTCATAAAATTAAGTCATTTATTCAACGAATCATTATTTTCCAGCGAAGGTAAGGTAGGTAGATAGTTCTCTACTTCCGTGTCGACTTCACCTCTATGACAAATGAAAGGAGTTCTAAAAATATATACACATATGTTTGTTTGTGTGATGGTTTTGAGTTAGTGGGGGGGGGGGGGGGGGGGGGGGGCAAAGAAGGAATTAATGGTGATGATCAAGGATCAATTATTGCTTCATATTTTATTTTACATTTTTGCTGTTAATAAAATTCAGATTGAGATAAGTGTTGAGTAATCACCTGTTTACAGAAATATGAAAGCGATGTACAACCGTAATGTTTAAGCTTTGATCACTACTTTTTATCAAACCCCACAAAGAGGAGATGCAACTCCACCCGTGAATGCCCTAAATATAATAATAATTAACATGTAACCAAACATTTGTAGATTTGTTTTAATTGAGTAATTTACTTTTAATTTTCAATTGGATTCTTGAAGTTGATTTTTAAATTCTTGAAGTAATTTAAAATATAGGGGTGTCAAAATGTGTTGAATCATCTGGTGCATATTAAATATTGATCAGGTTGGTACGAGCCAAATTGTAAGTAAACCCATAGAAGCTTGCGATCCATGTTGATCAACTCGCGAGAGCATATAAGTTTTAGAAGGAAAAGAAACTACATCTATTAAAACGGTTGGAAAACAATTGTACGGGCTCGTGGGCTAAGCAAGGTAGTCAAGACACGCTAACTGCGTAATTGAAAATCTATCGTGGTGAATATTTTATACCTATATTGGTTAGTGGTATAGATAAATTTTTTTTGTTTTTTTTTGTTTTTCCCCCCACGATAAACTACATGTGTGAAACATTATTTACCTTTTTAATAGTCTAACACATAGTTTTTGTCCAACGGGGACTTAAAAGCATTGCATTACATATAAGGTATTGAGAATTAGTGAACCCTAGTTGTACCACCAAGAGTAATAATTTGTAGAAAGAAAATAGATACAAGAACACACAAGATTTACAGATACTCGTTTCAATGCGAGACTACATTGCTGCAATAATTTATTATGATAAAAAGAAGTTTACAAGAGATCAATATTTTATACCATATTTTTTCTGACTCCTATCTCTTATAATAGTAATATAAAACAAATTTAGCCCCCGTTTGATCAATATTAAAATTTTCATTCTTATTATTCTACTCATTTTCCTTCTTTCTTAACCACACATTCTCCATCAATATACTATTCCAAAATATATTTTTCCAAAATAATGTGGCTCAAACACACCATTATTTTATAAAAGCTTTCTAGTTTCTACTACATCATCCACTTAAAAAGTCCTCGTTTATTTGTGACCACATTTTTTTTCTTGAGATTTGTGAATTTGGTTGCCAATTATTAGTAAGTGGTAATTACATAAAATCAGACATTAAGTTTGACATTTTTAAAAATCATGTTTTGTCTTTATTTAATAAAAAATCAGGTTTTAACTTCACAATTAATATTAATAATAATATTTTAAATTAGATTAATCTATATACCCGCCATACCAACCTACCCTACCAAATTTAAATCTCATTTCCCAAACCCTAATCATTTCTCCTCCTATCTCTTCCGTCTCTTCTCCTCCCTCACCACCCCCTCCGATTGGCAGCGTGACGTTGTGATTCAGTAGCGTCGCAACAGCTGCTGTGAATCGGCAGCAACATCTGCTGTCGATTCACAATGTCGCAGCAACGCTGGCAGCAGCACGATGAAGCTATGAATCTGGAGCTGCGAAGCTGGCAACAGCGCGATGAAGCTGTGTGTGGGGGGGTTACTCTGTGTTGGTGGGTGGGTGTGTGGGGGGGCAGATCTGTGTGTGTTGGTGCGTGGGGTGCGCGAATATGTGGGTGTGGGAGCGTATATGTGCGTGTGGATACGCGGTGAAGGTGTTGTGTGTGCGTTGCGGCGTTGTGTGTGCGCGGTGGTCTTCAATTCGATGATGTGGGGTAGATGATCTACTGTTGGTGGTTGGTTGTTGGTGGTGGTAGATCAGTTTTCGTCATGTCGTGTGTTTTGTGGCTAGTTAGTTTGTATTCGTGTGGTGGCGATAAAATGGTCGTTGGTGTGATGGTGTTGTGATGGGGCCGACGATATTGGTGGTGTTGTGTAGGGGGTGACGATGGTGGTTGTTGTTGGTGTTATTGTTGGAAGGTGGTTGTGACTGTGGCGGTGGCGATATGTATGAGACGATGTATCTGTGACCCGTGACCAAGTATTGGTGGTGTATTGGGATTCGGGGACGGGTGCGGCGGATGGGATGAAGTGTCTGTGACCAACTATTTGGTCGATCTGTGACCAATGACCAATTATTGATGGTGTACTGGGATTGGGTCAGTGACTTTAAAATTCGTTAATCTGTGACTGAAAATATAACATATGACCAACAAATTTGGAATAATTTTTTAAATTGTGACCAATTAAAAATTTGTGGCCTCCTTTAAAAAAAATCTGTGACCTGTAATTTTTTTATCAATGACCAATGAAGTCAATTGTGAATTGCTCAATTTTTTTGATCTATGATCTCGAAATAATTTGTGACCAATTAATTTAATAAGTTGTGATTGAAAATTAAATTTTTAACTACTTAATAAGATATTTGTGGCCTCAGAATCGGAGCAGTTACTGGAATAGGCGGCGAAACGGTCATCGAAATTGTCGCCGGAATTAAGCGCGGCCGGAGAACGGTCGCTGGTCGCCGGAGTTGTCGCCGTTCACCGGAATAGTCGTCGGAGCAGTGAAGGTGGAGGTGAGGTGGGGTGAGTCAGTTATATTATATTACAGTTAAATATTTAATTTAATAGACTAATTGTAAAGTATAATAACTAATTTATGGAAAAACTTGAGTTTTGTAAATTTGAATATTGGGGCCTGATTTTTTATTTCGTGAAAGATAATCTCTGACTCATGAATTTTTCTCGTAAGTGGTAATGTACAATATTAAAGTAAAAATGGGCCAACCCATTGGTTTGGTCTCGAACATTGCTTGGGCCAAATATGGTCTTCTAAAGCCTAATCTGATTTTTAATACCTTTTATTCGGGACCGTTAGCAAAGAATGTTTGACATGACTACTCTCTCCAAATTCAATTATGTGCATTTTAATTAATATTTGGGAAAATCTCGTTAATAAGATATTAAGTATGACATATTTCAAATCTAGAAATAAGGTTTACTTTTTCAAAAATCGAGTATTAAATTAAATTTTATTTATTAAATAATTAATTAAAAAATATTTTATAACTTAAATATACTAAGGTCACAATTATATATTAGTCACAATTACAGACGCCATAATCACAAACAACAAGTTTTATGAGTCACAATTTATTTCTTATTCACAAATTAAATTAATTAATTGGTTACAAATCAAAAACTTTATGAGCCACGACTTATTTCATGGTCACAAAATATCATATTAACTGGTCACAAATTATTTGTAGGTTACACATTATCAAATTTTTAGGTTACAAAATATTTATTGATCACAATTTATCTATTTCATTGGTCACGTTATTATTTATTGGTCACACACCAACCAATTTATTTGTCACAATCAACAAAATAATTTTTGACCATCACCATCTCACCACTGCCTCCAGTAGCACTACCCCCAACACCACTACAACAACAATGACGGCCAACACCACTCCCAAATGCCACCACAACCGTAATGACCACAACCACCATCTACACTCTCCACCACCATAAACCACCACACCATACCACACCACCAACCAAAAAATCTCTAAACCTACCATCATCACCGCCACGACTACCACCAACACTGTTACTGCAATCACCACCAATCCATAACCACCACCACCGCCATCACCACCTCCATTGCAGTCACGACCATAACTACTATCTTCTCCATCTTCATCTCTACCACACCGTAACCACCAACCACGCGAAAAAATTCCCAAAACCCCTGCGACCACCATGATCTCCACAGATCACATAGCATACCAACCATAAGACCCTCATAAATCCACCACACCACACCGCAATGACCTCAACAAGTCCACTGGATTGCAACTGCGGTGCCGCCACCATTACCATCGAACTGCAGCCATGATCTATACCATCACCATTGTGATCTATGTCGCTACAACAACGATTTGTAAAGCCAACGGTGGCGCTCACAGTAAAGGAATGTCTTTTCCCTAGGTCTGTAGAGCTCTAACGATCTATGCCCCTGCGGCGCGATTGTAGTCAAGAAATGGTTTTGACGGGCGATGCTCACAGCGAAGATGATACATCAATGCTCTTTGGTGGTGGTGCTCTCTGGCAATGGATTTTGACAGAAAGTATATAGGGTAGGGAGAGGAAGATGAGAGAGAAAATGTGAGAAATCAGAGAGAGAAATGAAGAGAAATTTAAGGTTTGTGAGTTAGGTGGGTGGATGAGTATGTTAATTAATTTAATTTAATAATATTATTAATATTTAAATTTTAAATTATATCTGATTTTTTAAAATAAAAACTCGTATCTGAGTTTTTAAAATAAAAACTCAGTCCTTCCAATTTCCACTTAATTTTTTATCGTACAAAAAATTAACTTTCTTCCAATTATTTTAATTTTCTATTATTGGGTATAAAAGAGAAAAGACTCAATAACTTTGTCAGTCAACATTCTATTTAGATTATGGACCTTGCTTGATGTAAAAAAATTATGGTTCACATACCATTTACACACACTAACAATAGGGGGTGAGTGATATTTTTGGTATTTTTTATTTTATTGGGATCCACACATTTGTGAGTAAGAGAAAAATTCTTGGTGTACATAATAAATGTACATATGAGTGTCCATAATCCTCACATTTATTATGTACACCAAGAATTTATTTTGTAAGTGTTAGAATTTGAAAGTGACCCGAATTCTTTTGTTGGGGTATTTGAAATATTAAAGAATTCTTATTGAAGTGCACGCCATGAAGAATTCAACTTTGTAATACTTTTGGAGTCTCATGTCAAGTTATGAAGTTCAAATTTCAATGATAATTAAGAATTTGACTTGAATGAGGACTTTTGGATGACAAAAACGCATGTTTTGGAATATTAACCCAAAACCTAGCGCTTGAACACTGCTACAGTAGTGCCTGAGCGCTGCTACAGTACATGTTCGCTTTTTTCTCTCCTACTTCATTTTGGACTCAGTTTTTGACATATTACTTTATCAACAACTCTACTAAGAGATCTTGGACGTCCCCTATATGCTTCTTATAAATACTAGGCTCTTCTATACAATTTTATAGTGTGAGATTTATGATTACTAGTCTTTAGGATCATTATAATATTTTTCTCTCTTCTCTATTATTCTTGATGCAATAAAATCTCCTAATTCCTCTACCATATTCTTGTCTTCTTTTATTCTTTTATTCTTGATCACATACTTTATTATTTTGTCATATAACTTTAACATCTCAATCCATTGATTGGTGTCACAACAAGTGGTATCAGAGAAATTCTGGTATTGACTTGTTTTGTAACAAGTGGTATCAGAGCAATTCTGGTATTGGCTTGTTTTGTAACAAGTGGTATTAGAGCCAATGTTCGTTTCCGCAGAGCACAAGGTTTGATTTATTCGAAGTTTTTGTTCATGATAACTTCCATGAAGTATGATATTCCACTTTTGAATCGGAGCACTAGATTTTCGCTATGGCAGGTTAAGATGCGTGCAGTACTTGCACAACTGGATTTGGATGATGCGTTGCTGGGTATTGACAAGATGCCCACAACTTTGATCGCAGAGGAGAAATTACGGAAGGATAAAAAGACAATTTTTCACATTAATCTTCATCTATCAAATACTATTCTTCAGGACGTTTTGAAGGAGAATTCAGCAACTGCTTTATGGTTGAGGTTAGAACAATTGTGCATGACTAAAAGTCTGACAAACAAGTTGAACCTCAAGCAGCGTTTATACTCTCATCACATGACATAAGGAGGATTATTGAAAGATCACCTAGCTGTATTTAAAGAAATCGTCGCTAATTTGGAAACTTTAGAAATAGAGTATGATGAAGAAGATTTGGCCTTGATCATATTGTGTTCGTTGCCCGCTTCGTTTTTTTCTTTTAGAGACACGATCTTGTATAGTCGTGATACTCTCACCATAGAGGAGGTTTATGATGCTTTGTATTTAAAAGAGAAGATGAAGCATTTGGTTTCTGAGACCAGAGATGAAGAAGGCTTGATTGCTCATGGTGGTTCTAGAAGGGGCATATCAAAGACTAAATTTAGTAATCAAATTTGTAATTACTGTAAGAAGAAATGGCACTTAAAGAAGGATTGCTACAAATTGCAGAATAAAGAAATGATGGCTGCAAGTAGATATTCAGATACTTCAGACGAAGCAGACCTTGTGGACAACGTTGTAAGTGATGGAGAACTCTTAGCTATTTCTGACATTAAGTCTAAATCGGAAGAGGATTGGATTCTTGATTCAGCATGTGTGTTTCATATGTGTCATAATAAGGACTTGTTTGCTACATATGAAACTGTTTCCAAATGTGTAGTGGTTATGGGAAACAACGCATCTTCTCGGGTTGCTGGAATTGGTACAGTCATATTGAAACTTTTGGATGGGACAATTAGAACACTTGGCCAGGTTCGACATGTTCCAGATTTGAAGAAGAATCTCATCTCGTTGTGTACTCTTGATTCAAAGGGTTATGAGTTCTTTGGTGGAGGTGGAGTTTTGAAGGTTTGTAAGGGTGCCCAAATTGTATTAGAGGGACAACAAATGTCTCAGTTATACATCTTGCAGGGTCGTGCATAATCTAGAAAAGTCAATCAACACAGGTTCAGTATCGTGTTGGACACTCAGTTTGGTACAATACCTTTATGAGCTCATAAATGGTCAGATTTGAAAAATACAAATAAGTGGAATTTCGAAAAAATGGGTAATGCTGCTTTTCCATCATCACCTGCGGTGCCATTGTATTCAACTGCTAAGGACATACCAAGTGGAACAATGTATGTGGATGTTGATTTTGTTGAGAATGCTTTAAATGGAGTAGAATGTGTACAATCTAACAAGGGGCATTCTGTAAAAGCATTTGGTAATGATTCTATTTTGGGGTGTGTTACAACACATTTTGGTTAATTCAAAATCATTATGATTTTTTGGAATCTAAGATAATTCTGCAGAGTAGTGCTTGGATCCATTGAAAGATATTGAGTATTTAGTTGGAGAAATTAAATTTTTTATTATTGTTGAAAAATGTAGTTCATTCCTTGGAAGAATTTGTGTCAAGGTGGAAATTGTTAGAATTTGAGTGTGGCCCGAATTCTTTAGTTGAAGTATTTGAAGTATTGAAAAATTCTAATTGAAGTGCACGTCATGAAGAATTCAACTTTGTAATGCTTTTGGAGTCCTATGTCAAGTTATGAAGTTCAAATTTCAATGATAATTAGGAATTTGACTTGAATGAGGACTTTTGGATGACAAAAACGCATGTTTTGGAATATTAACCCAAAACCTAGCGCTTGAGCGCTGCTACAGTGGCGCCTGAGCGCTACTACAGTACATGTTCGCGTTTTTCTCTCCCACTTCGTTTTGGACTCAGTTTTTGGCATCCTACTTGATCATTAACTCTACTAAGAGGCTTGGACGTCCCCTACGTGCTTCTTATAAATACTAGGTTCTTCTATACAATTCTATAGTGTAAGATTTATGATTATTAGTTTTTAGGATCATTGTAATATTTTTCTCTTTTCTCCATTATTTTTCATGCAATAAAATCTCATAATTCCTCTGCCATATTCTTGTCTTCTTTTATTCTTTTGTTTTTGATCACATACTTTATTATTTTGCCATATAATTTCAACATCTCAATCCATTGATTGATGTCACAATAAGTGATATCAATCCTAACAAGTGATATCAGAGAAATTCTGATATCGACTTGTTTTGTAACAAGTGGTATCAGAGCAATTCTGATATTGACTTATTTTGTAACAGTAAGTATTGGTAAGAATTCTCAATTCTATGAACAATTATTCTATAAATTTGGCTTTACCGTTAGGTTCCTGTTTGAGTCACATTATTTTTTTATTCTCATTTTTTCAATCATTTTCAATCACACGTTTTTCAATAAAATAATATTTTTCATCACATCAATAAATTTTTCTTTTTTTTTCAATTATATATTACTCATTATATTAAACAAAAAAAAAATGCATTCCCGTAGAAATGACGTGGCTTTTGGAGTCAAAAGCTTGGTGCAATTTTTTTTTTTTTTTTTTTTTTTTTTTTTTTTTTTTTTCAGTTTTTAATAGCTATCTAGTCTAGTTCAAATAGAGTCCATTTTACGAAGTATTCATTTCACCTTATTTTCCCCGTTCAAACCCTTTTATTTTTTTATTTTTTGGGTGATGAGTAGCGGGGCCCGGAACTGTCGGTGACAGTATGGTAAGCTGTCATAAATCTCTTCTTGATTACTGAAGTACGCATCTTTAGGCAGAGAGAGAACTGAAGAGATCTAGATCTGGGAAGTGGGTATCAAACTGAAGTTGAACTTCAATGGCTTCCAAACTATTGATCGTTATTGTCTTTATCCTTGATCTTATTGCTTTTGGTTTGGCTGTTGCTGCTGAGCAGAGACGCAGCACTGTGAGTACTCTCTTAATTCATTATTATTTCTCTTAATTTCTTGTGTAGATTCGAGAAATTATTAGTTCAATTACATGGGAGATATTGAAAGATGTGGTTATTTAGAAATTAATCGCTCAAAAGGTATACGATTTATTGCTCAAATGGTCTGGGGATTCTTAAAAAGCCAGTAGTTTCCTTAATAAATGAATTTATTCGACATGAGTTTTGGAGTTTTATATTTTCCTCTCGAATTTGTTCTGTGGAATATATTAACAGGAACATCTACTCTTGAATGAACGAAGATTGACTTCTGATGCTTTGTAATTCTCTTATATGTATTGATTTTTGGCTGACTAGCATCTAATCTCTGTTGATAAGTCTCCATAATTTTCTAACAACGACTTTTTACTCAATTCAATGGTCAAGGATGTGGAAGGCAGGGTAAATACTCCATATTTTCCCTGACAAAGGCATACATCCATAGACAAGAAAAGGAAGAAGTACTTCAAACAAGTGGCAGCGTAACTCCAAATCACATTACACACATTTAATTAAGCTCAAAATCACTCTGAAAACCTTTACACGGGCAGAGTCCAAATGAAGAACGGCCCCATAAAATTGAATCTTGGATAGTGGATACAAAGTTGGAAAAAAAAAAAAAAAATTCCAGTGTGAGCGTGTGTGGGTGCTTGCATGCATCTGTAAGTTTATTTCCATTGTTTGATGCAGATTTTATAGAATTCACAATGCAAGAGGAAATCCATTTGTTTTGAAGCAGTTAACTACCTGAACTAAACTTGGGGCTTTGGCTCTATTTCATGGTTGTTAGTGCAGAGCTTCAGCTTGATATTAGTAGTACTAATTTTGACTCTTCCTAATAATAATATTTGAATGATATGATTGTTGATAGGGCACAACAAAGCAGGATGGCGAAGATAATTTCCAGTATTGTGTTTACGACTCTGATATTGCAACTGGATTTGGTGTCGGTGCATTTTTGTTCCTCTTGGCCAGTCAAGTGGTCATAATGGTTGCAAGTAGATGCTTCTGCTGTGGAAAGGCTCTAAACCCAGGAGGTTCAAGGGCTTGCGCACTTCTTCTTTTCATAATCTGCTGGTATATAGTATATCCTTCCATTTGGCAAAATTGCAAAACTTTCGAAGTATCATTCTTCTGCTTCACACTATTGATGTTACATTTATTGTTAACCTACAAAGTCTTCTTTCTAACTCACAATAAAACTCAGAATTCTAAAGTTGGTAATTATCACTCAGGGTAACATTCTTCATTGCTGAGGTTTGCTTGCTGGCGGGTTCAGTGAGAAATGCTTACCACACCAAGTACAGGTCAAGGTTTTTTGAGGACCCTCCCTCTTGCGAGACTGTGAGGAAGGGAGTTTTTGCTGCAGGAGCAGCTTTTGTCTTGTTCACTTGCATAATCTCCGAGTTCTATTATGTTAGTTTTTCCAGGGCGAATGAAAGCCCCAGACCTTATGGAGGCGAAACCGGAGTTGGGATGGGAGCGTACAAGTGAATGTTATTGAATTAGTTTGCTGTTGTTTTAAACTTACTCGTCATATCTGTTTTTCCATTTGAAGTTCATTTTATTTTAGGAGTCTAGTTCAGTTGAAGAAAAGCATGGATTTTTACACTTGTATCATAATTTTGATTTTTGCATGCCCTTGTAATGGACTTCTTTGATGTGGATATGTCTCCCTCTTTTCCCTATGAATCTGTTGTTTTGTTCCTCCGTCGAAAACTCGAGCACAGGGTATCTATAGTTAAGATTTTAGATGATAAGGTTGAATACTATTTCACGATTATAAAGAGCTCGTGGTTGACAACTATTTCTGTGCTGTGAGTCGTCAAATTTGATACAATTTAGTCTCAAATTAGAGATGCGCCAATTTATGGTGGTTGATCCTATACTACTAATCTGTTCTGAATTTGTGTCACTGAATGAGACGATGATTTTCGTTTCCAAAGATGCATAGAGATGCAAGTGATCAAGGAAAAACACTTGTCAACCCGACCCTTCACTTTGACCGGGATTGAGACCTCATTCACTTGAGGCCTTCAGCCGATCAGTTAACATCTCGCCCATGGACCCAATCCCTGAGGACCATACTGCCCCTTTCCGTCATACTCTAATCCCGACCTTGTTAGTGCCGAGTAATTTAGACCATTGGCGTTCTCCTACTTCAAGTGGACTTCTACTTTGGTTCGTCCTTGACCTTATCTTTATCCAAAGAAGCCTAGTTCTTCTGCTGTTAAGATACTAGTTTACCAGAACACACCTAGTAGGACACGGCATCCAAGGCTATGGGTCGGCCCATGGCCCCTACCGTCTTAATCCTACTAGGATTATCACAAGTACAACTCTATTTAGACACAATAGCCTCAAGATTCACATTACGTTCTCACGTGCATTTGCATTCAGTTTAGAGCCTTTTGACTTTTTGTGTATATTTTTCTCTCTACCGAGGTGCTGTCAATCATCTTCAGTATGTTGGTCTATTGTTACATGTTCATCTTCAATTTTTTTCAATCTATCGTTAGTCTATACAAGACCTATTCAGATAAAAGAGAAGTTCTATATTCATAAAATATAACATTATATGTGTGGTATAAAGACCGGAACATACTTGATGTTACCAAAAATCGTCACATGTTGATTCTCGACCTTAACGATTGAGAATGATCACAAACGAAATTTTCGGTACCTAAAAAAAGGTTTCAAGGTGTGTCCATATTGCCCCTCCGATGTTTAAATTAGCGAAAGGGGAAAATATAGGCGTAAGACTATAAATTGAATGTAAAACGTACCTAAATAATGAATTGTGGTTATATTTATAGAGTAGGTGGTACTCCTAGTATGGTTAGATTATCAAATATCTTATCCTTTTTAGAGTTTTAGAATAAAGTTCTATTAGAATATGTTTTAGTGAGATTCAACCTTATCGGAATTGGATAAGTTGGAAGATGGAAGTAGAGTCCTACTAAAGTATGTTTTTTGAAGTAGAGAAAGGGATAAACCTAAAAATTCGAGGTGACGTGAAATCGTTACATGCAACAATTAAACTTGAGGAGGCCTTAGGTAAAGTCCCTAGATGACTGGAAACAACCTTGGGCATTGTTGTTCGGAGTTGATAAAAAAATGACCATATCATTGGCCCTCGTGCATCTATGTTTGGGACTCGAGAATGTTGTTTAGAATGCTCAAGGTTCGAAGATTAGATGCAGATTGCTCGAGTTGAGTGTTGACTGCTTGAGGTCAAGTGAAGGATATGTTAATAGACTCCCGAAAACATAGATCTAGGAAAGAAAGATTCAGATCAATCCATTCACTTGATAATTTTTAGGAGTAATTTTAGCTTAAATTTACGAAGTATTTGCAAGGATGCTTGCACATGGCAAGACTTTGAGGTGCTTACTTATAGGCAAAGCTTTGAGGTGCTTGCTCGTGGGCAAGACTTTGAGTGCTTGCGCGTGGGCAAGACTTTAAGATGCTTGGTTGTTGCAAGGCTTTGAGGTACTTGCGCGTGGCAAGACTTTGAGTGTCTTGTCCGTGGGCAATACTTTAAGGTGCTTGCTTGTGGCAAAGCTTTGATGTACTTGCTTGTGGCAAGGCTGTAGTGCTTGTGCGTGTGCAAGACTTTAACGTGCTTGCGCATGACAAGGCTTTGATGTGCTTGCGTATGGACAAGATTTTAACTTTTGATAACAAGAAACCCATGAGCTAAGACTCTCTTTCAATAATTAGAAAACAACAAGCTAAAGCTTGCATTCGATAATAAGAAAATAACGAGCGAAGGCTTGCCTTCATTAATAAGAAAATCACGAGCTAGACTCGAATAAACGGATATTATTCTGATGCTTGATAATGAATCCATGCATAACTTGCAAGTTACTGGTAAAGTTGCAACAAGCTTCCATCTAGGCAACTTAAAGCTTGCAAGGAGTTTGGATGAAGAGATGGAAATCTTCATTTGTTTAGTTCCTCTTAAATTAACCAAAACAAGAGACTGCTTAGACAGCAAAACCCAGGCCCAAATGACGATATTGCAGTCTTTTCACGAGTCTAAAGGGTAGGGGAAGTTTAGACCAAAACAATAATATAGGCCCAATTAAATAAATATCTGGCCCAATTTGCATAACGAAAGGGGCAGACCGTGTCTCCAATCAGCTAACCCATCTGTCCAGATTTTTGTGAAGAAAGCCCATTCAATCAAATGGGGGTGATCCGCCATAGCCAATGGCCCAAGATGAAGGCACGTGAATTAGTCATGATTGAAAGAAAATCTTGAGTTGCATAAAATTTGGAAGAAAAGCAATTTTCCATCTAAAGCCCGCACCAATCCAGGAAAAAAAATTATTTGAGACGCCTTAATCAAAGCATTGTCTCTATAAAAAAATATGGTGTTTTGTACCAGTGGTCAAAAGCAAGAACCATGGAATCAGGGGCGGAGCCAGGAATTTTTGTCGGGGTGGACACAATTTGTCGATATTGAACGTCGAATTTTTGTCATGGATATCAATATTACGAAAAAAATTGTATTAAAAACTTAATCAAGCTTGACGAATAAGCGAAAAAATTGACTAAATATTCTTATAATCAATGGCTTTTCTCTTATTAGTATGTTCACAGCAAATTAACCACTTACAAAAAGAGACTTACTGATGTTCCTGTGGATGCTTCTGGGCTTGAGGTTGTGCTATTGTTGAAGACCTAATGTAGTGATGTTTCTAGTGTTTTTGGATTGAGCGGTGTAGGTGAAGTTTGACCGTTTAGCTTATTAGTAATAAAAAATTAAAAAAAAAGCCCAAAAAGAAAAAAATGAGCACAGAAGTGCCCACCCTAGGCCGTATATGGCTCCGCCCATGCATTGAATAAAGTTCACTGTGATGCCGGTGGTCACCGGAATTTTTCATGAGATGAAGCGACTATTTTAATGGTGCCAAATAGAGCATAAAATCCATCCCTAGGAATCGAAGCCACCATTGTATCAAAATATCTACTGTTGAGATATGTTATAAAGAACAACAAAAAGCTTCCTTTGAAGATTAGAGGATAGATTCTGATTGGAGCTTTCGAGCGGTCAAGAGAAGTAGTAATGTTATGCTGAATTCTTTAGCTCTCAGCCGCGAACTTAGGATCTTGAAGCCACCGACTTAAATGAAATGCTAAGTGTCTGGAGTTCCCATTGGCTGGAATGAATAAGCTTCTTTTAACTGGTCATGAAGATCAATTTTTTTTCAAAAATCGTTTCTAGCAACCAAGAAATTTCTCTCTTTGTTCCTTTTCCATAAGCTTGGACTTGGACTTGGACTTGGATTGTTTTCTATTTTGTTTTGACTGGGACACTAAAAAAGTTGACCAATTGGCTTCCCAAAAATCTTTTTCCTAGCTACTCCATTTTCATCATTTGCAGTGATCGACTTCTTAAATTTGGCCAAAGGAACTACTCGGAAAAGTCTTTTCTGTTGGCTTTTGAAAGTGATGAGAACTTGGTTAATGTACTGACGGGCCGGCCATGAGAATTAAGAGGCTCTAGACGACTAATTATTACGAGGTCTTTCAACATAATCATTTTTTTTATAACAAAAGCTACACACCATACCATTATTTTCTTTTTGACTTTCAAGTTCTAAAACGATGCTTATAACTACAAGAAATTAAACATAATTAATATTTAATAATAACAGCCTCTGGATAAAGTAGTGTTGGTCACTAAAACTCTTCCCAAATAAATAACTTGAAGTTGGGCAACTTCAATATTAGAAGTTATAACTAAATCTATCGCTGAGCAATTAATTCCTATTTTCTAAAAAGTAAAAGTAGTTAGAACTTAGGACTTGAACTAGAATTATAAATCTAAGTATGAACAATGTAGACAGAGTTTAATGACAAGAAGGGAGAGCAGACCAATATGGAGGCATCATAGGATTATAGTCTTCCATGTTCAGGACATAGTTGCATTCTGCAAGCTGATGACGAATACTCGTCCCTTGAGGCTTGTCGGAGCTTGGAATCGAAATGCTTTCGACTGCCTCTTCGCCTGAAACTTCTGTGTAACCGATAGAGGTTTGTTTTTTTTGTCAATTGCTCCTTGAGTATTGCCCTCAATGCCAAAACCTTGCAATTGGAATGGAAACAAATAGAAAAGCTAGAAACTTGTATGGCGTTGGATGATGTTAGAGATAAATAAAAAATGTTAAAATTTTGTTGATTAAATTGTATGAAGAACCTGTTACTTTTTGATGAAGATGTGCAAACAAAGTCCATATCAGTCAAAAATAAAAAACAAAATTGGATTTCTGCGCATAACTATGGGCATAGAGATGGAAACTCGAGTCTTTTGCATAACTATGGGCATAGAGAAATGATGGTAAGGAAATTAGGTATTTGAGGTTTATTTGGTGTTTTTTTTTTTTGGGCTTTTTTTAGGGCCACTTAATACTTGAGCCCCAGGGGAGTGGATTGGGGATTTTTTTTAGTGTCCCCTAAAAATTTGAGGCCCAAGGCCATTGCAGGGCCGGCCTTGTGTACTGATTCTCACATACGGCGCCAATGATATTATCAAAAATTGTCACATGTTGATTCTCAACCTTGACGATTGAGGATGACCACGTACGAAATATTCGGTACCTGAAACAAAGGCTTCGAGGTGTGTTCCCGTCGCCCCTCCGATACTTAAGTTGGCGAAAGGGGAAAATATATGCATAAGACTATAAATTGAATGTAAAATATACTTGAATAATGAATTGTGGTCATATATTTATAGAGTAGGTGGTACACTCCTAGTATGGTTAGATTATCACATATCTAATCATTTTTAGAGTTTTAGAATGTGTTAAAGTTCTATTAGAATATGTTCTAGTGTGATTCAACCTTATCGAAATTGGATAAGTTTGAAGATGGAAGTAGAGTCCTACTAAAATATGTTTTTTGAGATAGAGAAAGGGATAAACGTAAAAATTCGAGGTGACGTGGAATCTTCACATGCGACAATTAAACTCGAGGAGGACACCTTGGATAAACTCCCTAGATGACTAGAAACAACATCGAGCATTGTTGTTCATGGTTGATAAAAAATGACCATATCAAATCATCAATACTTAAATCTAGAATACAATGTTTAATACCAAGATGTTGTTAACTACATGGTATAATATACTCTAGATATGTGATCATTTGAGATGGATATCTCTTTCAAGTTCAAAGGACTTGGGATCGAACCACCCACATGCTATGATTATGCTTGCACTAAGCCCATGTCTATTTCAAAACTCTTGACAAAAAAATCAATTTTTTTACCCTTTTTTTTTTTCAAAACATTGGGGCCCACTATAAAAGAACCTAGTCAAATATTGCAGCTCAATTCCATGGACAACTATAGGAATTATGCTTAAAAGCGGAAACAAGCATGCGCTAAACAAGTTAAAAACATATTCATTGTGCACTAGGGCATATTCAACATCACTCTATTTTGAATTGATTGATTTGATAATATTTCAAAACCTTTGAAACAAATGGGAAACACCATTATTTATGTCAATAAGATAGGTCTTCTACCAAGGCAAAATTGTTTTGGAAGTTTGGCTAAGTAATTTAAATTTCCTTGCTTAATGAATGCCTCTAATTTAGCCCCTGTTTGAAACTCATTTTGAGTAGAAAAGAATTTTTGGAATAGTGATTGATATAAGAATGTGTGGTGGAAAAGTGATGAAAAGTTTTTGATTTGTGTGTAATATTATTTTATTAGGAGAATGTGTGGTTGAAATGAAAAATGAGAATGAGAATGAGAAAGAGAAAGAGAAAGAGAAATTAATGAGTGTCAAACGGGGACTTACTATTTTGAGGTTGTCTTTTGATCACATCTTTTCCTACTAAAGTCTCTTTGTATTTAGAGCATATTTGAGGTGGCTTATAGCTGTGAATATATGGTTATTTTTGACTTATTTTATATTAAAAATAAGTCATAATATAATACTTATATTTAAGCACAAGTGCCTCCAAAGATTCTCTTAATTTATTATTAATCTATAATGGTCAAAAAATTAGTGAGTCCTTCATCCTCAGAGCCTTGGCACCAATTCTTTAGTTTTTGAATATTATGTTGCTTTTGCCCTCCATTTTCTGAAACTCATTCTCTCAAATTCATCTTTTAACAGAATCCATAATTTTTATTAATTTTTTAATCACATATTTCATCAACATTTATAAATATATTAAGGCTCCGTTCGGTAGGGATTAAAATTGAAAATATGACCGTTATTGAGTTCCACTCGTCTAATAAAAATCAACAATAACGACTAGTTTTTCAATTTTAATCCCTACCGAATAGGCCCTAAAAATCTATTTTTTAGTTAAATCAAACAAAGGCGTTTTATGAGGCCCTTAAACAAAATCTTTTTACAAGCATATGAAATTATAATGAAAATTTAGAGAGTAAATTGCTATATATGTAATAAATTGCAGATCAATATTGCAATTTTTTATTTTTTTTATCTTTTACCCCTAAAAACTTTTTCTCTCTTTCTTCATTAGGTGAGAAAGTAACTGTGGTATTTACTTTACCTTTCTCCAAACACACTTTTGCTATTCTTTCACCCTCCATTTCTGTTCTTATTAGGTAAAATTTCATTTTCACTCTTTTTATTTAATTGATTATCTCAATCCAATTACTTTTGCCACTATAACGAGGGAAAATGATGAAATGATATTCCATTTGAAATTAATAAATGAAGCTCAGTTAAAAAAAAAAAAAAAAAATTGTTGTGAGGTATTAATTTTTCATTTTGGAGAAGCAGTATAGGAGTTTCGTTGCTGGCTTTGGTGAAACCGTCTACAATGAAGGGTCATTCTTGTCCTCATTTTCAATCACACATTTTTTAATAAAATAATATTTTTCATCACATTAATAAATTTTTCATTTTTTTCAACCACACATTCTCCATTAATCTATTATTCTAAAATATATTATTCGAAAATAACGTGGCGCAAACACACTTATAGTGTAATGAATGGTATTACACCAAATTTGATGTAAGAATATTTCTAAATACAAAATGTTCTTTCCTTCAGAGAATAAATGATTAAAAATGACTTCCAAGAGACGCACTATTTTAACCTTCCAAAACAGAGAGAGTTTGATTATCTAAATTTAGAGTATCAAACATCCTCTCTATTCTTAATGTACAATGATTGCATTTAATAAATCTCATATTCAACGGTCGACTTCTTAAACTATTCGAATTACATTTAAATTGATTGGTCAATAAATATAAAATTTTATGTTAAATAAAATATGAAAAAAAAAATCAATAAATGTTTCTTGAGAAAAAAAAAACAAAATGAAGAGCTAAAATAGAGAGTTTGTTGGAGTGTATAAAAAAATGTCTCTCTAAATTTAAAGATGCATTCTATGACACTTCACTCGTTCCATAAAGATGATTCTCTCTCTTTTTTATTTTGGACACGAATTAAGAAAAATTAGTTAATATAGTTGAAAAATAAATTTCACCATCATTGTTATTAATATACCCCTACATTAATGCAATCAATATTCAAGATAATTAAATTATACATGCAATGTTCAAGGTAATTAAATTATTTTTGGTACTAGTTATTTTTAATGCAATAATCTAGATAATTAACATTCCAAAGTCATCCAAATGAATAAATGTCATGAAAATGAAATTTTTTTTTTGTTTTTAATTTATTGTTCCAATTACAACTGATGAATAATGGAGTAATTTATATTTGTGATAAGTATATTAGAAAATTAATATATTATCTATACTCTCAAATTTTAGAATCATGACTATAATTTACGACGGATGAAAGAGAAATACAAGACTATTTTTATGGAAGGAAAGGAGTATATAAAATGTTCTTTATAAATAAAGAGTTTCTTTGAGATGCACTATTTATTTACTTCAAATATTAAAAAATTCAATAACCCCATTTTGCCCTTCCTTTCACTTTACAAATTTCTTTTCTTTCATCTATGTCCATCTTTAATTTAATATATTTTAATATATTTATAATTATTTTAGTGTGATCATTATTTTTATTAAAAATTTATTTTAAAATTTTAATTAAATAATAAGTAATAATTATTTTAACAATAAATTAATAGTGTTCATTAAAAAGTCAAAATTGGAGGTCCATCTCATACTTCCATCTTTTGCTTCATCTTCATTATTCGAAATGTATTAATTGATCATATATGAGATGGATATACTAATTCAGATAAATAAATGACAAAGCGAGTTGTCATTCTCGTTATATGTAATTTTTCTTGCGCGTTCAATGTAATTTTTATAATTTGCGGTATTGTGTTAAATGGTTTTTTTTTTAAATTTATTAATAAATGCAATATTTTAGTTCATTAAATATAATTTCTAATTTCACAATTTTTGTAATCAAATAATTCAAAATAAAATTTGGTGTAAAACCATCTTCAATGGTGCACATCAAATTTGGTGTAAAACTTGATGTAATCATTGACAAGGTTACACCGACCATTGGTGATAATCTTATAATATGTTTTAAATCTTTACCTACACACCAAATTTGACGTAACCATTGATAAGGTTACACCAACCATTGAAGATGGTCTTATAATCTGTTTTAAATCTTTACAAACACCATAAATAACTTTGCTTTTGGACTACTTCGTACATCTATAGTTAATATTGTCATAAATTAATTTAGGTTCGTGGCCATAGAAATAGATTGTGACAGTTCGTTAGTCTAGGTCTAGAGGAGGAGTCCTTTATTCTTACATCTTGTAATTTTTACCTTGCAGAGGATGCTTTTGAACCCGTGTAGATTGTGCAGTGATATTAATGGACTAGATTTACCAAGATGGATAACGAGCAGACATCGACGAGCTCCAACGAGAATATTGATCATGAGAGCGATCATGAGTCAACTAATATTTCATGCGTCCCGTGATACAAGAAGTATGTCAATCTCGAGATATATTTCTTTTTGTTACTCCAATATTGTAAACTGAGTCCTTGTTTGAGTCTCATTATCTAAAAAATCATTTTTGCTCAAATTCATTTTTAATCAAGTATAACTAACATTAGTGTTGTTACACGAGTATTTTATCATAAGTACACTAACAAGATAGGAACGACGAGCGAAAATTAGATATTCTCAGTAAAATAATGTTATACATAAACTCAAAACTTTTCTCTATTATTTAATCACACATTCCCCCAAAAATTACTGTTACAAAATCTAATTTCCCAAAAAAACAATGGCTCAAACAGAGGGTCGATTATTCCATTAGTTGGATTGTTAGGTCATATATCCCCTCTTTAAGTTTAATTCTATTTTCCTGTATATTTCAAGAGGGATAAACCTGTTAAACAATACAAAGAAAACAAAGAAGAAGAAGATGCTAGAGTTTCATTAATAGTGTATAATGAAATTGAGTACAAAATATAACTTTAACCTAAATATAAAGAGACTATATATAGGCGAAACGAGGAAAATTAAAAAGCACTATTGTACCTTTAATAAATAATAAAACAAAATAATATTTCTTAACATCTTCCCTCAAACTCACGATGCGGCAGCTACAAGTATCGAGAGTTTGCCAACTAGAAAACGAAAACGAGAAATAGAATGTGACTTGATGAAGAAATCTGCAAGCTGCAAAGAAAAAGAAACAAATGACAAAGTAATTGTGTTATACTTGAGATGATGATGAGAAATGTGACAATCGATCTTAATGTGCTTAGTTCGTTCATGAAAAATTGAGTTGTGAGCAATTTGAATGGAACTCTGATTATCGCAATACATAGGAGTGGGATGAGAAAGAAAAACTATCATATCTACAAGTAACCAACGTAACCAAACAATCTCTTTGGTAGTAGATGACATAGCATGATATTATGTTTCAGTTGAAAATTGAGAAACAATAGATTGTTTCTTGCTCTTCCAAGAAATAAGAGAATCACTCAAAAAGATGCAGAAACCAGTAAAAGACTTGCGATCTGTGAGATTACTGCCATGATCAGCATCAAAGTATGCACGCAGCTCCAAGGAAGAGGTGGATAGAAGTAAAAGACTTTGAAAGACTGTACCTCGAAGATATCGTAAAATATGAAGAACAGTTGCCCAATGAACTGTAGTAGGAGAAGCAACAAACTGGCTAACAACATAAATATCATATGCAATATCTAGACGAGTAATCGTGAGATATACCAAGCTCCCAACAATAGTACGGTATAAAGTAGGATCTGACAAAGATAAATTATCAGAAAAAGAATACTTTGCGTTAACCTCAATGAGAATATCAACAATCTTATTATCAGTAAGTCGGCCCGCTCAAGAATATCTGCAACATATTTCGATTGAGAAAGAAGATAACCTCTTTGTGAGCAGACTACCTCAATACTCAAGAAATATCGTCAAGAACCTAAATCTTTCATTTCAAACTGTTTAGCTAACTCTGTCTTCAAAACTGAAATACCATCAATATCATCACCAGTAATAATCATGTTATCAACAAATAAAGATAGAATGATATGACCTGCATCAGTGCACTAAACGAAAAGAACAGAATCTGACTACTAGAAGCAAATCCAAAGGAAGAGAACACAACAGAAAAATTTTCAAACCAAGCACAATGTGCTTGTTTGAGATCATATAACGCTTTCTTGAGCTTGCAAACATATCCAGAATCATGTGAAACATCAGGAGGGGGTGCTATATAAACTTCTTCTTGAAGATCTCCATTTAAGAAAGCATTTCTAATATCGAGTTGAGAGATACGCTACTGACGAACCGAAGCTACTACAATAAGAATACAAATAATAGTCATTTTTGCAACATGAGCAAATGTCTCCTCATAATCCATACCATACTTTTGAGAGTAACATTTTGCAACCAACCTAGCTTTGTATTTCTCAATTGATCCATCATAATTAGTCTTGAGTTTATATACCCAACAACAACCCACAACACTCTTACTACGAGGCAGGAGAACCAAATCCCAAGTACCAATCTTATGTAAAGCAAAAAGTTCCTCATCTATAACTTGCTGCTAAAGATGATCAAGAATCGTCTCTTTATAGGAAGAGGGTTCAGAGAGAAAATGAATAGAATCTAAAAAGGAAGTAGAAGATGAAGAATAAAAAGAATAAGCAAAATCTGATAACTTTGTAGACTTACAAATGCGTATGGATTGACGTAGAGGTGGATCCACAATCTCAAACGGAGTTTGAGGGGCCATAGGAGAAGAGGGAATTGTATTAATCAAACCTACAGTAGTAAGAACAGCTTCACCCCAAAACACACTAGAAACAGAAGCAGACAACAAGAGAGAACGAACAGTTTCAACAATGTGTCTATGTTTTCTTTCAGTAACACCATTTTGCTCAGGAGTATCTGTATACGAAGTTTGGTAAATAGTTCCATCTAAGGCAATCAGCTCACAAAATCTATTAGAAGTGTATTTCTTACCCAAATTACACCTAAAACATTTGATAATAGCAGAATGTTGAATTTTGACAAGAGCACGAAAGGCTAATTATATCTCAAGAATTCAGAACAATATTTCATTAAATAAACCCAACAATAACGAGTATGATTATCAATAAAAGAAACATAATATCGAGACCCTCCTTTTGTGGCAACAGGAGAAGACCCCCTTACATCAGAATGAATCAAATCAAAAGGAGAAGAAGAAACAGAAATATTTTGATTAAAAGGTAAAGCTGAAAATTTTGCCAGTTTAGATCCACTACATTCAGAAATATCACAAGGTTGCAAATTTCCTAACGCTCTAGTGGAAGCCAAAAATCTCAAACGATAAAACGAAACATGACCTAGATGAGAGTGCCATAAATAAAAACTAGAAGAAGAATGACTCAAACGAAAAAAAAATGACAAATCAACACTAGTAGTAGCAGCAACAACTGACACTTTTAGCTCATCCAAAATATATAGTCCACCCTTCCTACGGCATGTCCCAATCAGCTTGTGAGATTGCAATTCCTGCACATAACAAGAAAAAGAGGAAAATGTGACTAAATTACCAGAATCACATAACTGACCAACTAAAACAAGATTTAATGTGAGTTTTGGAATATGATAAACATTAGGAAGAAACAAGTGAGGTGTGACAACAGAACCAACACCTGCTAAATGCATAGGAGTGTCATCAGCAGTCATGATAGGGATAGAAGACGAATGAGACACAGAAGCAAAAGATGAAGAATCTGAAAACACGTGATGTAAAGCATCAGAATCCAAGACCCATATAGAATGTAACATACCTGAATAACCATGAGGCAACTGACCTACGGAAGGAGAAGAAGCAAACATAGCTTATAGTTGTAAGGAGAGAAACTTCTGAAATTGCTTAGCCAGAGTACTAAGATCGGTGAAGAGACCTGATGAAACTACTGCGCAGTATTAGACTGTGGTGGTTTATAGTCCTGAGGTGGTCTATGAGCATTCGATTGTGACTGATTGCTAGGCTTCCAAGCTTAAAATTATTGCTGCGATTGATTTTGTTGTCTGAACTTAGAACACCGAGCCTTCCAAAGACCTTTCTACTTACAGAAACTACACTCGTCGGGGGCAGCCCTTACGTGAAATTTATTTTGATTATTAGAGAATGACTTAGAAGGCACTGCTAGCACAGAAAAATTAGAAGTAGAAAGGATTCCCTTTTTAGAATAAGACTTGAGACGTATTTCTTCAGCCAATAACTCACTAACAGCTGGGTCAACAGAAGGAAGTGGAGAACGATGCAAAACTGAACCTCTAAGACCTTCAAAATCACTGTGAAGTGCAGTTAAAAATTGTACCAACCGTTGCTGCTTTCTATGAGCAATATAAGCACCACATGCTTTTAATTCGTCTGATTCTGTAAGAGCCGATTGATCCCAAAGATTTGTTATAGTAAAATAAAACTCCTGAATACTCATATTCTTCTACTGAAGAGCTTGTATATCATTCTCCAATTGATACTGCTTTACAAAATTTGATTGAGTAAATAACCTTTGTAGATGATCTCAAACCTCATTTACTGTCTTATACTTCGCCAACTCTCTACCTATGGAATGCTCAATAGAATTATTAATCAAAGTAATAATTTTTGCATTATTTGCTTCCTAGGCATCTATCAAAGAAACATAACCCTCATAGATATTCTCAAGTTTTACAAAAGTTCCACTAACGTATCCCCACATCTTTTTACCCTTAAGAAAATTTCTTATCGTGTAACTCCAATACGAATAATTCTTTCCATCCAACCTCACACTCACAGACTGAAGCAAATCGTTTCTTTCAATAGCCATAATAAAAAAATAAGGAAAAATAAATCGCAAAAGAAAGGAAAACGAAATACCAGATTGCAGAAACTGAAAGAAAACTCTCTCGGAGTTGGATCCGAGGAAGCTGTGTTTGAGATTAAACCTTATCTCATGAAATTTTACTCTGATACCATGTTAAACAATACAAAGAAAAAAAAAAGAATAGGAGGATAGGGTTTCATTAATAATGCATAATGAAATTGAGTACAAAAGCTAACTTTAACCTAAATATAAAGAGACTATATATAGGCTAAACAAGGAAAATTAAAAACAAGATTATTCTACCCTTAATAAATAATAAAACAAAATAATATTTCTTAACAAAACCCTTCTGTACAGTAGTTTGATTTTTAAAAATAGGCAGAGAAGTATTTTTCAAACAATAAGTACTCTACGGTATAAATTTATAATTAAACAACGTCCCCACATATGTGAAGTTCTAGCAGTAGTTAAGGTAAAAATTTAACTAATCGAATAATGTTATTTATACATTATTGCGTATATGTTGATGATATGAAAGAAATAGAAAGAGAGGAAAAAAAAAGGAGAATGAAAGAAAGAAAGAAAAGCAAGTCAAGTCAACATTATCTATTTATATATTAATATATACACAATGATGTACACGTAGCATTACTCTAAATAATAATATAGCGACTAACATGCTTCACATATTTGATAAGATATACTAGACACAGTACAATTTTGAAAAAGAAAATGCGAATTACGAGAGTTTAGCCCGATAATTACGGGAGACGAATACATTATTCACCTTGGTAACCATTTTTACAACTCCTTTAAAAATCTCTTTTTTCTAAAGCTAACATCCAGTTCAATTCCATGGTCGGGTCGAAGAAAAGTAGAATAATTTTGCGTGTCAATAATTTAGTGAATCGTTTTAAAGTAGTGCACAACCTACTGGGGACCACAAAAGCATAACAAAAAGATAATATACACACATCCATCACCCAACCTAGAGAAAAATAGCATTGCTATTAAGACCAAACAACGTTTGTAAGACGGCCCCGGAGGTAGTTGGGGACTTTAAGAAACTGATGCTAAGCTTTGTTGTGTCATTTTCTATTAAAACAGATATGGGTTGGATACCATGTCACACTACGATTTCAGTAAAGTTTAACTAATTGGTGTTGTTTTCTATGTGCTTTTTAAGTACATGTTTGTAGGCCGAAAGGCGACCATCTCACAAATCAAGTACTACATTTTTTTTTTTCCGTTACTCGGCTCAGCTTTTTATTATATTTACTTGAAATTCTAATTGACGACGACTTTTTCGTACAAGTTAACTTTTGAAACGAATTGGATCACTTTCTGGTTAGTTGAAAATTATAAGGTTGCACGAAAATGAGAAATGAGATGTAAAACGATATGTGAAAACGTTATTTTGAAAAAGGTAGGATACCTTGTTATAAAAAATTAAATTTTTTTTTATAAATTCTATATTTAACTTTGAAATATTATTCAATGTTAATTAAAAAATGAAAACACCAAAAAAGTCAATCTACGCTAACTAAAATGGTAACCTACATAGTTACAACCAATGTCAATAATTGTACGAGTAGATATTAATAATCAATCATTAATATATTGTTTCGCAATAGAAGGGATTTGTGAAAGAATAATGTTGGAAAAAGTATAGACAATTATTTGATGTTTAACCTAACACATCCTAATGGTTATGCATCTATACAAACAAACGTACGAGTATCACATTCAAACTACAATTCAGGATAGCAGATATCTTCTGATTTTCACTTTTTATTGTTTTAGCAAGAAGTGGTTGATTCTATTATACTTTCTAAATTCATAAATTTCATTTTCTACTATCGAAAAAATAGGAATTTATCGTTTATATTTTCCTAATTATGAAACCAATACATAATTCAACTATTGTTGTAGTAATTTTAACGATATTGCGCTTGTTTGATAAATATTTTTTGAGTGATTCTTTGAAGAGGTTTTTTTTTTTTTTTTTTAATTGAAAAGTATGATAAAGTTATGGAATAAATATGAAAAATGAGCTTTTTTTTTTTTAGAAAACGTGTAGTTTAAAATGAGTGTGCAGCGTGAACAATTTTTCTGCACTAAACTAATACATGGAAGACATGAAAAAAGGGGGCTTGGATAAAAGCTTCGAGGCCCTAGATGACTAATATTCATTTAGATTCGTTTATTGTTGAGTTAAAAAAAAAATAAAAAAAATAGTCCATTCTTTTGAAATATGGACCTTTGCCATCCATTTATTTCTACTATATGAGATATAAATGACCTAGTGAATCACAATGAAGAAATTTATGATATAATACCTGAATGGTGGAGAGATAAGTTGCTAAAGTTTTCTAATGTCTTTTTCTTCATCCTTACAACATATTACAGATGAAATCCTGCCAGAAAAATTGGAAGAAACATACATAAATGAACAGAAATGCTAATAGAAGAGTACCGAATATCATGTCATTCAAATAGAGTCCGTGCTTCCAGTTTCATCAAATTTAATATACAAACGGAAGACAAATGAGAAGGAAACAATTTGTTAGCTCTATATAATATTATTGCATAATATTTAGTTTCCTTTTTTGTTTACTTTTCTTGTAATGTATAAACTTGTGTATTTCATTGAAAACCTAATCTTTTAGTGGCTCGATAATATATTTTCTTCTTCTTCTCTTAATTCTTCTCCTCCTTCGGTTGGTTTATCGAATTAGTTTGTATTGTTTTCATTGTATCAGAACCCAAATCGGTGCATTGAAGTTGATTATTTCTTCTCAAAGTATTGGAAACCCATACCCCTGTTTCTTTCATTTGGAAATCCACCTTAATGGAGAAAACTCTCCCACTTGCATTGTTTTGCGGGTAAAGTGGTAGTTCGATAATTTGAATGCAGTGAGGACCTTGTGGAGGATGACTCGGCCATAAATTTTTTTTTTTTTTTTTGGTAGCCAAAGTTTGTTTGTGGTGCAGTGGACGGTGGTAATCTGTTTGTTGGTGCGGTTAGGAATATTGGGCCTAACTCCACCTAATAAAATCGGCTTATTAGGGGAGGATTGCCCTCACCTTATTAAATAGATCATTTATATTTTCCCAAGCAATGTGGGATTCTAATATGTTAGGAATAATTGGGCCTAACTCTACCTAATAAAACCGGCTTATTAGGGGAGGATTGCCAACACCTTATTAAGTGGATTATTTATATTTTCTCAAGCAATGTGGGATTCTAATACGCACCCTCACGCACAGCGTGGACCATGCCAAACAACTGTGAACAAATCGATATTGGGTGGCACCCAACATTACATAATTGGGCCTAGCTCTGATACCATGTTAGGAATATTGAGCCTAACTCCACCTAATAAAACCGGCTTATTAGGGGAGGATTGCCCTCACCTTATTAAATGGATCATTTATATTTTCCCAAGCAATGTGGGATTCTAATAGTGAGCGTGGCAGTCCAAAAATTTCAGTCGTGGATCAATTTCGACCGCGATAATTTCCCTTTCCACTTCCATATCTCTGATTTTTTTGGGGGCAGCTTCGAAGGTAGTATTTTCCTTGGTAAGTTTCGAATCGTTTAGTGGTATTAGTTGGTTATATATGTACAATGCAATATATTCCGATGGTAATTTGTGGTGGTGCATTGGTTGTCATTGAGTTTCTTAGAATTTGATGATTTTTTTATTGGTAGTAGCTTATTTGTTGATTTCATGATGGCAAATGAAAGGGATAATTCGCTTCAATCCATTAGTATCAGACTAAATGGTAAAAATTACTCATATTGGAGTACAGAAGAATTTTATAAAAGGAAAAAAAATTGTGGGGTCATGTTAGTGGAACTCTTGTGAAACCTAAGAACACTATTGAGAATTATATGACAGAGTTAGATAATTGAGAGTCGAACAATGCGAAAATTCTCATTTGGATTCATAATTCTGTTGAACAATACATTGGTACATAATCGACGAAGTTTGAAACAACAAAAGAAGTTTGTGATCACTTTCAGAAGTTATACACTAAGTCAAAATTTGCAAAGCAATATCAATTGGAGATTGATATACGGGCTTTACAACAGAAGAATATAAGTATTCTCGAGTTTTACGCTGCTATGAATTCAATTTGGGAGGCTCTGACGAAATCAACTGGACTACAAGCATGTGAGGAATATATTACTTTTAGAGAGGAGCAACAATTAGTTCCATTTTTTATGGCACTTCATAGTGATTTTGAGGGACTTAGAGGCTCTATCTTGCATCGCACTCCACTTCTCTCAGTTGATTTGGTGGGTGGTGAACATGTAGCTGAGGAAACATGTTTGAAATCTCTTGCAGTAGAAGTATTTCTTCCTCCATCTAGCACTTCAGTGTTGATTGTACCCTCTCAACTGTTCACACAGAATTGGAACAAAGGTTATATGAGGGTTGCTAGTGATAAGTGTAATTTTTGCAAACAAAAAGGATATTGGAAGTCTCAATGTCCTAAACTATTGAAGAAGCACTAGCCACAACCACAATAGTGATCCTATTGTCCCAATACTAATATAGTTGCCATAATGCCACATAATGACTCGTCTATACTTGGAGCACCACCTTCCTCCAGTCCAATGTTGATTGATTTAGTAGAGCAGTTTCAGAAGTTCTTAGCCACATAGCCACATGCTATGTGAGCCTTTACTAATATAAGTTTTTCATCTCAGAGTCATTCATGTATTTCTTCCTCGTAGATCTTTGACTCAAGTGCTTCCAAATACATGTCAACTAACTCAAAATCCTTTAATGACTTGTGTCCTTCTAACTTGTCTATGTCTGTTATGACTGATGATGACATAACATTGTCTTTAGCATGTGTTGGTTCTATTAACACACATAATTTATCACTTTCAGACGTCTATTGTATACCAGCTTTTAGTTTAAATCTTATTTTTATTGGTAAATTGTGTGATTCTAGATACTTAGTTCAGTTTTCTTCTACTACTTGTCATGTACACGATTATCGATCTCAAAAGCTGATTCGGTTAAGCCATATACAAGGAGGGTTATATGTTCTAGACAATCTGAGACCACCACACGTTGCAGTCTCTGGTGTGACTTGTCATCTTTCTTTTGAATTCATCGTTTACTAGTTTTTATTTTTGGCATTCTCACCTTGGACATGTTTTCGCTAGTCGTTTGAAATTTTTAATTTTTAAGGGTCAAATGGGAGATTTGCAAACGCATGACATTTCTGATTGTAGTGGTTGTAAATTACCTAAATTTTTTGCTTTATCTTTTCCTCAAAGTGTTTCTTATTTTGTTGCAACATTTGATCTAATTCACTCTGATGTATGGGTACCTATTCTTATTGTTACAAAAAGAGAGTCTAGATATTATGTATCTTTTATTGATGGTTATAGTCGTTATTGTTGGGTTTATCTTATGAAACGACGATCTAACTTTTTTTCTATTTGTCGTTCCTTTAGAGCACTTATTAAAACTCAACAATCTGCTGTAATTAAGTGTTTTAGATGTGACTTCGGTGGAGAGTATACTTCGACTAATTTTTCTGAATTGCTTGCCCTTGATGACATAATTCATCAAACCTTGTGTACTAATACCCCACAACAAAATGGTATTGTTGAACGAAAGCATAGACATATTGTAGAAACTGTTCATTCCCTTCTCTTGTATGCCAAAGTTCCCAGTAAATTCTGAAGAGAAACAATTCTCACTGTTGTTTCTTTAATTAATAAGATTTCATCTTCCTACACTTCAGGTATACCACCTTTTGAAATATTGTATGGGCATCCTCCTAATTACTCATCATTAAGAGTCTTTGATTGTACTTGTTTTTGTTAGCCTAAGAATAACTAATCAAGAAGATGGTGAATTGGTGTTTAAACTTTTTTTGACAATTAATCTCAAAACTATTCAATACACAAGAAACAAATTCAAAGTTTAATAAGAGAGATAATTATGCAAAATCGATAACTTAATTCAAGTATAATATAGTACAATATAAATGACAATGTAAAGTAAAGTGCAATAATGTAAATATTACAACCAATTTAATGGGATTTGATACACAATGTGTTCTACGTCTTCGTTACCAATCTCTCCGCCATGAGTAATGCCAAACGCACTATAATGGTAACTTACAACAAGGAGTATCAATCCTTAAGTGACTTACAACAAGGAGTATTTATCCTTATGTGACTTACAAGGAGCATCTACCCTTAAGTGAGTTACAACAAGGAGAATTTATCCTTAAGTGACTTACAAAAATGAGTACTTATCCTTAGGTGACTTAAAATAAGGAGCACATATCCTTATAATCGAGTTTTCACAAGGCTCTCGAACCCACTAAAGTATAATGATAGTTTTACAATTTAAAAAACTCTATTAACAAATGATATAATCAAGTTAAGTATTTAGAGAGTTGAGATAACACTTCAATAGATAGTAAATAATAAAGCTTATGTGTTTGTGATGAAAACTTTGATGAATAATTGATAATGGAATATTTTGTATTTTTGTATCAAAGTTTTCAGACCAATGATCTCTCTTAACAAATAATGCAAGTTAAGTATGAAGATATATTTACACTTAAATTAAAGTGTTGGCAAAGAAAACCTTTATCAAGAATTGAAAATAGATGAGATTGAGAAGTTTACTTATAAAATAGAATTCTTGATGAAATAGATAAAGCTAGTTTTGATCAAATAGAATGTAAGACCAAGTAAACTCAATTTTTCAATGAATGTATTCTCTAAATTTCTCTTGTAAGTTGTTTAACATTGAATGCAAAAATGATGGATATTTATAGAGCAAAATGGACACTTTCAGTCACTTTCGGTTGACCAATTTCGGTTGACCGAAAGTGTATAGCCGTTGAGAAATCAAACCAATTTCAGTTGACCAACTCTGCATTTTCGGTTGACCGAAAGTTGACTTTTGGTTAACCAAAAGTTGACTTTTTTTTAAAAAAAATTACTTTTCCAAAATCTATTTCATATAATGAATGAAAAGCATTTTTACGCAAGTGATAGATTATAAAAATAATTTGAGTTTTATGCATTTGCTAAGAATCGATGAGTTAATACATTTACATTTAAGTTCCGATACACAACTTTTAAACTCTATTATTCAAGATTCTTGTTCTTGTCGTTCTTTTGACTTGTATCTTGATTTGTGTCTTTTGCGAATCTTCAAGTTCCAATTCGATCGTCGCATGCAATCGCTATCGTCTCGAATGATAAATTTCACTTTGATATTCATTTCGAGTCCAACTTATGATGTATTGATTTTGGCCATTCTTGATCGATTTTAACACTGAACTATCGTCACTCAAATTCAAATGTTAGTAAATAAAATGGTTTGTTTGTTATAATCAAAACATTAAGCTTATAATCAACCATAGGCCAACAATTTTGTTCTTTGTCTTGAAGTTGAATCTAGTAAGTAGACATCTTGCTCTGCTATATGTGTTTTCTTGGGTTAGAGGCAGGGGTAAAACGGTTATCGCAATTTTGATTCCATTAATAAAAAATTATATGTTTCTCGTCATGTCGTGTTTCTTGAGCACAATCCATTCTTTTCGATCTCTGATAGTACTCATGACATGACTAAAATTGATCTCAATCGTATTAATCCATTTTCTTATGATATTGACAGACCACCTTCCCATACCCCATGTAGTGTTGATTCTTCATGTCCTACAGACACGTGCAGGCTCATGATACCACTCCTCCTTCTGTGGTCTGCAAAGCACTGTCTAAGATTGTTGATCCAGCTCCACTCACTCTCTTCTTCGATATCATCAATGTATTCGTAAGTCCACTTAATTATCTGATTTTGCTTTTCTTTTTATTCTGAATCTTTTTGTTGTTTTATAACCTCATTCACAAGTTATCTGAACCTTCTTCATATAAAAAAGCTATTCTAGACCCTCTTTGGCAATTGGCTATGGTTGATGAACTCTCTGCTCTATATAAGACATGCATTTGAGACTTGGTTGCATTGCCTTCAGGTAAACATGCTATTGGTTCTCGTAGAGTTTATAAGATGAAAACCAAATCTGATGGTTCAATTGAGCGTTAAGACTAGTTTGGTTGCTAAGGGCTTTAATCAACAGTATGGTATGGATTATGAGGAGACTTTTGCTCTTGTTGCCAAGATGACCATTATCCGTACACTTATTGCAGTTGCATCTGTTAGTTAGTGGTGTCTCTCTCTCAGTTAGATGTTAAAAATGCCTTTTTGAATGGAAATCTTCAAGATGAGGTTTACATGGTTCCTCATCCTGGTCTTATGACCTTAAACAAGCACCCCATGCTTGGTTTGAGAGGTTTTTCACTGTTGTTACCTCTTTTGGTTTTACATCCAGTTATCATGACTCTGCCATATTTTTTAGATGCACTTCGGCTGGTCGCATTCTACTTTTGCTATATGTTGACAATATAATTATTACTAGTGATGATGTTGATGGGATTGTAAATTTGAAATCAAATTTGGCTAGTCGTTGAAATGAAGGATTTAGGGGCATTATCTTATTTTTTGGGGATCGAAGTTGCATCTTCCCCTAGAAGTCATTTTCTCTCTCAGTCTAAGTATACTATGGATGTTATTGAGTGTGCTCGTCTTAATGATACTAAAACTGTTGATACTCCCCTTGAGTCCAACGCTCGATATTTATCCCCGACGGTGTATCCTTGATTGATCTCACTTAGTATCGCACCATTGTTAGCTGTCTGATTTATCTTACCATCACACATCGCTTATGATGTTCACATTGTTAGTCAGTTTGTTTTGACTCTTACAATTCATTGGGTAGCTGTTGTTCATATTTTGCGCTATCTTCGTCGTACTTTCTTTTAGAGTCTTTCATTTCTATCAACCTCCTCTTTAGTACTTCGTGCCTTCTCTGACGCTGATTGAGCCAGTAACCCAATCGATCGCAAGTCCACTATTGATTTTTATATATTTTTGGGGATGATTCCCTTATCTCTTGGAAGAGTAAAAAACATATTGTTGTTTTTCGTTCCTCTACTGAAGCAGAGTATTGTGCTATGACATTCACTACCATTGAAATTGTGTGGTTGCGTTGGTTACTTGTAGACATGAGTGTTTTTTTCCTCCTCTCCAACCCCTATGTATTGTGATAATAAAAGTGATATTTAGATTTCTCACAACTCTGTGTTCCATGAGCGCACGAAACATATTGAGATTGACCATCATCTGATTCACATCTAATTCGCAATCATTTGTAGACTGGTACTATTTCTCTACTTTTTGTTTTTTCATCGTTACTACTTGCTGACTTCTTTACGAAGTCTCATCCAGTTCATCATTTTCGCTTCTTACTTGACAAACACTTGCTACTTTTGTTGTAGTATCGTGAGTTTGAGAGGGGATGTTAGCCTTATATAATATTATTACATAATATTTAGTTTCCTTCTTTTATAGGTTTCCTTTTTTGTTCACTGTTCTTGTAATATATAAACTTGTGTATTTCATTGAAAACATAATCCGTTGGTGACTCAATAATATGTTTTCTTCTTCTCTTAATTCTTCTCCTCCTTTGGCTGGTTTATCAAATTAGTTTGTATTGTTTTCACAACGTAGGTGAAATCTCAATCTGGCCAAGTCAATGGAGATTCAATTATAGCAATCAAGGACATGAAGCAACAGCTAGGATACCATGACGAAACCATTCACAAATTAAAACAGGGCTTAAAAGACTTTTTCCACTGAAGAACACAAGATTTATAGAGCCTATTTGGTAAAGATTAAAATCAGATTAAAATCAGATTAAAATTGAAAAACTAGTCGTTATTGTGAATAAATAAAGATTCAAACAACAATCTTTAAAAAGAATAAATGTTTTTTGAATAAATAATTAAGGAAAATAGCATATGTACATTGCTCAAATTTTCAAACAAAGATTTTGATTGTGAAGCCAAGTAATTCAACTCCAACAATAAAGATTTTGATTTTTGAATCCAAGCAATTCACCTTCAAGTAGAAATGGAAGACAAAGAAAAAGAGTTGTCTTTGTAGGGTAGGTTTTTTTTTTTTTCCTTGTTTTTTTTGGAGATCCCAAGCCTTTGCCTAGTAGGCCTTGGGCCATGGCCGGCCTTGCCAAGAACTGTCAAAGTATAGGAGAAAAGTGATTTTCAAAAAATCAAAATCAAGCAAGGACTTAATTCCATTTGTTATGGTGGTTGTTTGCAATAATTTGCCTTCTCTTATACTAAACTAACATTATAAAGTTTGCAAAAAAAAAAAAATTAATGTGAGTGGTCGTGTCTAGTCTCCTCACACAAAAATTACGTAGCAAAATGAAATTAACAATAGAATTGCTCAGCTATTATAAGTCCCCATTTTGTACAGCCAAAAATTAATTACAGATTAATTTGAGGTCAAGAATTAATTTTAAACAAAAATTTTATGAAATTTACAACTTTTCAAACATGCATTTTATTAAAAATATAATTTTTATCTACGGGATTATTGTTTCCAACAATATATATTTGGGAGTTCTAAACACCAACTACAACAATGGAACAAAATGATGAAGAATTGAATTAAAAATTCCAGAAGTCAATTATTTTTGCATCTTCCCCCTCTCTTTTTCAGCCACATGTCTGTTTTTTCCATTAATTCCTTATTAATTAAATCCAACATCAGACAACAAAAAATTTCCCAACGCACTCCACGACACCGTTTCACCTCTCTTCTCCCATCCTCGTATCCAAGTTCTCGAAGTTGAAACCCCTGTTCCAGTGTTGTCCGATCTCCCCATTTTCCAAATTCACGCGCTCCTGAACTTCATACTCGCTTTAACGGAAAACGCACTCTCTTTCTACATTTATATATACTATACGTAGCACTGACAGAGACGGACCCTAGTGGAGTTGGACCGGACAATGTGAGCCGGGATGAGCAGAGCCGGGGAAGAAGATGACGACGAAGAGGGCTTCCACGACTCCCTCGACCGCCTCCTCTCTTCCTCGAACACTTCCTGTTCCTGCTCCCGTTCCAACTCAGAAGACGAGGATCCGAACTGCAATTACTGCCCCGAGCCAGTGCCCAGGTTCCCCATGGGCTTGTCTAGCAAATACGATATATGGATCGCCCAGCCGTCTTCAGTTGAGGAACGACGCATCCGTCTCCTCCGCCAAATGGGCCTCACTAAAGATCCCTCCCTCCTGCGCCACCGCCCCTCCTTGTCACTCTCCTTGTCATCTTCCGGTTGTTCTCCTGACTTATTTAAAAGATCCGCCTCTTCGGATCACTTGAACACCAGTGAGAGCTCTTCTAATGTTCATAATAATTCGTTGACCCTTATAAATATTAATAGTGATTATGATAGTAGTAGTAATACTAATGGAATATTATCCGGGATTGTGAGATCTAAATCGGACGGGGACGGTAATTCTTGCAAGAGTTTGGAGTTTGGCATTATTAATTCCAATTCCTCTTCACCAGGGAAGGAGGGTATTCTTGGAACTGGATTACCTGTGAAGACTGATAATCAGAACAACAGTCAAAGCCATTCTGATGTTGAGAAATCTAGCAATGGATCGCCAATGATCAGTGCCAAAACTCCGAACAAGCCGCCCAAAAGAGAGATTAGAGAAGATTCAACGTGCAATGGGAGCTTTAGTAGTTCATTGAACATTCCAAGGAATGGGGAGTCTGACGAGGGTTTGGAGTGTAACAAGTTGAATACTGTTAATGGGGTGTATATGATAAAAAATCTGGATAATGGGAAGGAGTTTGTGGTGAAGGAGGTGAGGGAAGATGGGATGTGGAAAAAGATCAAGGAAGTGGGGACAGGGCGACAGTTGACAATGGAAGAGTTCTCTTCTGAGATGTGTGTTGGGACTTCGCCTATTGTGCAGGAGTTGATGAGGAGGCAGAATGTGGAGGACGGGATCAATGATGGTTTGGATTCAAATGCAGAAGGGAACTGTGAGGCTGGATGTAAGTTAAAGAAAAGAGGGAGTTGGTTGAAGAGTATAAAAAATATGGCAAGTACTGTTACAGGGCACAAGGAGAGACGAAGTAGCGATGAGAGAGATACATCATCAGAGAAGGGTGGGAGGAGGTCAAGCTCTGCTACAGATGATAGCCAGGATGTTTCCTTTCATGTGCCTGAAAGAGTTCGGGTCAGGCAGTATGGGAAATCTGTTAAAGAGCTTACAGCATTATACAAAAGCCAGGACATACAGGCTCACAGGGGGTCGATTTGGACAATTAAGTTTAGTTTGGATGGCAAGTATCTTGCTACAGCTGGAGAGGACTGCGTGATCCATGTGTGGCAGGTTGTTGAATCAGAGAGGAAGGGAGATTTGTTGTTGGAGAAAATTGAAGATGGAAATTTTAATCTTCAGTTTTTGGCCAATGGATCACCAGAGCCCTCTTTAATGACACCAAATTCGGACAATTACTCAGAGAAGAAGAGGCGAGGGAAGTCATCCATAAGCCGAAAATCAGTGAGCCTTGAACAGATTTTGGTGCCAGAGAAAGTGTTTGCCCTCTTGGAGAAACCCATCTGTTCATTTCAAGGACATCTGAATGATGTACTGGACCTCTCGTGGTCCAAGTCTCAGGTTAGCTAGCATCTTTACCTTATTTTTCTATTGTTCTTCATATGGTATAATGATTTGAGAAATAATATGGAGTCTTCCTTAACCTCTGTTGTCTAGTTGAAAATGAAATTAATTATGTGACAATCGAATCTTGAATTAACTAAGATTGTCATATTCCTAGACCCTGATTGTGCAATTTAGACATTTTAGCCAAGCTTTTTCTGTCCATGAAGTGATGTGCAGAGACGGTCCCAACACCTGGCCAGGGGGGCGGCCACGCATGTTGGGCTCCGCCGGACCGACTGGCACCGGCGCAGGCAGCTCCTGTGCCTGGTTCGTCTTCTCCATGGTTTTTTTTTTTTTTTTTTTTCTTCCTGTTTTGAAAGTGGGCTGCGGCCTGCTGGTCATCGACATCCCAAATCTCCGCCGATGTAGATGCCCCCCCCCCCGTTGTCTTTTCCCCTAGTTCTTACAACAGTGGTGGTGACAGCCTCGTCATCGTCAAAACTTGGGTCTGTGCTACGCAACTAATAATGTTTCTATGTTCTTTCGACACAAATCGGAACCGAAACTGTCATTTTCCTCAGGCGAACTCATTGCCACGAAACCCTAGAATTCCCAATTGCCATGAAACAGCAAAAAAACTTGAATAAAAGGAGGTGGTGATCTTATATTTACAGGGCAGAACTATGAATGAGGAAAATTCAGAGTCTCAGACAGAGACGCGAAATTATAGAGAGAGAAATGGAGACTGTCGCCAATTTGGCCAGCCCATCATTTTGTTTGTTTTGAAATTGGGCCAAAGCGGCCCATTTAATTCATCTTTTTTTTTTTTTTTAATTGGATTGGGCCATTTGTTTTGGAGATGATGGTGAATTGGTGATTGAGGTTGAGGATAATTCAATTGTTACAATTTACAACTTTATTAGGCTATTTTTAATATTATGTAATTAAATATTAATAAACGACGTCGTTCTTACCGTCACTAATTGTCGACGTTGACTGATTGACGTTGACCGTCTGGGTTGGGATGGTTTGATGGGTCCTTCCCTGGTGATGTGTGTAGTATATATATAGAATACTGCCTTTCAGTGCATTCTCTCAGGTGGGTTGTCTACTAGATCACCGAACAAGAAGGTTGTATATAAGACCATATTTCATTTTGGGCTTGTTAATTTTTTTGTTGTAACTTAATCAATCACATGAGCAACTTTTTAAAGAAATATTTGAAGAGATAATGCAAGATGTGGATATTTGCTTTCCGATATGTTTAATTAGAATATTTATAAGAGGCACAAAAATGAAATGTGATATTTAAATTAGTTGCAAGCTCGATGCGGCTTATTATTTCTGTGTTATGCGTAAATTTGGTTATTGTAAATATAGAGTGAGAAGATGATTTTGTTGAAGCATCTTCATTAAGGTTTTTGTTGTTTGCTCAAAAAATTTAAGACAATCCACCCTGATCTTTTGCATCTCTATGGGTTTATTTAGCAGCTTTTAACCTCATGGGATTTGTTGATAGAATCGTTAGTGCAAGTGATGTGTAATGTCCATGTGTCACGCGTTTTCTATAACGTGAATTTATGCCGCAAGTGTACGATGTCAAGTTTTGTAATATAGTATGAAAGTTAGATGTCGAACCCACATGGATTGTAATTTAATTTCCACCAAGTACTATAATTATGTAACTTCTATTTTATCTAGACAATTGATAAATGGTTGATTGAATGGTCTTAAATTAAAATAATGAGATTGGTTGAGACAAAATTGAGGAATACAAATCATCATGTTAAGAAAGACTAGGGAGTAATTTCATCTAACCTTCAATTATTATTCAACGATTTCCAATTATTCTAATTAATTTTCTCATATTTAAAAGCAAGAATCCAATTGTATTTCTCTCCCCTCACTCGAGTGCCGGCTAGAAATTAATCCTAGAATTCAATCTCAATATCTCTATTCCGAATTAAACCCTAGAATTTATCAAGTCTCGATTCTTTTGTGAAGTAAGCCTCATAGATTTATTACCTTCTCTCAAAGTGTAAAAACCTACGTCGTGTCAATCCTATGATCGTGCCTAAATTCTCCTATCTCGAGTGCCGAAATTGACTAGCATCTATTCATTCAATTATTGATCAGGTAATTGAAAGCATTAAAATCATGACACAATTAAATATATGCGAGAAAATCAAATAAAAATAATCATAAAATCATCAACCCATAATTTCCAGTTGGCTACATCAAACCCTAGATCTAAAATTTTAGTTCATAATGGATACAATTGGCAACATGGAATTAAACATGAAAAACATGGATAAGAAGACAAGGGTTCAGAAAAACTATTCGTTGCCGCTTGATTTCTTTTCCAAATCGTGTCAATCGTCCCTTCCTCAATTGATTTCTTCAAGGTTTTTGCCTTCGGCCTTCTTGCCTCTTCTAGCCGTCCAAAGTCCCTCTTTTAGGTCTTCAAAATATGTATTTATAGTTCCCCCAAATTGCAAGACGAATTGGAGTTGGGACGGGCCGAAAATAATATGAAAATAGGTTTTTTGGTGTTTCTCGGGACGCGGTGCCGCGGCGCCCATGTCTATGTCCATTTTCAGCATAGTGGGCACCACGACGCCCAAAACCGGCGCTGCGGTGCCCGTCTTCGATGGAAACAGCACTACACATCTTTCAATATTTTTATCATAACTTTTGCTCCTGATGTCCAATTCAAGTGATTCAAGATGCTTTGGAAAGCTGATTCAAATGGCTACAACTGTTCTTCAGATGTAATTTTCCAATTCAAACGTTTTCTATGTCAAAATGAGTCTCAATATGAAACTACAAATCTAGAGCGTAAAGTTTTCAGTTGGAAATCGATGTGTGATCATACTTTGACTATATTTGATCCCTTTGACTTTTTTTTCATCTAATTGACTCCAAACACTCTCAAATCTTCATTGTGAGGTCTGATACAACTTTGGAGTATTTGCACCTTAATTCTCGAACTTTGAATCTTTTATAATTTAGCTCATTTCTTCAATTTGCCAAGTTTGGCTTATTTCCTTCAATTTTATCAATCTATATCACAACATCAAAACATACATTAAAACGTCCTAAAACTCTCTCGAGGATAACAAAATAACGCATTTAGTGACATAAATATCATGAGTGTAGAACATTCATCACCATGTCTTTGAAAGAATTTTGTTTTTGTTGCGGTGTATAGAATTAACAAAGATTTGTATGTACTAACAGTTATCTATGATTCCTATTCTTATTAAACTTTAAGCTAGTTAGGGACATAATATACTGTGTTGAACATTGTGGTTAAAAGTACACAAAATTTTCTTTGAGCATTGTGGGATATATCTCTGATTATTGGTTGTGAACAGCCGGAAATTTAAATATTGGCCAGAACATGAAATTTGACGGTTAAAAAATATATGATCCTAAAGGCATGGGAAGATGTAATTCTTGTCCAAGAAACCTAGTGTCTCTAAGAGTATTTATGCAAGGCAAAAGTCATATATGTCAATGAAATATGTCGTGTCTTAGCGGAGTGTGAAACATTTCTGACAGCATCTTTAAATTGGATTGCATTAACCTTTTCCTAAAACTGGTGGGAAAAAGTTCCCCAAAAATAGAGAAAAAAGTAGTTTTAATTACATAATTTGTCGTTTCTACAGTGATTTTATCTCATCTGCCTTGAGAATTTAAGGGATTTGATTTGGAGGAAATAATTGGTTTTGTGAATGGTTGTTGAAGACAATATTTAAATGTTATGCATTTGGGCCATCTAGATTAAGTAATGCAAAATGTTTTGGCTGGTCTTTTTCCATGACATGCATTTGCAGTTACCAGCTTTGTCTTGCATGGTTTAAAAAGGCATGAACGAGGCGCACCTTCAGTGCCTCAAGGCCGGAGTTTCAGTGTTATTTAAAAAAAAAAAAAAGGTGTCAATCAATTCTTTGGCTAAACAATAAAAATACCTACCCTACCCCACGCCTCATCGCTCCCCCGAGAAGCTTCTTCTACAAGATTACAGGGAGGCAACTGGCGGTTCTGAAACTCGGATAGATATTTGTTACATTTTTTCCTTTTTGAATTTCGTCTCTCTCTCTCACTAATTTTAATTTTTGTATTTTTCAAAATCTTTTTATTTTTGTATTATTTTACTAAAAATATTTGGTTGTTGTGAGGCTTATGCCTCACCTCATATAGGAAAAACACCTCAGTACCTATTTCCCCCTTTTAAACATTTTTTATTGGTCAAGTTACACTGTGATTCTTCCTATTGGTGGTTATAATTATTGAATGACGCTAGAATGTTCTCTCTCTCTCTCTCTCTCTCTCTCTCTCTCTTTTTTGTTGGCATCACTACTGACCTCCATCCAGTGATTGAGTGTGTTTGATTTGTTCTAAAAGTGCAATTGCCCTGATCTTAGGAGAAACATTTTGATTTTATTTCTTGCCATTATTCATCTTGGCCTATGCAAAATTACTTGTATGCATTTTAATTAAAGTCAAGAACTTGTAGGTCTTCACCAGGCACGCTAATGGTTTTCTTCCTTCTCCAGCAACTGCTGTCATCTTCAATGGACAAAACTGTGCGGCTATGGGACTTGTCTAGCAATTCTTGTTTAAAGATCTTCGCACACAGTGACTATGGTAATTGCCTGTATCCCTATTACTCTATTGCCAAAAATTCTTAAACTTCTGAGAGGTGAGTGCCCACAGTTCCTATTGAGGTCGTGAGGTTAGGACGGGGATTTCATGGAGGAACCTCTTGTTTATGGAAATGACATTTGTAATATGTAACAGAAGTTTAATAAATATTAGAATGATCCTAAGCCTATGTTATGCCTAGCGTTGATGCCTATCAAAAGGAGGATGCAAGGTGGTGAGCTTCTTACAATTGGATTGTATAAAGATTATTCTGGTAGTCTTTATAATTGTGTGAAAGGATCGTGAAATTTTCATCTCAAAGTCTTGTATATAAGTTTGTATTATTGTTTTATACAACATGAAATGAACTAACAGAAGAGTCGTTTTTTGGGATTAACAAACATAAGAAAAGCTTTAAGAGACTGGAAATTTGGTTGGCAAATGATTGTAATAAATGATTAACAATTGGTTAAATTAACACTGAACAAGAATATTTATTTTAGAGGATGATTTTATACAAAAAGAAGAGAGAAAAATGGAGGTCAATTGCCATAGTGTGGTCTGAATCAAGACAGCTCTATGAATCAAGATGGTAAGAGAGAATGTGAAGTGGGCAGAATTTATGGAACTGTCTGTGGCTTGAGAGTTTTAGTTACTTGCCTAGTAGTTGAGATGATACTTTAATTTTCAACTGACAGGTTTAGTATATTGATGATTTGTGCATATGAATATTTAGATCGTCTCCTATTTTACACAATAGTTTCATAAATCCGTTTGTTTAGTCGTAGACTTGTAGTTTTATATCAAGGCTTCTTTTGGCATGTTAATATCATAAACTCAATAAATAGATTTGACATTAATTCATCACTGATAAGTATTCTGGATTCTCTTGATGCAGTTACCTGCATCCAGTTTAATCCCGTTGACGATAGATACTTCATCAGTGGATCCCTAGATGCTAAGGTGCGCATATGGAGCATTCCTGATCACCAAGTTGTTGATTGGGATGATTTACATGAAATGGTCACTGCAGCTTGCTATACACCTGATGGCCAGGTTGGGCATACATTGTATTAGAGTTACTACTTAATTTTGTGTTGTCCCTCCAGTTATGCAAAATTGTTTTCCCTATGCACGTGTTTCAGTTGTACTTAAAGTCTCTGTTTGTTAATCAATGAAGGGTGCACTAGTTGGGTCATACAAGGGAAGTTGTTGCTTATACAACACATCAGGTATGAATAATAGCTTCATGAAGAAAGATAAGATTCTGTTCATTGTAAACTAGTTATTCATGCATCATTATATTTCCAGATAATAAATTCCAGCAAAAAAGCTCGATCGATCTGCTGAATAAGAAGAAATCTCATCAAAAGAAAATAACCGGTTTCCAGGTAATCAATTCATTGACTAATTGCAGTACATGCACCTTATATAAGAGGGAAGAAATTATTGGTGTTGGGTGGGGTACAACAGTTTCTTTTCTTCAGAGAATGATAGCCTTTTGGCATTACAGTGGAGTTCTTATAATTGGGAGATGCAAGTGAAAACCAACCTCCTCTTATGATTATATTGTTTTCATCACTCAGTTTGCACCAGGAAGTACATCAGAAGTGCTTATTACATCTGGAGATTCACGAGTTCGAGTTATAAAGGGTGCTGATCTTGTTCACAAGTTCAAAGGTATGCTAGTGTACAGTATAAGATTCTATAAATTTTTGAAGGTGTGAGGGTTAAATTCTTAAACATGGTTATAAGTGTTAAGCTTGGCTCATTAATTAACTAGACACGCCAAGAGTTCAACAAATCAGTCTATTCTTAGTGTCTATGTGCTTATTATGGAAATTCGTGAAGATTCTAATTTAGGGAAGGTTTTGAACTGCTGTCTGCTGACATGATTATTCTAATTATTGAGCTCTGTTCTGTTTTGGTGTTTGCAGTTGATTTTTGTTGAAGGAAAGTTTTTCCTCCTAAATTCTGGTGTTTTGTTCTGACATTTAGGATTTAATATATGGTGTACCTAGTTGCAGTCATAACATAGGAAAATAAGGAATCTGTTTAGAAATAAAGCAGGCCATGGCTACATTCTGTTTTCCATGCAGCTTTGCAACCAATTTTGAAAAAAAGTACTTTAGTGACCGAAAAAATATTTTAATTTGCTTGTATTTTCTATTGGCACTTGTATCCTAGTATTTTCCTTATCAGATCATGAAACTGCTCATTAACCTGCGATGTCCTGTATTCTTTGACCACATGTAATGTGAATCTTATGAAATTTTAATCTAGGTTATTTTCCTTCTTGGGGGACTCTTGATGGTTTGTTTCAATTTTTTTTTTCTTACTACAAGTAATTCTGACAAAGCTGTTGATGTGGATTATCATGGTTACATAGGGTTGTTAACACCTGAAGATGTTAGTATCTTATAGAGGAGTGCAACTTGATCATGTCCTTAACTTATTTTCTTTTCCTTTTGTTTTTATGTTACACGAGATTCCAAATCTCTGTCCTGCATGGTAGTTGTTGGCAGGCTATTGTTTTCTTCTGCCATATCTGAACCATGAATTTGAATGATAAAATTTAGTATTCGGATTATTGAGGTCCTAGTTGGAGTAGGCTATTTTCTTTTTTTCCCTGTTTTTCTTTATTTGGGTGCATCTTCATTTTCGGTGGACCTCTTAGTAGCACACAGAAATGGATGACATCATGTAAATTGTAAACTTCAGTGCATAACTGGAGAGAGAGGTCGTTATTCAAAAAGGAAGATGCAGACATTTGAAAACATGCCTCATAATTACAGAAAGCAGGGCACAGAATCTCTTTCCCAATTTTGTTCAGAAATTTATTTATTTTCCTTTTTCTACCTACATTCTTCCATCAATTTGTGGGAAGATGAAAAGAGAGATTAATTGCCTAGGTTTGTTTTCCACATTTTCTTACCTCGGATTTTAGAATATAAATCACAATTGATTACTATGAGTGGAATTCATTTTAATATGATTGATACATGTTTCCTCAACATCTTCCATTAGTTGGGGGGTCAAGTTTTTGTTTAGAATTCATCTAATGAGAATTGTTTGAATCTGTGATCCGGTTGACAAAGCGGATCTGTGCCAAAATTATTTTGCTGACATTTATCATTGCTGTAAACCATTCATGAGAATTGATTTTATTTTGGAAAGTTGGGACTCTTCTTATAGTTGGGAATTTCTTGCAGGGTTTCGTAATTCAAACAGCCAAATCTCAGCCTCCCTAACAACTAATGGAAAATATGTGATCTCTGCTAGCGAGGATTCTTATGTATATATTTGGAGACACGAAGGTGAATCCCGACCAAACAGAAACAAAGTTGTTACTGTGACCCACTCTTATGAGCATTTTCACTGTCGAGATGTATCAGTTGCAATCCCTTGGCCTGGAATGTGTGACTCATGGGAATTACATGACACGTGTTTTAGAGTTCAAAGCAGTTCTATTGATAATTTTGAGGAGGTTTTAACAGCCAACCACCCGCCTACTCCAGTCGAAGAACATAATGATAGCGAGAGCTCGCCATTTGCATCAGTCAACAATAGTAGTCCACTTAATGGCATGGTTTCTAGTGATACAAACAGCTACCTCTTTGATAGATTCTCAGTAATGTGGCCCGATGATAAATTTCTTTCGGATACCAAGAACAATAGCCCTCAAGTTGATGCTGATTTGTCCAACTGGTTATACCAAAACAGGTCAGCGTGGGGGATGGTAATTGTAACTGCGGGCCTCAGAGGAGAAATTAGGACTTTCCAGAATTTTGGATTGCCCCTTCGAAATTAGGAGGCAAAGAGTTCTCAGGAGTGGCCAACAGATTTCTACACCTCAAAATTTGCAAAAATTGTACAGATAGATATTTGGTAAGATAAGATGGGCAAAGATTAGCCAGTTTTCTCCTTTTTTCTTCTTGTGACAGTTGCATCTGGGGCTCGAAAGCCAAATTGGAGCCCCTTCCAGAGGGCACTGATAAGTAGATTTCTCATGATTGAAAAGGCAAAAAAAAAAAATATGTCAAGACATTACACATTGAGTTTAGGAACCGATTGGTTGTCTGTAATAGGAAATTTGGATTGAAGATTTGATTTTATTCCAACAGTTGTATATATAAACTGGCTGTGGTATAGTTTCCTGTATTTTTAGTCAAATTCACCCAACAGCATACTTTGAAATAGACTCCTGTATTTGTAATCGATATTGTTTTTAAACCTTTCACCTTTTTCTTTCCCCTATTGTGTTTCAGTGTAATCCTATTAACCTTTGCCGCACATTTGGTATGCAATATTAATATGACTTTACCGATGAACAAGATTTCATCAAATTCATCCAATGGCATAATTTGAAATAGGCTTCCTGTATTTGTAATCGACATTGTCCTTAAACCTTTCACATTTTTCTTTCCTCTATTGTGTTTCAATGTATCCTAATAATTTTTAGCGCACATTTGGTATGTAGTATTGACATAACTTGATCGATGAACAAGATTTGAACTTTTTTGTCTCTTTGCACGAAATGGTTTCCATCAAACATTATCCTAGATGAATTTATCCATACCAAGCCCATAACTGTAGGAGTGGAACTCTTCTATTTTTTTTAATAAAAATATCAGAGGAAATCTGAACTACAAAATCTGATTGGTTCCTTGTGATGTGGTACGTGTCCATAGAAAATTATCTTATCCGTGCTGCATTTAATATCCAAAAGTTCGGTCCATTTTGTCAAATATCAGCCAACATTTTCATATATATGCATCCCCAAAGGTATCAATTGAGATATTAGATTTGTATCAAAGAAACATCTAATACTAACAAATTGAAAATCCATGGCTCTACAGGCTGCTGCCATTCTCCCCTCTGCATTTGCCATTCACAAAGAGGTTTGTTGCCACTGCTTTTTGTGTAACAAGCCTTTGATTTAATGCTTGTTATCTTGATTTTTGATTAATTTTGGTACTTTCCACAGGGAAAAAATAGTGCATCTTCGAAGGACTCTAGCCTCTTTGGAGTTTCAATCTCAGACCGTATCAAGGCTGACAAGGTACAAATTTTCCCCTCCAGCTGAATAATGTCATTAACTCGATGAATCAAGATTCAAGATTATTAATGGAGATTGCACTTCTTGCAGAGAGAATTCGGGTTGAGGAAGTTCTCAGTCGGGGCTATCAGAGCTGAGGCAGTGGCTACCTCTCCAGTTTTCACCCCTGCAACAGTTCCAGGGAAGAAAACACTAAGAAAGGGCACTGTGGTGATCACCGGAGCCTCCTCCGGTTTAGGCCTGGCAACGGCAAAAGCTCTGGCTGAAACCGGAAAATGGCACGTAATTATGGCCTGCAGGGACTTCCTCAAGGCTGAGAGGGCAGCAAAGTCCGTTGGAATGTCTAAGGAAAGTTACACCATTATGCATTTAGACCTTGCTTCCCTCGACAGTGTGAGGCAGTTTGTCGAAAACTTCAAGCAATCTGGCCGGCCCCTTGACGTCTTGGTTTGCAATGCTGCTGTCTATCAGCCAACTGCAAGGGAGCCTTCATTCACAGCTGATGGGTTTGAGCTCAGTGTTGGGACTAACCATCTTGGCCATTTCCTTCTTTCAAGATTGTTGCTTGATGACATGAAGCAGTCTGATTATCCATCGAAGAGACTCATAATTGTCGGCTCAATTACAGGTATAACATAATCATTAGTGCATAATTGATCTAGAAAATGCCGCTAATACGAGCAACAAGTATATAGATTATATATTAACGGTGTCTCTCTTGATGTATTTCAGGGAATACAAATACACTGGCTGGAAATGTACCTCCAAAGGCGAACCTTGGGGATTTGAGGGGCCTCCAAGGGGGGTTGAATGGATTAAACACCTCGTCCATGATTGACGGTGGAGATTTCGATGGAGCAAAGGCATACAAGGATAGCAAGGTGTGCAATATGCTCACGATGCAAGAGTTTCACCGTCGTTACAACGAGGAAACTGGCATCGCATTTGCTTCCCTTTACCCTGGTTGCATTGCAACAACAGGCCTGTTTAGGGAGCACATCCCCTTGTTTAGGCTCCTTTTCCCTCCATTTCAAAAGTTCATCACCAAGGGGTTCGTCTCAGAGGAAGAAGCCGGAAAGAGACTTGCACAGGTACAAAGAACAACACATATTATGTAATTTGTGTGAAGCATAAACTCATATATATCTTATTTCTTCTGATGCAGGTTGTAAGTGATCCAAGTTTAACAAAGTCAGGAGTCTACTGGAGTTGGAACAAGGATTCGGCTTCATTCGAGAACCAGTTGTCTCAAGAAGCCAGTAACGCCGATAAAGCTCGTAAAGTATGGGAAATCAGTGAGAAACTAGTTGGTTTGGCTTGAAGGGTAATCCTCAGTCACTTTGTTCACTAATATTTGGTGCCAAAGACGAAGTCACTTTGTTCACTAATATATGGTGCCAAAGACGAAGATTTTGGATTGAACGCTTGTAGTTGTAAGGAAAAATAAAACGAAAATTCAACTTGTAACATTAAAGTTAGAATCAAATCACTCAATCCTTTTTTGGTTTAGCTTGCTATGATTGGAACATAAATTGCAGGTAACATTCATGAGCATAAATCAAGATTTAATTAAACCAAAATCAAGTTTCAGATTATTTTTTGTACATCTCTGCTCATTTCTTGGCCAGAAAACAAAGAAAGATCAAATACTCCAAAATAACAAAACAGAGTGGAAAACGTGAAACTGATGGATTAGGGTTCATGAAAATTCCATTCTGCCCAATTGGCTTCACTTCCAACTCGAGGAATGCTATCAACCCTAGCATAACGATCAATTTTGAAATTAGCCCCACATATCACCCCTTCACTGTCCACCCTTGGCATTGCCCTTAGTTTATTCATTGGGTGCTCAAAACTCATTAATCCTCCCTCACTGTGAAATATGCACCCTGCATCCACAAAATCAATCATATTATTCTTGAATTATTCATTAATTATGCAATTCTTTTGTTGAATTTTCTACCATTACCTGCTGGGAATGGTGCAAATGATTTAGCACAGCTTGCTTTAATCACCTCTATATCATCAGAAATCACCACAGAACCATCTGCAGCTATGCCCCAGTACAACTTAACTCCACCATCAGAACCCTGAAATCATAATTGAAATCGTACAAAAAGAAGCTAAAATCTTATATATACGACAGAGTAATAAAATTTAGAAGATGGGCCAACTACCAGTGCGGTAAAAACGGTTCCAACTTTGCTATCATAGACAACAAAGGCAAAGCTCCCATCAAGATCCTTAATAACCTGATCAGCGGGGTAAGGACTACGGTCCCTAAGTGTTCTATAAGCTTCAATCACAAGCATGGCCTCATTTGCAGTTCTTGCTAATCCATACTGCTTAATCTGAGCACATAAATTGTTCAAACTCCCCATGAAAAGGCAATATATATCATCATACCCACAAAACACCCTGCCAAAAAAAACCCATTAAAAAATGTTGAGAATTTCCTCAAGCACATAACACATGTATATGAGTGTATATATGTATATATACCTCTGGTTCTGATGAAAAAGAGAATGGTGATCAGGTTGTACGTAAGCAAGAACAGCAGCATCCCCAAAACTCATAGAGGAAGTGTTAGTAGGGTGAGATGAAATGAATTCTTGAAGAGTTTCATCTGGTGATTTAGGCTTCTTTGAACTTCTGAGAGACGCGGGGCTGTTTAGCTCTTCAGGTGGATGAGCAAACGCCTTGTGAAATATGGCCAACATCTTTTCTTCTAGAAAGAGAAACTGAAATTCTCTTGATCTTACAGAGAGAGAAGATATTTATGAGTTAACTGAAAATGTATTCTTTTTCTGCGAGTGCGAAACAGAATTTATATAGGCTGTAAGGGGTTGAGGGATGGTAGCAGTTTTGTCTTTATTGATTAAGATCAACATGATGATGTATGACATTGGATAAGGATTCTCCTACTGCCTTGTAAACATTTGACAGCAAATGCATAAGTTCAAATTTTATTTATGAGAGATATTTTAATTACAAATTGAACAATTTCGTTACGCGATCGACTGGTGTATTATGTTCATATTTGATGTAGCTTAAATCAGATTTTAGTATATTTTAATAAAATTGATGAAATATATGATTCAAGACTTCTATCAAAATTTTACCAAAAAGGGACTAAAGAGAGAAATTGCAATTCTATTTATTTACTATACTATGGAATGCACTCTGTTTTATGAAGTTTTGGAAAGTCCAAGTCCACGGATAGGGTTTGGTACAATGTATGTTATCCAGAACTGGAAAAACCTTACAAATTGACATTAATATGAATCACCAGCGACAATCCAATGTGCTTCCCATTTTTCTGTGGGCAGTATCAGGCGGTAATCAACTGTTACTTTAATAGAAAGAGAAATCACATCGATGAGAAATTAATTCAAAAAGTTAAGTTAATGACTGCGTTGGCAGAGGAATCTTTCCATCGAAACTTTAGAAAGGATGAAGGATAAACGTATATATTGAATACTAGCTGAAAAATCAATCTCTCTTCCTACCATACTATGGAGTATGGCATTTTATTTGCGTAGACGATAAAAATAATCGTGTCTATTTGTCCAACATGGGACTTTTTGGCCGTTAAAATTAAAATAAAACATTAAATACAAGAACTTCACTTTTCTCCAAATTCTACATAGTTAGTTTTAGCCCTCGTTTAACCCCCATTATTTGATGTTATAATATCTAGAATAGTGTTTTTTAGAAAATGTATGATTGAAAAAAGAAGGAATAGTGTTTGATTTAATTTATTTTATTGGAGAATGTGAATAAAAAGAAGAGAAAAAAAAATGTATTATAAATTAATGGAGACCAAATGGGGGCTTAAACTTTCATGGAGTTGGAAGAAAATGTGTCGTTGAAAATGTGACGGTTGTAAATGAAAACCACTGAAACACATAAAATTTTGAGAAGCAACACTTTACACTCTTCAGTCTTCAATTACAATAGAGAGAAAAATCAAACACTTAAATCAAGGTGTATTAGATCCTTTCACTCGACATTGGCAGTTCACAAACCAGAAAGTTCTGCTGTCTAAAAACAATATTTCGAGAAATTCTTAAACGGAACTAAAAGCATCCAGCACTAACAGATCAAGAATTACCATTTTTACCTGCTTTATGATACCGTGTGATTTACCATTTCTCCAATAAGGATTTCAGTTGGTTCAAGGCATCCTCTTAGTGTGTCATGCCCAAGTTGTGCTCTTTCATTATCTCCGAACCCAAAAACTCGTCCCTGGTTTGTTACCACGACAGTGTGGTACAATCCTGTGCTAATTTGGGAAATGTGGTAGGGTCTCAAGCTATCAAGGACTCGAGGTTTTACTATTTTATCAGATACTCCCCTGTCTGGAAATCCAAGGCTACCAAAACCCATCCACCCAAATCCATAAACCGATCCATCGTCTACCAAAACAAAAGTTTTCCTCTTACTAGCACATACCTGAAAAGGATAAGAAATCGTGTTGATACGATGTTTCACAAAAATAGAATCAAATGAAAGAAGAAAGGGAGATGCTAGCATATTCCTATAAAGAAAAGAAAAGGCCATTTTTGGTGTAAAATATTATTTATGCCTGGGAGAAGAAGCCTATACAAACAGATAATAAGGAACATTTGACAAGCCTCAGACAAAAATTGCCACTTTTAAGACAGCAAAATAAAAACTGAAAAATACTAGAGAAAAAACATATTAAACACATCCAATAATGGAAGAGGATGTTATTGCCCTCCTCAACTAGTAGACAGACTTCTTATGAATAATAATTATTGAAAAACCTCAATTGTAAATGAGAAGGTATAGTCAAATAACAATCCAGCGACTACCAATAGCAAAATTAGAATAAGAAGGTATAGTTCCTATATACTTGACATGTTGAATTCCTCAACCAGGTCCCTTTATTGGCAGTTGTGTAACAGCAAAAATCATTCCAAATGGCTATATCATAGAATTTGTAGCTCCATGTATTGATGTTGCACATAACAAGATTCACAGAGGAAATAGGTCAAGTGCTGTTTGGTTTCTAGGAAGAAACTGAGAGCATCTCCAACAACCTCTTTATCTTTATTTTAAAAGAGCATTTTGTACATAATACAGAGCATCTTTAAATTTAGAGAGTAAAATTTTTGACACACTCCAACAAGCTAATTTTTTTAACTCTTTATTTTACTTTTTTCAAAAAACATTTATTTTTTCCTCATTCTTAATTGATATATATTTTTAAATGTCAATAGCTAATAAATTCGAAGATGGTTTGAATAATTCAAGAAATGGAGTATCAAAATCTCCAACTTATTAAATGCAACCATTATAAAGTACAAATAGAAAGTGGCTTTGGCTCTCCAAATGTTTTAGAAGTTAAAATAGAGTAGAATTCTCTTGGAGATGCTTTAAGGTGCTAAAAATACTCTCTTTCATTATATGGAAGCAATCAAAGGGAAAAAAAACTTAAAAGAGGATATGGATTGATATTGTGTCTAATAAATATATTCCTTCAAATAAATGCAACCTCTAATGCTCGGACTCTTCGAAATAATCGGAGTATCCGTGTCGGACACGACACAACATGTGTATGGGATATGTGTCAGATCCTCCAAATTTCAATCGGACACTTCGTCGCTTTTGATTCTTCTTTCTTTCCTTCATTTTTTTCTTTTCTTTCCTTACACTTTTCTTCTTTCATGTACCTGCTCTCTATAAACCTAGTGTTGCCATCGAAAGGGTGGAGAAAGGTGACCCCTCTCAACGGCGGCTCTAGGTTTAGGGTTTTGTTTGTAAAAAATGAAATTGGGTTCCATATAGTGCTCCACTAAGTCTAAATTGCAATCAAATCTCTCATTTTCTATTTTATATAACATTTAGTAATTCTCATAATTGAAAACTAAACTCCAAAATTCTATTTTATTCGTCTTAATCCATTATTCAATACTCATTTCCTTCTTTGTGAATAAATGATTTTGGTTTATTCAAAATGATTTCTTGAATTAGTAAAAAAGTTGAATTTCAAAAGACGTACTCACTTACCTATTTCCGAAATTTGGACTCTTTGTAGTCATGTCTCCATATCATACATTTTAAAAGATCCGACACTTAGATACTTACCCGTATCCGATACCCGTACCCGTACCCGAATCCGAGCATCATAGAATGCAACAAAGTTCAAGAAGCAAACCTGCACGGCGAGGGATCTATGAAGGCCGCTAAGTAGTTCCGGAGTTGTTTTATCAATCTCATCCCCATGGCCCAATGCACCACAATAACCTTTGCCCCAGGTATATACCTGTAATCAACAGAGACACATGAAAATGACTAGGATAACTTGAGTGAACACCACCATTATTCAGTAAATACAAATTTTCATTTTCCAAGTAGCTACAGAAATTACATATCCATTGGAATCAAGTGCCACTGCATGTTCATCACCAGCTGACACACGAACCACATGAATACCCTTCCTCTTGAAATACTGAATTGCTCGAGGCAGAAGCTCATTGTGCTGTTCTCCATGCCCAAGGCAGAAATTGGTGCCTGACCCAAAAGAAAAGAGGGTCCCATCATCAGCCACGGCAAGGGCATAACTAGGGCCTGCAGCAATTTGCACTACGGAAGCAACACTATCAAGTCGTTCTATGTTTTTGGGCTCAGGTCTATCCAGGGTATCGCCATGGCCAAGCTGACCATGTGTATTGATCCCACACGTGTAAACATGACCTTGTCTTGTGAGGAACATGGTAAAGCTCAGTCCAGCAGCTACCTGAAAGAAATTTCATATGTAACTTTATCTTCCAATAATCATAGGAAAATTTCCTTCTCCCATATAAATCATATATTTCAATGTTATTTAGTTAAGTTTAGGACAATACATGTTCGTCCTAAAAAAAAAAATGAGATACTCGGAACTAAACTGAGTGCTTAGGAAGAAAAGCATAATAAGAGAGGTACCTGCTTGCACTGAATTCCCTTCAATGCTTCAACAAGCCTAGGTCTGAATATGGGGCGGCCTGTATCTCTGTGACCACAACAAAATGATGAATTATCCCCACATGTGAAAACCTGTATCACCAATCAGAATCCAAATTTAGCATCAATCATGAAATAATGTTACATGAGGGTATATAACATTTTAAGGGAAAATATACAAAATGGCAGTACATTAAATTTCGACACCCTAACATCCTCAGAATAAATCAAATTTGTCTCACCATTGAGAAAGAACGTGTAATTCAGAGCTAAGCTCGAAATGTCAATTCAAACAAACTAGGTTAAATGGAAAGATTAAATTTTCATTTCAATAGATTACACTGAGGGATTCTTGCAAACATGCCATTTGAAACTGTATACCAATGTCAGTAATACTGACTTGGATAAAAGAATGCTCCCTACCAAACAGTAAAAGAGACGGATGAACATCTGAAAGAGCTGGCAAGATTGTGCAAGTTATTTTAGCATATGCACTAACATGCATGTGCTCGCTACTGTTCGTGCATTAGCATACTCTGATATATTGAGAGATTTTCATGGCAAATCCTCAGAACAGCTCTTATTTGAAATAACAAAAAGTTCAGAAGTATTGTCAGAAGTAGCAAGTACTCCATTAGTACCTAACAAATCCATGGTCTTATAAATAATGAACATATTATTGAAATAGCAAAAATGCGTGAAGTGCCAGGGTGTGACAAACCTCTCCTGACTGAGTGACAAAGGCAGCGTGATTGTGGGAGGCCGAGACTTGGATCACTGGTGTTGAACATGGAAAGCTGATTCGGGAAAATGCCACACATTGTGTTGTTTCTGGACCGTGACCTAGAACACCACATAAACTGGAACCACAAGAGTATACATCTGAATCGCTGATCAGCAATGTATGGTATCTTCCACTCTTAATCTGCATCTGGAGACAATATCTTTGAATTAATGAAATACGTTCAAAAACTTCATCCTTTATACTGCAAAAAGTTCTAGAGAAGGTCTAAACAACATGTTCCCTTTCACTTCCATTTGAAATGCAGATTCGAGGAAAGAAGGAAAATTAAAGTGAATGGAAAGGCCAGCATTTTCTAGCATCTAAGAAGACTGCCGAGTTCAATTTTTTCTTACAGTTTAGAATACTTTATGAAAGGCAAATGTGTAGATAAATAATAGGACCTTCAATTTCACCAGCCTCTAATTTTTTTTTTTTTTTTTTCTGGACACTATATATCGGTTCATTTCGTCTATTTTAGCTTCTTAATTCTCTAAATTCAACCTAAAATTTCTCATTTAAGGACAGTTTGAAGTGGGGAAATAATTCTATAAAGAATAAAGAACACACAAAAAAAAGCAAGAAATAATACATTGCCTGCAGAGGTTTGAACCATGTCACACGACTGTTCGACGGACTGCAAGAACCTCAACACACGCTTCCAATTCCCGTTACAGCGATCAAAAAGCTCGTTCTTAGGGTTGATATGCAGGGAAGAGTAAATGGGGTGTGACTCGCAAAGCCTAAACGCTGCAAAATCGACTAAAGATCGGAACTTTTTAGGATATAACCCGTGATTTGCCCCAAAAGTCCTTGAAGTCAGCTCTAAGCACACCAAATCCAATGCGTTCAATCGACCAGAGGACAGGATTTCGAGTATTAAGTGCAGTGGCAAGTCATCCATTAAACATGACCTAAACCGATCCCCCATTTTCCTAATATACAGTCAAATTGAATAAACAGTGCTACTCTTTGAAGAAAAATAGGAGTAATTGAGGCTGATCAGGAGAGTTTGAGCAATAAATGGTCAAATTTTTAGGCGAAATCGGAAACAATTGAGGCAATTAATGAAGAAAATATCGAATTGATAAAACTTGGATGAAATTGAGTACAAATACAAGGGTTTCGATGAGAATTTCAACGATAATTTGTAGGTTGAATTGAAACAAAACATCAGAAAGAAGAAATCGAACCCAATTAGACACTAAACAAAACAAGGTCAAGCTTCCACACAGCAAAGTTACAGAAGAAACGATTATCTGCTAACCCACAAATCAAACTTCACAACATAAAAATAGAACCCAAAATTGCGTAAATTTAAAGAGGGTAACCCGAATCCAAGGCTAATTTCTAGAAGAAAGGGACAAAGAACAGAAAAATGTGGGGGCTTGGAAGATCAGAAAATGGGAAGCGATTCAATCATGTAGGTAATGAAAATCATACAAGTAATAGTGAAATCATTGTATATATATATGAGAAAAAAGAGGAAAGTGAGCAGTGAAAAAGCCAATTTTGGTGCCCATTAATTCCACTTTTTTGCAACAAAAAATAAAAAAAGGGAGCCGAAAAATTAGCTTAATGACAAAACTTTACAACTAGGAAATTTGAAAGAGAGTGGAAAAGGGAAGAATGAAAAATCCAGAGTAACATTTCCGTTTCCCACAATTCTCTCTCTCTCTCTTTCTCTCTCTGTGGATAGGATACAGACGGGAGAATTTATAGAGGGAAATAAAAATGAAAAAGTAGAAGGAATCAAGTTTTTGGGATTTCGAGTTCGTTTCTTGTTCACGGATGGATTGTTCGGTGTTTGCTGGTTGAGCCACGTGGAGGAATCTCGAGAAGACACGTTGGCAAGAGTTTTTGTGAAATTCTATGATTGTCAGAGGAATTGCTGGCGCTGTTTCTTGAACTGCCCGCGATTATTATTCGATCCCTGTTTGAAACCCATTTTTAGGTGAATAGAAATTTTGGAATAGTGATTGATGTGAGAATGTGTGGTGAAAAAATGATGAAAAGTTTTTGATTCGTGTGTAATATTATTTTATTTGAAGAATGTGTGGTTGAAATAAAGAATAAGATTGAGAAAGAGAAATAAAAATAGAAATTAAAGGGTGTCAAACGGATTCAGTTTGATATTATTAATATCTCTTGACTTCCTTCTTCCCCTGACATCAAGCAATATGGGCTGGAAACTAAAGTCTGTACCTTAATGCCTAATTAATTTTTTATTTGGTCGTGCTTATGTAATATTAAAGTTTATAAATTTATCATTTTAGAATTAATTATTTTTAGAATAATCCCAAATATATTGAATACTCTGATTAATTAAGAATCCCAAACATACATTTAACAATTATTCAAGCACGAAAACATAAAAGAGGTTACGATCAGGGGTGAATCCAGCATTTTCGTTCAGTTAGGGCGGAGATCGTCGACAGATCAACGATCGTAATAGTCAAAACTAAAATTCAATACATAAGTAAATGCACTAAAACGTAAAATGTATATACATATGAAAATATAATTTAATACAATCACAACTCACTTATCCCTAAGTTGCCTAAAAACCTAAATTCCCTAAGTTGTCTAAAAACCTAAATTCTCAAATCACAATCACAAATCAAAATTATAAGTCATAACTCATATTTTCAGAAAATAATGTAACATAAATTCTCATTTCACAAATCATAAATTTACAAAAACTAAAAGCAAAAAAAAAAATTAAAAAATTTGAAACAGTATGTCATAGATAGGCAGTCGGCAGCCAATAATAAGATAAGATTCATAGCATTATAGCAACTAGTCAACTAGCAATATTGATTTCAAATTTTCAAATGACAAGATTTTTGAGCAAATACCTTTTTGCCGTGAGGAAGACCGCAGCAGAGATGCAGACGAAGCTCCAGGCTCCTGCCACTACCAGGTTGACGTGAAGCGTCCTGCATCCACCACTCACCACCATCCAGTCCAGGCATGAGGTGTCGCCATCACAAACTCATGATCACAGCCGCTTCACCCATGTCGTCTCTCATCTCCCTCCTATCCCGTTGAGCAAATTGGATTTGGTTTGGTTGTGAGTGGCTAATGGACTTGCAATTTCAGGGGCAAAAGTAAAACTCAGGGCCATGGTTTGGGCTCATTATTTATTCCATTTGGCCTTATTTTTCAAAAGAAAGGCACTGACAAAGGAGGGGGGGCAGGGCACAACCTCTTCTTCTTCATTTCATTCTTCTCGACGGATGGTGAGTCAGCGGCTTTTTGGTGAAGCTCCCAACGAATCTAGCACAAACGGCCGCGGGCTGGCTGGTGCTGGATCTGCCCCTGGTTACGATACATATGACTATTATTTGTATTTTTTTACTTGATAGAGATTCGATTCAAGTAATGATGGACAAAAATCCGTTCATTTTAATAATAGTAATAAATAATAATTAATTAAGTACACCTATTATATTGTAATTAACTAATAATGAAAGAAAATCACGCGCCACTCCGCCATAATTTTACCTAGAGGCTGACCTGGCCCATTAATGAATAGTCTATAATAGTGGCCCAAAACTAGCCCATTGAGCCCACAGTCGATCCACTACAAAACCCTGTATCCTCAAAGGGGGACACGAAACAAAAACGATTTATTTCTCCTCTTTAATTGTGGATCAATGGAAGGCGATAAAGAATCAGAAGAAGAAGAAGAGTATGTTTTGATTGATCTGGATGGCGTTGCTGACATTCACATTCCTCCCAATGCGCCATACGTTCTCTCTGTACGATTTTTCGATATCTAATATGTTTATATTTGTATGGAATTTCTTTTCTTTGATTGCACAAAGCTGTTTCTAGAATTCTATGTACTTGTATTTCTCCAAGAACTGTGTAATATAGTTAATCTATTTACGTTAAAAAAATCACCATCTAAATCATAGTTCAGAAATTAGACGCTGATAGAATGGTGACATGAAATATTGAACTGATTCAGCAAATAGAAGAGGAAATTGAAGGGTTTGAAGCTATGATTTAAAAAGGAGATTTATTAACTTTGACGGCAAAGGAGTTGCGACTTTGTAGTGGAATGAATATAAGTTTTTTCTGTGCAATTTCAATTCCAAGGCTCTGCAAGCACTGGAATCGGATTCAGTCAAACTCTTTAACATCTTAGTTTTCGATTGTGTAGTTTGTTTTTGATAACTTAATGTTATCTACAGAACTCTTCATTGAAACAATTTATTTCTGATTTGTATAGATTAAATTAAATTAAATTGAGGATGGCTTAGCATTCTTAAGTTTGTACTCAATGTTTATAGAATCAAAATAAATGCTCATCAATTTTGAAGTGCTTTAAGTAAATTTTGTTTGGCATTTATTATTTTAGTTTCTGTTATTTGATCATTCAACATATAATGCAGGGTCTGGACACACTCAACCCAATTCTGGTTATCGATAACAAAATTAAGCTGGTATGTTTAAGACCTGGAAAACTTCACTTGGTGTTAGAAAGTTGATACATTTCCCCCCTTTCCTTGAGTAATTTTTTTTCTATTATCTCTTCCCTTTATTTCAGATAGGAGAATATGAAGAAACAATTGGAACTTGCCTTGTTTTCAATGAAACTGGTGAGCCACTACTTCTGAGTTGGCAATGTATAAATTTGAAGGAGCTGACTGTGGATTTGGCATTTTCTAACCTATAGAATAGTCTAATTATGAATGGGAAAAACTTAAAACTTCTGTAAACCAATTAATTTTAGCTTTGTTTACAGAGTTCCCTCGTGTACTTTTCATACATTGCCATTTAATAGGGAAAATAAGCATTCATGCTACTAATGTTCTTTTACCCTTCATTGATGGATCTTTCTTTATGTAAGAAATTAATCGAAATGGAGTCTGTAACTCCATATTTATGCTACGTAGATGTTAACCTTCAATTTCTGGAAATCCGTGGAGCCTTGAGTTTGTTGTGCCCGAGTTTTAATTCCTTTCAGACAGTTTTAAGTTTTAACGGTCACTTGACACTACGGAATGAATCCAACTTGTAATTCATATACTTGAACATTTTTTTGGCAGATGCTGCTCCTGTGGTTCATGAAGAGACTGGGTCATCTGAGGGCAACCTTTTCGCAGGAAAATGCATTGTAGACCCAAAATCCCCTGGCAAGCAAGTCAATCCAATTGCACGTCTTCATAAGGTTCTCAAGTTCAGACAATTTTCAGAAACAGAGATTGAAGATGCAACTGACAATCAGGCAAATAAGCCATCTTGAAGCACTGACGACGGTTTTAACAGTATGATCGTCTATCTTATCAAAAACTCCTCGAAGACAATTAAGGTTCAAGCAAGGAATATGACAATTACAGGAAGTTGTTAATAGAAGAATGAATCCTGTAACAATGGTAGGGTTAGATGTTGAGAATCTTCTTTGGATGATCACATTTATCACCATATTTCCATGTAAAAATTGCTAATAGCATTTCATGCATATAGTGTCAATTTTCCAAAGATTTATCAATCCATTATCAGTGTCTGGCATGTATAGTAAACCCTCGATAAATGAATGTTCAATAAATTAATAATCTCGCTTAAATAATAAAATTATTTGGTCCTCATTTGGGTTAGTCTACTAAATTAATAACCTCGTTAAATGTATAAGGTAATAAATTTTTTTGAGATCATTTTAAGGTATATAAAATAATAAATGTTTTAGTTTATAGAAGTTCATATTAATACAAATTAACAAACTTAATTTAACAATACTTTTTTTAATTCATCTCTTTTTCAAAATATGCATATAAAGTTTTTTGCTTTTTCTTTGTACTCAAATCAAACTCAACTTCACTCGGTGGGTGTTTGACACCCATTTTTGGAGAAAAAATGGTTTTTGAATAGTGATTGATGGAAGAATATGTGGTTAAAAAGTAATGAGAATTTTTGGATTTATGTGCAATATTATTTTATTGATAGAATATATGGTTGAAATGAAGAAAGAAAAAAAAAATGAGAATGAGAATGAAAAAAAAAAATGGGTGTCAAACATATGTTTAATTTTTTGCAATGCACATATAGGCATGTATTTTTCATTTTGTACAAATTAATTATTTAAAATTACGACTTCTTGAAATGCCTCTTTTGAAGAAATAGTTAGTAAAACACAAATTATTATCTGGATCATGATCATTATTGATAGGTGTATTCAGTACCACTTGAATAATATTTTCATTAGTGTGGGATTTCATCACGGCATCATTTTCACTATAATAGTTTAAAAAGTGTTCGATATCCATAACATTTTTATAGCATAGGCCAAAAATAGCTTCACACAATCCATTGATATTCCTTCATCTCCACTAACTTTTGGTTCAACATTAATATCTTCATTTAATTGAATCTTGCAGATTTTTTAACTCATTTCAAATGAAACGTCATAGTAGAAAAATAGGTATGAAATTTGTTATGATTGGGGGGTCTTAGGTTAAACTAATTACTGTAGAAATTTTATTCCGTATGTATATGAAATAACTTTAATGATTAATATTTCAAGATATTAAAATTTTGAAGTCATGTACATTAATGTTTCCTCATGTATGTATGTATGTGCCTTTTTGTGTGCTTACATGTAGTATAGAAAAATATAATACAGGTTAAAAAAGAATAAAATACTCTATAAATTATTAATTATTCACTTATCGATAAATTAACAATAACAACCCCTCTAAAGTAATAATTTTTATCGATTTCAACATTATTATTTTATAGAGGTTTTACTGTAGAAGGACGGGGCCAGTAAAAATGATCAAAGTATTGTAGATTTGAATATGACCATTTATTGAAGAAATGTATGATCTTATCTTTGGAATTTTGAACTTCGATTATTAATGGCTTATGAGTTATGACTAGTTCGTTGAATAGGAAGGTCTTGTGTATATTGTTTATTTTATTCACTTCATTGTTTGGTAGATCTGGTTGAGTTTTACTTGAATGTTTCAAAAATTTAGATTATCAACTAAACTTCAAAAATTTTAGAATTGCAATATTATGATCAGCTAAGTCGTCTAGACCTTGTCGTCAAGTCATACTTTATACTATTTAAAACACTGATTGAGACCATATTTGAAGAAATTTTCCCTCAAGACATATTTTCATTTCATTAAAGTTGTACGGATGAGTTAACCCTCTTTGTATCAACGACATGATTAAACTAATCCACTTTGTTTAGCAGCGCTATCACTAAGAATTGACTTACACTTTTGACACAAGTTTATATTTGGTACATAGGATTGAAGTGTATAAGATAAGATCGTAAAAGAAAAAGTAAAAATCTTTAACTATTTTATCGTGTAGTATTGTTTAATGTACATGTAACAAGTGTCGAGGTATGTGCTAACAAGCTTGAAAAATGTTATTCCGGTCCTACCTGATAACAAGCATTATATATTTAAGAAACTGTTGTTTATGGCCTGTTGGCCTGCTTAGTAGAGAGTTTTTAAGACTCTATCGAACTCATTTTCAATTGCTCAATAATATAATTTTACAGATGAACCCATAAATTTTCCATACTTTAATCACACGTTCTCCAAAAAATTCACTTCTCACAAAATCCATTCTCAAAAATCTACATCAAGCCGACTTTAGTTATCTTGGGGTACAGGGCATCTCAAAATCCTAAAACGCCTTAAATTGCTGGACCAACTCGTTTAATCATGGAAGAAAGATGGTTCGTGCAGTAACATTGACGATGATTTACACAAAGTTTTCACCAACTTTTGATTCATTCCACACTAGGTAAAATCCAGAATGCAATCTAAAAACCAGTTGTAATAACAGAGATTGTTCAATAATAGTATAAGTATCCGAAAGTATCATGTCAACTCAAGCCCGCCATCACCACTTTAAAATTTTAAGAAAAAAAAATCAAAGCAAATTTTTTTTGTTTTCACTCAGTTCATCAACCCAGAAACAATGCACATAAAGCCTGCAAATGCACCTTCATGGAGAGAGACACGAAACCATTATTGTTCTACGATTTTGTCCTTCAAATATTTCAGGATAGCTTTGGTTCCTCGGTCCAAAATAGCCCTTCGAATACTGAAAAAGCCAGAGACATTATTTTAATTAAGTGCATTTCTATTGATCCGCATCTTTATCATCAACTCGCATAAACAGGAATTAAACTACTTGTACACTCTTTGTGTACATTAAGTTTGACATTTCAAGATGTGTCAAAATCTGTGCGATGGATTGTTTAAAGTATTGTTAAAATCAATGTATAAAAAGTTGTCACTTCACAACAATATCAAACTTATTGTACATGTAAACAAAACTACATAAACAGTGGTGCTTCAACAGAAACTAACAGCATACCGTTTCATCTTCTGTAGCTTGTCAGGCAAGAATTGTCAATTAGATTCATCAAATTATTCTAAAACATTTATTTAAGTTGGCTTGTTAATTATTTGTCAATCATATTTGCCAAAAAAAAAAAAAAATATTAATAATAAAATTTTAAAAAAAAAGTCACATTTTATAATTTTGAATTTATAGCAATAATTATAACGGTACTTTTAACTAAAGTAATATCATCTACATCAAAAGTACGAGAACTATCGGAGGAATCTGTTACCGGAAGAAAACCTCAAGGAGATTTTTGAAATTTTTAAAAATGAAGGGGAAGTCTCTGCAAGTTTCATAAACCTCCCTTTAGGTTTATGTAATTTGCTGTAAGAACCAACCACATTTGAGTCATAATTACGTTATTCAGAAGTAACTTGTATAGTTTGAACATGGAAAATGCATTTTTCATTCTCAGATTCCCGCTGTTTGATAGGGGGTTGGGGGACAAAGGAGAGATGAATGAGCATCGTAGTGGCTTATGCTGTGTAAATAAAAAAATGGACAGATATAGACATAGGGCCAAGGTAGACAGAACGAAAAATGAGAATCAGGAAGAAAGCCATTCATTTCAGAACAATGAATGACTTGGATGTTCTTAGTCTGGAGCATTTTCACAAGTAGCAATACAAAAATGTGAAATCCATCCGTCAGGTTTCTTGGGGTTTCATTATTCATTGATCGATTCACACTCCATATGTTCGCTTGCTGTTGATTTACTAGCTGAAGAGGTCAATGCTACATTTGTCCGATGGACCCTTTGAGATAATTTAGATTTTCATGTCATCTCCTGTTCATATCTGAGAATAACCCAGCCGAAAGTAATGTAGGCAACTAAGATCAGGAATTTGATTGAGCAAGTGTAAAATTAGAAGGCAGGCATTTCTCACGATGGTTTGGTAGTATAAAACCTTGATCTAACTTCTAAGCATTTAGCATTACCATAAAATGACTAGAAGGATTTTTGAAGTGTGAAACGTGGGAGATTTCCTGCACATATGCAGGATAGTCATATGCTGATATTATACCTTGCTGTTCTTTGTTTACACATTAAAATTGGAAATTGTTAATTCACCAAAGAATTTGATGCCTCTACTAGATATGGTTAATTCGCATGGGGTGGTAGGGGATAGACATGGCACAACTAGGTTCGGTTGACTTACTAGACCTATTCTTACTATTTGAGCTAAAGATCATTTATCTAATCACAAACTCCAAACAAGAGTAAATCTAAAAGATGAACTGTACCTTCTCAATGGGTTCCCATCAAGTTTTAGTACTTGCAGGTTGGCTTCAAGCAAACCCTGTAGAGTCAGATATTCAAAAAGGCAATTAGCAAAGCAGAAGTACGGGAAACAAAGTTCCCCTCTTAACATGCATGGTAAATATGAGAAAGCATCTATTACTAATGACTAAACAATTTTCAATTGATTAGCAGATTCTTTTCCTCTTCCCCTATGCCTTTATTTCCCTTTTTCAGTACAACAAGGCAAAGCAAAAATAAAGGAACCCAGTGCCTTTGATTACATTATTTAGTTCATCCATTGTGCACCAAGTATAAGCATTTATCCATTCATCCCAATCGACATAATATTAAGATAGAATCAATTTCCCAGTTCTTTAAGCAGAAAAGGAAGAGTAAAAATTAGCGCACTTTTAGATGAAGCCAACAACTCACGTAATTGACAAAAACCCAAACAAAGAAATGGTAAGACCAAAAGGTTACCAGTTCTGGTGGAACTGAAGACATGTTGTTATCTGACAGATCAAGCTCCGTAAGAGAAGTCAAATTTTTAACACTCTGCAGGCAAATGCTATAGTGTATAAATATAATTTTGAATAGGATAGATAAGAGTACAAATGCGAGGATTGAAACAATTAAACTCAAAATCACATAAAGTATGAAAGTGAAAGGGAAGAGCTTGAGAGCGTATAACAAATATGATTGGGAGAGAAAGTGCAATATTAATGGTGATATAAAAGGATTCAGATTGTTTTCCACAGCTCAAATGGTAAGCTCCATGCATTCCATAGACTCAGATGGGTCCAAGCCTGGGACTAATCTTTATATATTTTTTAACGTATTCATCCATTTCTTGACGCTGAATACTTCTATACCCCCATGCCCATTAAAAAGGAAATAATAGGGCATCTTAAGAAGCAAAATAGCCATTGAGAAAAATCCTAGCCTCGTGTCCGTTGCTGACTTCCCCTATATCCCAACAAGTATTCTTTTCTTTTCCTTTCGTTAGATAATTGTAATTTTTCTTCTTTTATCATCCATAACCACCATCAATGGGTGGCCTATTAGTAACATTAAAAGATTGGGAGGTTGAAGACAAACACGGTCTTATACAAGTATTATACAAAGTTAATATGCCCAATACTGGGGTGGCTGGGTGGGTGAAACGAAGTGGCAAAAAACTGGAAATAGAAAGTCTGAGTCAAATCTCATCACCTCTAAAAATCAGATGACTTCTACAGGAGGTGTCAGTAAAATTGTGAAGAATATTATAAATCGTATATAATAAACTTGTTTCTATTACAAAGTAAAAGACCCTATTTATAGGGTTACAAATAACTGTAAAAGGAAATAAATATAAAAGGAAATATTATGCAATCTACTACTAAGGAAAGTAATCCTACACTAAAAGGAAATATTATAATTGCATCTTTGACGATCTTTGGAATCTTATTCAATATCCTTGACATCCCCCCTCAAATTGATACTGGTAAAATCATCAATTTGTAATCATGAATTGACGACGATGACAATACTTATGCCCACGAAGAAGAAATCCAAATTAAAGCAACCAACGACGAAAAGTACTGACGACGAGAGACCAAGAACAACAAAGAACAACTTCAAGAACACTCCAAAGAAACAACGAGAACCAAAAACAAACCAAATTTTCAATCCATCAACTGGGCCAAACTGCAAACCAAATTTTCAAATGAACTAAACCAAATTCCAGATGAACTGGACATATACTAAACCAAATTCCAGATGAACTGGACATACTAAACCAAATTCCAGATGAACTGAACCAAATTTCAGGTGAACTGGACATACTAAACCAAATTCCAAATAAACTGGATCAAGTTCCAGATTACCAAAAGCTGAAGAAACTTCAAACAAACTGCAGATTACCAAAAGCTGAAGAAACTCCAAACAAACTGCAGAAACTGAGTTGTGGCCACCGGAATGTGATGCGACTTTGTAGTGATACATCCGAAAAGAAAAAAAAAAGAAAAACAACATTGGTAGCCGGACGAGCGGCTTAAGGCCGCTCGCCGGAAACGAAATTCAAAGGTTAATTTGTTTAGGATCGAAATTGCTCTGATACCATGTGAAGAATATTATAAATTGTATATAATAAACTTGTTTCTATTACAAAGTAAAAGACCCTATTTATAGGGTTACAAATAACTGTAAAAGGAAATAAATATAAAAGGAAATATTATGCAATCTACTACTAAGGAAAGTAATCCTACACTAAAAGGAAATATTATAATTGCATCTTTGACGATCTTTGGAATCTTATTCAATATCCTTGACAAATCAAATTTGAATTTATGTCACCCTTTTTACTTCTGAGAGAGAGAGAGAGAGATGTAACCTCTGGAATTGATTGAAGAGAATTTTGGCCTAAATCTAGAACCTTTAGCTGCTGTAAAGTCAATATATCTGAAGGGACAACTGATATTTGCATCCTCCTGCCCAATCAAACAGGAAATGAATGACGAGCAATATAATAAGGTCAGTAAATACGCAAATTTGAAATAATTGATTCCTATTAACAAACCTCAGGTAGAGCTCCTGCAACTCTGGTAAGCTAGAAAATGTTGGGTTTTCTGGTAAAGAACCTGCTGCGCCACTGAGATCCAAAATCTGAAGCTTGGAAACAGCTCGAAAACCATCAGAGGGGATCTATGAAAAAGCAAACAGATATCAGCAAGGAATTGATATAATGCGGAAAAGTAGATGCAGCGTTATATAACACTATAAAAGGTAATGTGGACTTGATGCTAACAAAACTTGGAGCTTAGTTTTCTTATCCGGCATTTGAGGAAACACACCCATTAAAATTAGCCAAAATCATTGCCCCAAGAAAGACTTCTTCGATTCTCAAGTTTGTTTACCTATGTAACTTGTGTATATTGTCTCTAATCTTAAATTATGTAGTCAATGGAGGTTCATTCCACAAGACAACATTCGGAATGATTATCAAGAACAATTGTGTGCCTACTAATGTACCTCTCATACATTGACAGCTGAAGGTTAGTTTCACAAGACAAGTCCAGAATTAAATCATATTCACCTTTCTCAGTGGATTTCCATCCAGCTTTAAGCACGAAAGTTTAGGAAGAGATATCAAAATTGCACCAGGCCACTCTTTTATCTTGTTCTTGGATAATATCAAAGCCTGCAGATTGAATGTGTTAAGTAAAAAGCTTTACAAATTTTAATGCACAAGGCTTCTCAGTTCATAAACGTTTCTAATGAAATTGTAGGAGTTAAATTAAGATGACTTCACAAGCCATAGTTTAGTAGACATTTAAAGTTTCTGCGCATAAACTCTCCAAGTGAAATTAATCTCGACCCAAGATAAAAAGGTATATTATCGAATTGATAAAAGAAATAGCCACATTTCTGGCTATATTATGCAAATAGCTTCGGCAAAGGAACATTAAGAAGGATAAATTAACTTGATTTTCAAAATCAAGAATCAGATTCACCAACACATTAAGCTGGGCCACCAGAAAGGTCAATACCTCAAATATATATGTTTGCATGTTATGATTTTCAAGGATACATTTACGTTAAAACTATATATAGTATATTATTAATTGCCAGACTAGATGAGATCACAGGGATTAGTCCATCTCCTTCTCATTTTCTTTAATCCTAATCAACATCTTCAGTTCAACAGAGAGGCAGCAATCCAGAAAATGTTTACCTCAAGGGAGACACAAGAGCTAAGTTCATTCGGCAGCTCTTCAATAGAATTTTCCGAAAGATTGACTCTTGTGATGTCACTTGACTTCCATACATCTGATGGGACAGCACCCAGACCGAGCCTAGCTAAAGAAAGTTCCTGAAAGATACCAACACTGAGGACGCCACAGCAAATATATGACATAAGCGTAAGCAGAAATAAGAAAAGACTGCAGCGAGAAGGATGCCTTCATTAACTTTGCCATTACAATGCATGCTTGGTTGAAGACTACATGGCCTATGTATTAATGGACTCAAGTCTTCAGTGTCTGCTTAAAGAAACTTAATTTTCATTCAGAATAATGAGACAGACATGGAAAATCTATTACGGAGGGAAATTACCTTCGAAGTAAGGGATAATCGAGCTGCCATGGCAACAACATCCTCTCTAACAGTTGTGGTTGCTGAAGACTCTGCACGAAAAATTCATAAACATAAATGCCGAGACAAATTTAAGAATACCAACTGAAGCAGGTCAACTTGAAATCTAGAAAGCTAGAGGTAGCAACTTTGAGTTGCGAAAATTAAGCTAAGAATCACTGCTTCTTGATACCTATAAATTATCAACTGCTGCCTAAGCAAATACTAAGAACCAACATACCTTCATCAGTTGGAAGTCTACTTTGAAGGTACTTTAATAGAGCAGGTGTAGGTCCGGATACCAAGGAGCTGAGCAAGGATAAATTATTTAATCAACTCCTGGACAAACATAAGCATTGCTAAAGCAGAAAAATAAGACAATTGATTCAAACCTCCGCAGTGTCCGCAACGGATTGCCAACAAGTAAAAGTTTCCGCAGTGTGGTCATCAAGCCTACATATTGACGTTGTTGCCCACATTTAACTCATTTATACATTGTAGTATTGTCAATATTGTGGAACCAACGAATATGATACATGGTTTTAATATAAGAAATGTAACATAATAATGAAGCTATAATATATACTTGAACCAAACATAATGAACCTTCTCCTAATCAAAAGATTGATACAAAAGGCAGTAGTAGTTGTTTCTATAGAACAATGAATATGATCTTTTAAATAATTAAATTAATTCTAGTAGTGCACACTTTTTTCTCGAGCAGAGACAAATGCAGAAGCAGTCAAATTATTGTGAATGGCTAACCAGGATACTTTAGAACAGTGTGTAACTTAATTCTAATATTTATTAGGGAATTTCTATATAATAAAGATTTCATCATAGAAACATCTTTTCATGCTCATCATAAAGTGCATTTAACTAAACCCAATACTGCTTATTAAGAAATAAGTTGCTAACCTTACCAATCTGAGGAGGCAAACTAGATAATGAATTATTAGACAGGTCAAGAACTGAAAGACGCAAATTGCATGCCTCCACTGGATACTCCTTCAACTACATGCACAGGAAAAAAATGTCAAAAGTAGAAGATCAATTAGTAATGAGCGGTCATAAAACAAGTCAAAAATTAAAACTTTACAGATGCTAGAACGAGTCTCCTCTTCTCAAACTCTTAGAAAATTTTAATCGTAGGGAAATTGTAGCAAATTCAGACATGATGTTAAATAATCCACCTGGTTTGAGTGCAGATCAAATGTTCCCAACTGTGTTAGTGATCCAATTTCCACCGGTAATGAGGGCAGCATATTATAACTGAAATTGGCCCAAAACCCAAGAAACAAGAAGGCCAATATCAGAAGTGTAAATGTGGAATAGCACAAGATAATAAATAAGAAAACCGAAACAAAGAAAGAGAATGTACCCTATATAAAACTCCAGAAGGGATGAGCAACCCTTTATCGACAATGGAATTGATGAAATTTCTACAGCATATATGCAACCAGCAAATTAAATGAGGCAGACATTTTATGAACTACAGAGAGAAGTACTAAGCACCACATATTTCTAACATTAACATGCAAAAAATCATCTAGCACAGTCTAACAGAAAACTTGCTCCACTCACTGTTTTGGTGAAGATCGAGGCGTATCAACCGTGAAAGGCATCCAATACTGTCTGGAATGCTGCTTAGCAAGTTTTTGGCTGTAAAATGGTTAAATAATAAACTCTATAGAAATTGAACGAGCTGCCCAAAACTCAATAACAGATAAAAGGAAGAACGGGTTTTTACATGCATTGAGTTCTGTAAGCGCAGTGCACGATGCAATGAAATTATCAGGTAGCATTGTTAGCTTGTTTCCCTGGCAAAAAGGTGCATAACATACTTAAAGTCCAAGACAGTGAATAGTGAGGACCAAAGAATGCTTGGTTAGATTATAAATTAATCAGGTGTTAATAGATAAAGCTTCTAATACCTCTACATCCAACTTTAAAAATTTTGAACAGTTTGCTAGATCTTCTGGCAAGCTGGAAATGTTATTGTTAGATGCCTGAGAAGATAACCAAAAACCATTCAAGGTAAGAGCAAAATGTTCAAATATGCGGTATCCAAAGAAAAGCACAAGTTAACTTCTTTGATGTGTAAAGGATAGAAATGCCAACAACACACACCTATGCAGCTGTACTACCTTCAGATCGCATTCATTAAGAGAAAAAGCATCTATATTAGGTATGCTCTAAATTTAGACTACAATGAAACATCTTGATCTCATGAATTGGATCAAGCTACTGGGACATTATCCTTAATAGATACATCATCTTCGTTATTTTTGTTCTTGCTGTAGTTATTGTTGAAGATGATCTCCAATATATATAAACTGGGGTAAGGCCTTCATTGTGAACCTTTTAACAAATCATCCTTCCAGCCTGTGATGTTATGGGTTTATGAAGTTACTAGTGAACTAGTCCATTTTTATAGCTTTTTTTTCCCTATAAAATCTTGTCAAATTTATTGCTAAAGCGATTATAATCCTAGGACTCTCACAAATATAAGTTTAATATCAAATTAGTAGGACGCTTTTCCAGGGACAGGCACCTGTATCCGAAGGGCATGAAGAAAGACACTCATAAATAAGTTTGAGTCATGCAAGTGCTGGTACTAGTTTAACACTGTGAAACACGATGAACGTTCTCAAGACAAAGCTTGCCACTAACATCGTAGAAATAAATATCTCATTGTTTCAACTTACAGACAAGTAAGTACATTGTGTTTGGGCACAGAAATATATGTTGTTATAACAATGCCGTTACATAATTCAAGGATACGTGATTAGACAAAAGCAGCACAAAACTACTACAACTTCACAATACTTAACCCTCAAAAGCATATGCCAACAGAGATACATGATAAAACACAATTCAAACTAACAAATGTAACAAATATCCTTATAAAATATTACCTTAAGTTCTGACAATTCCGTGCATTTTCCAAGAGAGACAGGGAGATAGCTTAGGCGGTTATTTGAACAATCACACCTGTAGTGAGACACAAACAAATGAAAACCTTCTGCAGAACAGGAAAATCTAAGGCACGTGTTCCTTGATAGAAATATATGTGATTAAAAAAAAAAAAACCATTCTTTAAAATGCTCATATAATTATGATCATTTAAGGTGATAGAAGCTGCATTTTCTAATTTTTGTCCACGTGCCTCACAAATAATAATATAGAAAGTGCGGAATGAGCGTACTTGACCAGAGAAGCAGCTGATCCAATTTCTTCAGGGATTTCCATGATTGAATTAAATGACACGTCTAATGATTTGAGCATGTGAAGCCTGCCAAACGAGACATAAAACAGTCTTCAAGTATCAGTTCCAGCAAAAGAAAATATGGGTTCAAAAAGTCTCATAGTTAAATAGTACCAAAAAACATACTCTCCAATAGCTGCTGGGAGATGCGAAAGCTTATTATGGCTAACATTTAATACAGTTAACAAAGGCAAGTTTCTAAGATCTTCCCTCAGCACTTCAATATCATTATGAGCTAGGATCAGTTTTTGCAGCTCAACAGCCTGTAGACATGCAACAGAATACATAAATTCGGAAAACCAATCAACTATAAGGCTGAATCGAAAAATAAGAAATTATACCTCCCACCAATTTTCATCCTCGGCAACCGCATCCAAACTTTTGTACACCTCACTTGGCACTTCCCTGTACAAGAATTATCGATATTCCCGTGAATGAAAGTACAATTCTTTGTATTTTGATTGAAATACAACGAGAAGGGGAAAAACGGATGCACGATCAGAAAATAATAATGTGAGAGACTGACCTGAGAGAGCGATTGGAAAGATTAAGAGAACCAGAAGCACGTGCAGCTTTTAGGGCTCGATCCATGTTCTTCTGTGTGCATTCAGGAGGAAGGAGACGGATTAATCAACTAACAGATCTGATCTTCGTTCCATCTGATTCTGGGAAGAAAATCTGACGTGTTTCTACTTTTTTAGACGGATCAGATTTCAGTGTCAACTTTTAAACTGAAAGCGCGTTTAATCTATGAATCGCGTTTTTCTAACTCTCCACCTTTTTTAACCAATTTTTTAGCTTTGTATCTTACTTAATGAATTAATGATAGGGGAAAAGGAACTTAGGGGATATTCGACAAATCCTTTGATTAAGAAGTTATTAGTTTTGATAAAAGTTGATGAAATGTGAGTTTAAAAATTTGATAAAAACTATAAATCTCTTAAAATTTGTATTTGAAAAATTGATCGCTAGCTTTGACTTCTATTTTTAAAAAAGTTTCCAAACAAACCCTAATTAAGCTCAGCATTGAGCTTAAATTTAGTGAGTCTAATTTTAGCTTATCATTTTACCCTCTATTTATAATAATAATAAGAATTTAAAAAGCACATGGAAAATTGAAAAACTAATTACTCCTCCAAAATCCTCGATTTTCAATAGATTCCTACTGGAACGCATATTGGAGTAAGGATCGTGCTACATCTATATAAAAGTTAACACAATGGTTTATACTCATGTTAGTTGGCATATTTTAGAACATTGGTCTTGACAAAACATTTTTCATTCAACTGTCAGATTTATGACATATAAGAGGATATCAATCAAGGTATACACTTTGTGTGTAAAAGTAGTTTAATCCTTGGAGTAAAATTAGGGTAGATGATTATGATGCAGTATTCAATCCTTGTGTGGAAGTAATTTTTGGAAAATTAATTTATTTCAAATTCAATTTTAACTACACATTCTATAAAAAATGATTTTAAAGTTTTTTTTATAATTTTTTCTTATTTTTTAACCATGCGTTCTTAAAAAATATCTTCTTTGAAAAATATACAAGCAATTATTTTTTCTGTAAACTATAAAAATTCATAAATAAGGTAAATAAACAAAGAAAGTGTTTAAAACTAGGGCCTTCCATTTATTTATTTTTTAGGACTAGTCATATTAGTAAAAAGTAACTCTTAATAAATAGTTTTGGAAAGTGAGATTGTTTTTCATTTTACTTATGAGCATACTGATATCTGGATAAAACTACTTGTACATCCAAATGTTTACATTTTTGTTGACATCTCCTCTATATCAAAAATTAGCCTTTGATTGACAAAAATATTGTTAAGATCAATATATCGAAATATGTCGACTCACAAGGGTGTAAATCAAAGTATAAACCATTGTGTACATATAAGATGCCTTTGATATCTACTACACCTTTATTATTAACTTATTGTTGATTATAACAAACAAGTTAATCTTGTTTACTAACAAGTTGAACCCAAGTAATTATAGTTTTTCAATGCATACGATGGAAAATTGTTCGATGATCGTCAAAAGATAAAAATCTATCATCATAAATTGGATTCACGAAGGATGTCAAGATCGAAGTCACATTCAATAACTTAAAAGCCAAACTTCGAAACAAGATCAAAAACTTGATTTATTAACTAAAGTGTAAAGGTACTAACACTTTGATATACGACAATGAATGTTTAAGCTCGAATCCTTTTATGCATTAAAAACAATTTTGTGCGTTAAAAGTCATTCCAATTTAATATTTCGATCAAATATAAATATGACTTTTAAAATGATATTTGAATTTGAAAAATATCTTTCATCTTGAAAAGTTAGTTAAATGATTATATTGGTCATTCGGACAAGAGACGGTCGACCTCTAACCTCTGATATTTACTGTACAAATGATTATATAGGTCATTCAGACAAGAGGCTGTCGACCAGACGAGTCATCCAAAATTTCAAAATTTTTTGACATTTTGAACTCTATAAATATATCTACTTCTTGCATTTAATATAACATTCTAAAAAAGCACCAAAGTGAGATCTTTTGAGATATTTCTTTAAACTTACATTTGTATTCATTGCATTTATTTTTTCTCATAATTTTTTTGATTGATTCAAACTCTTCAATCATCATCTTCATAAAAAAAATCATCTCTCTTTTTGTACTTAACTTATTTCTATTACTCGTAAAAGATATATTTTGAAAAAGATTTTTGAATTTACATTGTATTTATTTCTTCTACATCTTCTCATTGAAAAACTTTGATTCTTTGAATCAAATTTCTAATTATCATATTCATCAAAGTTTTTCATCTAATACTTGATCTATCATTTATTTATCGCTATTCATTGAAATATTAGTCTCTCTTGGTACTTAATTCATTTGTATCATTTATTAAGAAATAAATTTTATTGTAAAATAGTTGCTCTAAATTTGTGGATCGTATCGAGGTTCTGTGAAAGTTCGACAGTATAAGGATTAGTGCTCTTTGTTGTAAATCAACGTGTTAGTTAAATTGAAATTCCGTAAAGTTCAATATTGTGTAAGAATCGGTGCTCCAAGTTTGTAAGTAACCGAAAGCATCGTAAATAGATGGATTGCACCATTAGTCAATCAATATAATGGAAATGCATTACTCGTGCCGGATAACTTGGTGATAGAGAATGTAGATTATTGTTTTGGATCGAACTACCACAATTATATCATTTGCATCATTTCTTCCCTTTTACTTATCGTTTCATATTTACACTTATTATTTCAACTAATCTATTTAGCCTTTACTCGTTTGAATTTAGATTAAATCTTCAAAAAAAAAAAAAATTTGAAAATCAATTCATTCCTCTCTTGATTAGTTATCCTTGTGTTCTCATTTACCTTGAGTGGAGCCAAGTTGATGCCATGTTGCATAAAATGTCCATGTCACAACAATCTCTAGTGGTCAAAAGTAAATGGAAAAGTTTTGACGTATTTATATATGAAGCCTAAGATTAGAGGTGTGCAAAACTCGATCGAACCTGCCCAAACCGAATCAACCCGACTGATTTGGGTTGATTTTTTGTTATTTTTACACGGGTTGTGTGAGTTGGTTGTGTAAGCAAATTGGGTTGGGTCGAGTTGTGGGTTAACTCATGAAAATCAAATAAACCCGCCTAACCCGACTTGCCTCTTTAAAAAAAATGCTTAAAAAGGAAAAACAACCCTACTTCTTGTTCGTTAGTTTAAACTTTCCTTTTCTAAGTTGATTTTATATAGCATGCTTCACTTTGTTAGTATTTTTTATGAATGCCTGACAATATATATGATAATATTGGTCGGAAAGTAAAAAAGTCGCTACATATAATGTCTGAATCACAATAACTTCTCAATGGTAAAATAATCTTACACAAGTCTGTGGACTAAAAGGAGAATATTATGAGTGGCGGTTTGAACCTCATTGTCATTTGAAGAGTGCATTTTAAAGTAATAGATTAATGGAGAATATGTGATTCAAAATTAAAAATAAAAATTGAATTTACATGTAATACTATTTTATTGAAGAATGTGTAGTTGAAAATAAGAGAGAAAAATATATTTTAAAAATAATTAGGATCGAACAAGGTAGTACATGATTTTTTTTTCCTACAGAAGCTTTACAATGCAACACCCGATTCACAAGTTATTGGTTTTTTCCTAACTGCTAATGAAACTGTATAAAGTGGAAGCTTATAAAAATTTTGTGAAAGTTTTCTAGTTTTTATTTATTTTTATTTGAAATAACTAAGAAGTAAGAGTACTGTTGTTCAAAAAATTTTGTTTTCCAAGTGTAAATTAACGTATAGTCAATATTGGTTGGGTTGATTAATGAACCTCTTTAATTTTTGTTGACAAATCGTTACAAACCGACCAACCCAACTCAACCCGACTGATACTTGATTGTGTCGGATTGGATTGAGTCTCAACTTTCAACATTTATACGGGTTAGATTGGGTTAAGTTTTGATCAAACCGATTATGTTTGATTGGGTTTGGGTTGAAGCAAAAACTGATCCAACCCAACCCATACCCATCCCTACCTAATATAGATCTCTGAATATCAGCGATAATCCAATGACATTATTAAAGGCTATGGACCTATTTGGATCGGTTCGATCAAAACTTGTCGTGATGCCTCCATTGGGAAGCCGAATACATAGTCAATCGACGCGAGAAATAGAAGATCTTGGACCTAGTATAGACATTGAGATTTTTACCATCATTATCAGCAAATTAACATCGGGCGTCACACTTTCTATCTAGACTTTTTAAGGCATAAACATTTATGCGTGACTGCGCGACATATTTTACTTGGAAGCTGCATCACAATGTACATCATCTTATTGATGATGATCCATCAGTCCATGACATGGATCATCCGTAATTTGAGACATGTTTGATAAAGATTTTTGAATAATAGATGATACCGTCCAAAAGACGTATCAAATAATATTCCTTACTTAACTTAAATGTGTCGTCTTAAATAGTAATATGGCAAGTAAGGGTCATTCCCGCAGAGGATTGTTTCAATTTAATCAATTGCAAACTAGAAAATAAAATCAAAAGTAAAATGCGACATTAATTTAAATGAGGGGGATTTTTGGTTTGTTAAACTAACGAAAGCAATAAATTCAAAACGGGAAAGACTTGAATTATGAAATAAACAAAGTAGTTTTTAGTCAAAGATGAGTAGATGTGATTGGGGAGGTGATTCATTACCACGAGAATGATTTTCATATCAATTACCACAATAGATTTTCGTTCTCTAGATTAACAACAATTCGAGAATAATTACAAGCTCAATTATCTCAATCTCTTCTTACATATTAGTTGAATAAAACAAGCTCTTTACTCAACCCTATTCATTAAACAACCTAGAATAAGCTCTCTAGATTTAATTTAACAAAAGCATTAATACAAAAGAGATGAATTGAATTAAGGGCAAACTCACAAGCTCGGTTTACTTACTTAAGTGTTAATCCACATACAATCAATAGAAAATTCCTCATAATCCATTGAAATGTAATTGCCACAAGGTTTTAGAATAAATAGCGATTACGTACTATAAATCCCAAAATAGCATTCATTGAATCGACTCAATCATTTAGTTGTACACCCAACCAATCAAGAAAAACAACATAAACATATAAATCAATGGATTAAACACATCAATCAAGAGAACTATAAAACACAAATTAATGGAAAATCATAATTCGAGTTTGGAATCACCCCCAATCACAAATATATTTAGTTACCCATTATATACTCAAAAATAACAAGCAAATTCTTAGAACTCATTAATGGAAGTAGATTAAGGAAAAGAAAAACTTATTGACAAAGAGAGCAATGGTTGAAGGTTCTTCAATATCAATAGAGATTCATTTCCAAGCTATTTCATCATTACAATGCTCCAATCTTGTCCAAAATACCAATGGAAATCAAAGGAAAAAAATAAAAAGGGAAAATAATTGAAAAATGAAGAGAAAACTGCTGCTGGACGTTTTCTGCTGTGCTGGACGTTTTCCCTCTGCTGGTTATATAAAATAGGGGCTGAATGTGTGTTTTAATTCAAAACCTAAGGAATAATTGCAGTCCAAGTCCTCCAACTATCAAAAAGTGATAATTTTGGTCCCCAAACTTTGAAATTTTTGCATCTTTGGTCCTTTTTGCTCATTACTCGTATAAATTCCTTCTAATCATCATTCAAACTCGGGTTTTCACCTACACAATAAAAATAACTAAATTAAGTATTAAATTGCCAATGAAAACTCACAAATATCTAAATTTAATGGTCCGAATAAGTGCGAAAACCCGCACTTATCACACCCCCAAACTTAAACCTTTGTTAGTCCTCGAACAAAGCTATACAAACAAGCATGCACACACAAATTAAAATCAAACGATAATATTATAATAACAAACACTGCAAAGGTTAGATAGCTTGCCATTTTGCTTCAATTCTTACATTATGCTAATAACTTATGAAATGTTTACAAAAATGATACAACGAACACTTTTTAACTTACACCATGCTTGACTTGTGTGTGTGTGTGTGTGTGTGTGTGTAGTCATTCCAATTCATCGCAATACACAAGTTGGTGATTTTCCAGCCCTCAATGGTCAAATTTTCCTTTCTCACTCGTGGGACGCACACTCCCCCAAACTTGATATTTTCACTCTAGCCCAAGGTGTCAACAATTTAAGGTTTTCCTCAAATCACTCATTTTTTTTTCTTGTTCGATTGGGTCTAACCGGCAATCTCAACATTTAGTCATGTGATGATTCTCCACTAGATGAGTGCTTCGACATTCAAGCTTATACCAAGTAATTCAAACCCACTAGTTATCTAAGCCCAATCACCAAATACAATTGCACATAATCAATTCAATTTTTTTTTTTTTTTTTTTAAAATCTCATGTTTTACCTCACTCCCTTAAACTTTCTTCTTGACCCTTGTAGCAAGTTTTAGGTCGATAGCTCCCCGGTTGTTTAGACCAAAGAGTACCGGGTTTCAAGATACCCCAACGGACTTAATAACTCGAGTCAAAAAGGCTACGAAGTGAGGACCAAGATTCAACAAGTGCAAAATTATTCTTTTGAGCACAACAAAACAAAATGGGGCTTAGATCCCTAACATATGGTCATTACCCAGCTTATACTTGGCCGAAAAAAAAACACTCCACACAATTTTTTTTTTTTTAACATGCATGGAATCAACACACTTCTAGATAATATCATTCACCGGCTCGACCACCCCAAACTTATCCTTTCATTGATAGAGTGATTGAAGAATTGTTAACTGCATGGTCATTTAAGTTCACTTAACAACCTCAAGTGCCACCAACAAGTGCGTGTAATGAATCTCATGACACAAGTGCTCAATAAAGAATCAATCATGGAATAAGAGGATGAAAATAAACAACACTTAGCATTCATGCTCACAATTCATAAATCAATGCAATGCAACAACTCAAAACACAATGGCAAAGCTATCAAACCACACAAACAAGCACAAAAGCAAAAATTTAACCCGAAATTTGAGTTTTTAGCGAGCACAAATTTATTACATACCACGTACCACACACCCCCAAACTTAAATTATACATTGTCCTCAATGTAAAAGCAAGAAATAGAAAGAGCAAGAGGTTCAAGTACTCCCCTAAGTTGGTTTTGACGGTGATGGCTGTGAGGATGGTAGGGGACCATTGTTGACTATTAATGCTCAATGCTTTGTCGCGATGCTCGAGAATCTGTCATATGGGGACAACCAAAAACTACTAAAAAAAAACAGAAGGAAATGTTAAAGAAATAATTGGATAAAGAATAATGGGTTGCCTCCCATCCAGCGCTTCTTTAGAGTCTATAGCTAGACTTTGTTCATGCTCATGCTTCTTCAATCGGATCCTCCAATCGTATTTCCTCAATGTTTTGAGGCACAAATGGTTCAAAATATGGCTTTAATCGATGCCCATTCACCTTAAACTCTTTTTCAGTTTGTAGACTTTTGATTTCTACTGCACCATGAGGAAAAACATTAGTAACAACAAAAGGCCCGATCCATCGAGAACGTAATTTACCTGGAAATAACTTAAGGCGCGAGTGGAAGAGAAGAACTTTTTGTCCAACAACAAAGGTTTTTCTTGAAATCATTTTATCATGGTATGCCTTTGTCTTTTCCTTGTAAATTCGTGAACTTTCATATGCATCATTTCGAATTTCCTCAAGTTCATTAAGTTGGAGCTTTCTTTGATCACCCGCTACACCTAGGTCCATGTTGCATTGTTTGATTGCCCAAAATACCTTGTGTTCAAGTTCAACCGGGAGATGACAAGGCTTTCCATAAACTAACCGAAAAGGAGACATGCCAATCGGTGTTTTGTATGTCGTCCGATAAGCCCAAAGTGCATCGTTGAGGCGGAGACTCCAATCCTTTCTATTTGGATTCACAGTTTTTTCGATGATGGATTTGATCTCCCGATTTGACACTTCGACTTGCCCACAAGTTTGCGGGTGGTAAGGTGTAGACACTTTATGTGTGATGTTGTATTTCTTCAATAGGGCCCAAAAAGAGCGGTTGCAAAAATGAAGTCCCCCATCACTAATAATAGCTCTTGGTGTCCCAAACCTTGCAAAAATGTTGGACTAGACAAAATCTACAACCACTTTAGAATCATTAGTTCGAGTGGCTCTTGCTTCCACCCATTTTGACACATAATCAACGGCAAGTATGATGTAAAGATTACTATAAGATGAAGGAAAAGGTCCCATGAAATCAATGCCCCAAACATCAAAAATTTCAACAAAAAGAATAGGTGTTTGTGGCATTTGATTTCGGGCTCCCAACGTACCAACTCTTTGACATCTATCACAAGATTTGCAAAAGAGGAATGCATCTTTGAATAAGGTGGGCCAATAAAATCCACTCTCAAACACCTTGAGAGCCGTCCTCTTAGCGCCAAAATGTCCACCACATGCATAGGAATGACAAAATGATAGTATTGAATGAAATTCATTTTCAGGTACGCACCTTCTTATCAATTGATCAATGTTTCCATAAGTATGGCTCATCCCACACAAAATACTTGGCCATTGTCTTGAGTTTTTGCCTTTGAGAAGTGGACAAGTTATTTGGAATTCTCTTAGTGACCAAGTAGTTCACTATATCCGCAAACCAAGGAGATGCATCCGTGACATGAAGCAATTGTTCATCAGGGAAGCTCTCTTGCAATGGAAGAGTTTCTCTCTCGTGGATAAGACGGCTAAGGTGGTCGGCTACAGAATTTTCACTCCCCTTTTTATCTTTAATTTCAATGTCAAACTCTTGTAAGAGGAGTATCCATCTAATGAGCCTTGGTTTCGCATCTTTCTTGTCAAGTAAGTACCTAAGAGCTGCATGATCAGAAAAGACAATTACTTTAGTGCCAATAAGATATGAACGAAATTTTTCTAAGGCAAAAATAACTGCTAAAAGCTCTTTTTCAGTTGTAGAGTAATTGAGTTGGGCATCATTCAAAGTTCTTGATGCATAATAGATCACATGCGGTGTCTTTCCAACTCGTTGCCCTAAAACTGCTCCCAATGCAAAATCACTTGCGTCACACATCAACTCAAATGGCCTACTCCAATCTGGTGGTTGAATGATGGGTGCCGATGTTAAGAGTTCCTTTAAACTTTCAAATGCCTTTTTACAATCTTCATCAAAGTGAAATGGAACCTCCTTTTGCAATAGCCGGCATAATGGTCTTGCATTCTTTGAAAAATCCTTGATAAACCTTCGATAGAATCCTGCATGTCCAAGAAAAGAACGAATCTCCCTCACACTTGTTGGAGGGGGTAAAAAGCGAATTAAATCAATTTTAGATTTATCAACCTCTATCCCCTTAGATGAAATGACATGGCCTAGCACTATGCCTTGATCAACCATAAAATGACATTTTTCCCAATTAAGTACTAGGTTAGAATCCATACATCTCTTAAGCACAAGTGTGAGATTTTTCAAGCAACTATCAAAAGTATTACCATAAACACTAAAATCATCCATGAATACCTCTATGATGCTTTCAATATAATCAGAGAATATACTTATCATGCATCTTTGAAAGGTTGCGGGAGCATTGCAAAGACCGAATGGCATGCGACGGTAAGCAAATATTCCAAATGGGCAAGTGAATGTTGTCTTTTCTTGGTCCTCTGGAGCAATCACAATTTGGTTATAACCTGAATAACCATCAAGAAAACAATAATGAGAATGACCTGCCAATCTTTCTAACATTTGATCAATGAAAGGTAAAGGAAAATGATCTTTTCGGGTTGCACAATTAAGTTTTCTATAATCAATACAAACCCTCCAACCCGTTTGGACCCGAGTTGGTACAAGCTCATTCTCTTCATTTGTCACCACTGTGATTCCCGACTTTTTTGGAACAACTTGGATCGGGCTTACCCATTTGCTATCTGAAATGGGAAAGATAATACCAACGTCTAGCAATTTCAAAATTTCTTTCTTCACAACCTCCATCATTGGAGGATTCAAGCGACGTTGTGGTTCTCTTGATGTCTTTGATCCATCTTCGAGCAATATCCTATGCATGCACATGGAAGGGCTTATCCCCTTGATATCAGCTATGGTCCAACCAATAGCTATTTTGTGTTCCTTGAGCACACGGATAAGCCTATCTTCTTGAAGTGTTGTGAGATTCTTTGCAATGATCACCGGTAGTGTTTCGCCCTCTCCCAAATATACATACTTCAAATGCTCGGGGAGAGGCTTGAGTTCTAAAGTGGGGGCCTGCATCACCGAAGGTAAAAGTTTCTCTTTAGATATTGGAAGAGTAATATAGGAGAGATTATACCTTGGTGGAATGCTCGGTAGTGACTCAAGTGATGCCACGGTTTCTAGAAGATCCTCACACAATTGTAGATTTTTACTCAATCCGGTGAGATTGTTAACATCAATGCTTTTAATCAAAGTGGTATCCAATGCATCTTCATTTGATAGTTCAAAAGTTTTTTGTACTAATGAATCCATTATATCAATTGAAAAACAAGAATGTACATCACTAGGGTACCTCATTGCTTCAAAGATATTGAAGCGAATAACCTCACCATCAAACTCCAATGTCAAAGTACCATCATGTACATCTATCTTTGTACGCGCCGTCCTCATAAATGGTCTTCCCAAGAGCAATGGTGATGACAAAGACGTTGATTCATCTTGCATGTCAAGAACATAGAAATCTGCTGGAAAAATCAATTGATTTACCTGCACCAAAACATCCTCCAACACACCTTTTGGAAATGCATTAGATCTATCAGCAAGTTGAATAATAACACCGGTTTCTTTAAGTGATCCTAAATTTAAAGAAGCGTAAATAGAATATGGCATGACATTAATAGATGCTCCTAAATCTAGCATTGCTTTCTCAAACCTAGTGTTACCAATAATGCAAGGAATAGTAAAACTTCCCGGATCCTTACATTTTGGTGGAAGTTTCCTTTGCAGAATCGCCGAGACATTTTCTCCAACGCTTACCACTTCATTACCTTTTAATTTACGCTTGTTAGTGCACAATTCTTTGAGGAACTTTGCATACCGTGGCACTTGATAAATGGCATCCAAAAGTGGTATGTTCACTTGAACTTTTCGAAAAGTCTCCAATATTTCCTTCTCATGTTCATCCCTTTTTGACTTTGCAAACCTACTAGGAAATGGAGGGGAGGGAACATTAGTTGGAATAGAATTTTTAGAATTTACCTTAGATCCCGATGTTGGGGTCGTAGTTTCATCTTTCTCACATGCTAAGTTCTTTTCTTGCGTTGACTCCTCAACATGATCTTTCATCTTCCTTGGTGCCTCTTCTAAAATCTTTCCACTTCTCAATGTCACAGCACTAGCATTTTCTCTCGGGTTGATTGTTTGAGAAGGGAGTTTTCCTGATCCTTGAGCCTCCAATTTACCCACCGTGTTGGCAAATTGACTCATTTGGGTCTCCAAATTCTTGATTGAGGTCTTTGTCTCTTGTTGAAATTGCATTGTGCTAGAAGCTAAGGATTTGACCATATCTTCAAGAGACATATTTGAACTTGGTGGTGGAGTTTGTTGACGAGGTTGAGAGTATTGTGGTTGCCTTTGTTGATTAAAACCCGGTGGATGATTAAACTGTAGTTGTGGGGCTATGAAATGATTTCCTCCATAACTGAGATTAGGATGATCTCTCAATCCGGGATTATAGGTGTTAGAATATGGATCATATCTATTTCTCTGTTGCATTGGAAATCCCCCAACTGCATTTGCTTGCTCTGAGGCTCCTTCTTGTAGTGTTGGGCATGCATCAGTAGGATGTCCCACAATAGAACAAATCCCGCACACTTTTGCTTGTTGAATTGTCCCAAGTGCCATTTGTTGTACAAGAGAAGTGAGACCGGCCAATTGTCGTTCAATTTGAGATGTTGCTCCTATCTCACTTACTTGTTTAATCGGTGCCTCTTCCCTACTACCAAATTGTTGTGAGTTGGCAGCCATGTTGGCTATCAAGTCTCTAGCAACTGCTGGTGTTTTATCCATTAAAGCTCATCCACTAGCTACATCGATCATACTTCTCTCCATCGGGAGTAATCCTTCATAGAAGTATTGTAGAAGTAATTGCTCACTAATTTGGTGGTTTGGGCAACTAGAGCAAAGTCTTTTGAATCTTTCCCAATACTCATAGAGATTTTCCCCTTGAAATTGTCGAATGCTACAGATTTCTTTCCTGATGTTTGTAGCCTTTGAAGCTGGGAAGTATTTCTCCAAAAATAGTTTTTGCATTCCATTCCATGTGGTAATAAGACCGGAAGGCAAATAATAAAGCCACTCCTTAGCAGTATCTGCAAGAGAGAAAGGAAATGCCCGCAATTTTACTTGCTCTTCCGATACACCAGTCGGTTTCATGCTTGAGCAAACCACATGAAACTCTTTCAAATGTTTGTTGGGGTCCTCTCCTGCAAATCCATGAAATGTGGGGAGTAGATGAATCATTCCAGACTTTAGTTCAAACCCCACCTCTAGTTGAGGACATTGAATGCATAGTGGTTGTTGAACAAAAGTTGGAGCAGCAAGTTCCTTTAATGTTTGATTTGCATCCGCCATTTCGGATTCTATGTGCTCGGACTCACTTGATGATTCAATGCTCAATTGCCTTAGAAGTTCAGTTGGAGAAATATCTTCTCCACTTTCCAATGTGTCGACCTCTTTTCTTGATCTTAAGTTGTAGTGTGTAGTAGGATTTTTGCTCATTCACAACCTAAATAACAAGAAAATGACAAAAATAAGGAAACTAGTAACAAAAAGAAAATATTGCAATTAACAAATTGATAGAACAATCCCCGGCGACACGGCGCCAAAATGATACCGTCCAAAAGACGTATCAAATAATATTCCTTACTTAACTTAAATGTGTCGTCTTAAATAGTAATATGGCGAGTAAGGGTCATTCCCGCAGAGGATTGTTTCAATTTAATCAATTGCATACTAGAAAATAAAATCAAAAGTAAAATACGACATTAATTAAATGAGGGGGATTTTTGGTTTGTTAAACTAACAAAAGCAATAAATTCAAAACGGAAAAGACTTGAATTATGAAATAAACAAAGTAGTTTTTTAAATCAAAGATGTGAAGATGTGATTGGGGGGGTGCTTCGTTACCACGAGAATGATTTTCATATCAATTACCACAATAGATTTTCGTTCTCTAGATTAACAACAATTCGAGAATAATTACAAGCTCAATTATCTCAATCTCTTCTTACATATTAGTTGAATAAAACAAGCTCTTTACTCAACCCTATTCATTAAACAACCTAGAATAAGTTCTCTAGATTTAATTTAACAAATGCATTACGACAAAAGAGATGAATTGAATTAAGGGCAAACTCACAAGCTCGGTTTACTTACTTAAGTATTAATCCACATACAATCGATAGAAAATTCCTCATAATCCATTAGAATGTAATTGCCACAAGATTTTAGAATAAATAGCGATTACGTACTATAAATTCCAAAATAGCATTTATTGAAACAACTCAATCATTTAGTTGTATACCTAAACAATCAAGTATAACAAAATCAACATTTAAATCAATGGATTAAACACATTAATCAAGAGAACTATAGTGCACAAATTAATTAAAAAATCATAACTCGGGTTTGGAATTTCCCCCAATCACAAATATATTTAGTTACTCATTAAATACTCAAAAATAACAAATAAATTCTTACAACCCATTAATGGAAAATAAATTAGGGAAAAGAAAAACTTAGTGATAAAGAGAATATCAATGGTCTTCTTCTCCAAGCTATTCCATCAACACTTGCTTGAATCTTTGTCCAAGAATACCAAAAGAAATTAAGATAAAAGAAGAAAAGAGAAAAGAAAGTGAAAAGAATTGAAAAATGAAGAGAAAACTGAAGGGAGCAGCTGCTGGACGTCTTTTCTCCCTGCTGGACGTTTCTCCTCTGCTGGTTATATAAAATAGGGGCTGAATGTGTGTTTTAATTCAAAACCTAAGGAATAATTGCAGTCCAAGTCCCCAACTTTGTAATAGATACTAAAATCGGTCCCTAACCTTTTTAAAATGCCCTAAAAATGCTACAGTGGCGTCCCGACGTCACACACTCTGCCAAAACACTGTTAGTGCTGATTTTGGAGCAAATTTTCAAGATATTGCACGTCCGGTCCTCCAACTATCAAAAAGTGACAATTTTGGTCCCCAAACTTTGAAATTTTTGCATTTTTGGTCCTTTTTGCTCATTACTCGCATAAATTCCTTCTAATCATCATTCAAACTCGGGTTTTCACCTACACAATAAAAATAACTAAATTAAGTATTAAATTGCCAATGAAAACTCACAAATATCTAAATTTAATGGTCCAAATAAGTGTGAAAACCCGCACTTATCAGGGTGCACATGAGCTCAAGATGCTCAAGATTTTCGTGACGGCAAGCGGGATTTTCGTGATCCAGATGCTCAAGATTATTCGACGAATAAGCTTTGTAATGAGCCTCGCGATAGCTCAATAAACTTTGTAAGTTATGAGCTCGAAGATGGCTCAATTAATAAACTTTGCTAGTTATTTGCTCGATGACTAGATCATTAATTTAATCTTGACGATCAGATAATTAATTATCTTTTTGATAAAGTGTCGAGCTCGAGGATAGCTCAACGACTAAACTTAGTAATGAGCTCAACGATAGCTCAATTAATTAAGGTATTGAACTCGATTATGATTCAATCAAAATTGACTTTACAAGTTTTGACCTCGAAAACTACACACTTAACTGAGTCTCTGTCTGAGTTCTGATCTCGATGACGACATAATTAAGTTGAGGCAGTCTCGAGCTCGAGCATTGTTCGAGGACATCTTAGTCCAAGATTGTATTTCTTGGAAGGGTAGTGCTCGAGATGTCTTTCTTGAGCTCATGCTCGTAGCATGTCTCGGGGGTGCCTGCTGAGCTCATGCCCATAGCATGTCTCAGAGGTACTTGCTTGTCATACGTCTTCAATATGGATGCTCATGGCATGTCTTGAGGTGTTCGCTCGCGTCATACCTTGAGGTGCCTGCTCATGACACGTCTTTGTTGAGCTCATGCCCTTAGCATGTCTCGGAGGTACCTGCTCATGACACGTCTTTGTTGAGCTCATGCCCATAGCATGTCTCGAAGTGACTGCTCGTAACAGGTCTTCTTTTCATGCCCGTAGCATGTCTCGAAGGTGCTTGCTCGTGAAAGGTATTTGTTGAGCTCATACCCGTAGCATGTCTCGGGGGTGTCTGCTCATGACAGGTCTTTTTTGAGCTCATGCCCGTAGCATGTCTCGGAGGTACCTGCTCGTGACAGATCTTTGGAGTGCATGCATGTAGCATGTCTTTAAGTGCTTATTCGTGGGTAAGGCTTTGAGTGCTTGCATGGGCCAAGACTTTGCTTCTGATAATAAGAAATCCACGAGCTAAGGCTCGCCTTCAGTAATGAGAAAATCAAGAATAAATAATAAGAAAGTCATGAGCTAAGACTCACCTTCAATAATGAGAAAATCATGAATAATAAGAAAGTCATGAGCTAAGACTCGCATTCAATAATAAGAAAGTCACGAGATAAGGCTCGTCTTTGCTAATAAGAAAACCACGAGCAATGAATTGCCTTTAATAAATAAATAAAAAAACCACGAACTAGGACTCGTCTTCAATAAATATGAATTTCATGAGCTATCTCTCATCCTCAGCAATTGGGATGATAAATGGAGTTTTTAAATAAAAGAAATCCAAACAATGCATTTTGCCAAATATACGGTGCATGCCACCAGCCATTTAGAATATATATATGGGCAATTATCTATAATAATTAATTTCCAGCAATAAAATTAAGCTCCATCACCATCTTTTTTTTTTTTCTTTTTTAATTCTCCAAAACATTTGACATGGAGAATTGCTTGAATATCCGAAGAAATCAATTGGCAAAAGTTTCTTAATAATTAATAGGCAAGAAAATAATTTTGAAGCCCCAAACTCCTTAAATAGGAATAAAAATATGCAAAATATGGATATCCACATAGAGAGCACCAATAGGTATTCACTGGATGCCAAACCATCTTTGCAAGTTAATAAGAATAAAAAATGCCAATAGATTTCAGTGACCATTTTAATTGGTTTTATCCACTTTTGAATTTATAATACTTCCTAGGTACCTAACTTTGGAGACCAGAATGATAAGAGTATGTTTATCCCAATTCTAGAAAGAAATGAAGAGTCGAATTTCCAACCTAGTGCCCGAAATGCTACGATGAAGATGTTTCAACTTTGGAGTAAGCAAAGGCATGGAGAAGCTTCCAGAATTCATTATAGTTATGATGCTTGTAAAATTGTCTTTCTCATTCGTTCAATTCCATTGTATCTAGTTAGCCTCCAGCAGCCTCTCCACAATAAAATAATACACACACACACACACACACACACAGGAAGCCACTCGCAATTCTTTATCACAACCAATTAGTTATTTCAATAATAACAACATGGGACTTTAATAAATTGTGGCTAGAGGCAGAATTTTGGCTTGGGCATTTCAGCAAACAATTGGGATGCAACCGTGCAACTGTGATCTATATCAAATTTGCATTCCATTTCTTGAACCCACAAAATTTCACAGCAAGACTTGCACAAACTTTAATACATTTTCCAACCAAGCATTGGTCCCTTGTCATAGCACTAATTCATGTTGCTTCTCTCCCCATTGCTTGAATTGGAACACCATGTTTTCCATAGATTCATGTTCATATGCCAAAAGATAATTAGTTTAAAGTTTGCAATTGCCTTGAAGGTCACGGTTGGAGTTGCCTTTCTAATAACATTGTAAGTTGCGGGAGCCTTTCCTCCGACAAATTTTGACTCTTTTACTCGTCCATCTTGTTGGTTTAACTTCTATAAATTTGTATCAGGAACCGCCTCAACGATTACCGTTGGTGGTTATGGTGGCCTACGGTTAACTCGAAAGTTCTCACAGAATTTGATAGTAGCTTTGATGGTGGCGACTGAAGATCAAAACACGGCTCTCCCTTTTTCTGTTCTATTTTTTCTTCAGTGGTTATTTTATATACCTGATTTGGGGTAGACCTGGAGCTTTCGACCGTGACTGGAGGTAGAAGAATGGTGAGGTTGTTTTAAATATATTGTAGCTGGAGGCAAAACTTAGTTGTTACTGGTTGAGTGATACAAAGTCAGATTTGGTTGTTTGATTTTAGGCTTTTTCCCTATTTTTCCTCTGATTTGAAATCCAAGCTAAATAATGGACCTTCTTCACTTTATCAACTCTATCTTTCCAAAATCTGACTTTCCCTTTTTCCTTCCGTAGATCTACAACGTAGAGTCAAAAGTAATATGTCATAATCCATATTTTCTAGTGGTCGTTCTCCATTTTCTTCAGAAATCTTTTATCGACTTTTTCTATGTTTTCTCTTCGTGGTTAACCATATCGTTTCCCACAGACGACGCTAATGATGCTACCAAAAATCGCACCTATTGAAATCCGAGCTTGACGATTGAGAATGAACACGAACGTGATCTTCCGGTATTTGAAATTTGAAACAAATGCGTCGATTTGTGTCCTCGTCACCCCTCTGATACTTAAGTCAAAAAGAAAAATTTGAGAAAAAATATATGCTGAAAATAGATGCTGAAAATAGATGTGAAAACGTACCTAAATAATGATCAAATGCCTCATATTTATAGAGCTAGGTAGTAGTGGACTCCTAGTAGGACTCGTCACCTTATTTTTAGGAATGACTTATGCTAGGAGTTAGTATTGAATTAAAACTAGAAGTCTCACCTTACCTTACCTATAATATGTTTCATGATAGACTCTTTATAATCCTATAATTTCTTGAATATTAGTAATTGGATAGGGTTAGAGTCCTTACGAGGTAAGGACTATCAATATTCGATCATAGAGTACCTTGGGAAGTTGGTTAAGGCAAAATGCCCGACCTCACATCTCGAGGACGACCCGTGTAATTTTGCAAGTATTCATGGGAACAATCTTCGAGGTATCCCAAGGACTATCAAGCCTAGAGGACACCGGTCCCATAATTGAGAATGGGGAGCCTTGGCAGTCCTCGTGCTCGAGGTTCCATAATGACCACATCAGTTACAAAATCACAATTAACTGATCACAAACACTCTTTATCCCTACTCACCTCATCCAACCGCATTCCACCATCATTGTCTCGTCGACACCACCCAAATCGTCCACACTACCTCAAATCACCACCACTTCCACCTCCACCACCCAAAATACTCCAAGATCAAATTTGTATACCCTAGATCACCAAGGTCCATACTCGCCACTTCCACATTCAACACAACGTCACCACCTTAAATTCACAACCACCATCTCCAATCTACCACCACGGCACCACCTCCAATATCCTAAATACTCAATAATCAGATATGTATACTCGATCACTGCCAATGTCCATACTCGCCAACTCCCAGTCAAATCGAAATGGTAGTGCTCTTCTATCTGCCACAGAGCTATGACCATCTCACAATACCCGACCTCTTAATGGCTAGATCTAGTGTCTCATCGAACTACAATAATCAATCATCATCCTGTTCAACCAATTAACAATGATGACATGATAAGGGGAGCGATAAGAGGAGATATATGATTCAAAGGCTTTGAGGAAAGAGAGCCGAATGAGAGAGTCCTAATGGTGGGAGAGGACTTCGTCGAGGAGGCGGAGGCCTTGCTGGAACTTTTAGCTTCGCAAAGTAGCGGAGCTAGAAGGTATTGGCAGTGTTGAAGGTGTCTAAGAAGGATGACATAGGGGGAGGCGTTCTAAAGTAAGGACGGTGGCGGCGGTGCAATTGGCATGGAAATTGGGAGAGAAATTGATGAAATTATAGGTGGAGTAGTGTGAAGTGGGGTTGGATCTTTTTAAATAAAAAATATTAATAACTGAATTTTGAAATTGAAAGTTAGAATGCAGGATTTAAAGTAATTTTCTCATTAAAAATTCATATCCAAACTAGCCCATGTAATTTTCGGCCAATTCTTGCCGGTTGCAATTTTTCCCACCCAGCTCATTGATCTGCAGTTCGGTTCAATTTACCCAAAAAACTACTAGTAGAAATTACACTGCAGCCGATTTTTAAAGGATACAATTCTAAAATCAAGTTTTAAGGTTTCATTATTAATTATTCATTAATCAAGTGTTTAATATTAATAATATTATTATAAATTAATTTATACACATAACATCCCAGCCCTCTCTCTCTCTTAATCACACTATCCTACATACCTACTCCCCCATTGGGAAAATATCTTACTGTCATATTGATCGTTCATGTTGAATCATCAAGAGTTTGTGAACTAAAGTGAAAGCGTACCTGAATTAGATATGATTATCGCAATGAGTGAATCATGCAGTTTTAGTCTTCCAGATCAACACATAGTTCTTTATTTCTCCATGATGATAAGAGTCAGAATATAATGAACAATTAATGTGTGATCTGAGGACCATAACACACACACACACACACACACACACACACACACACACACACACACACTAACAGTCCATTAACCTAATTTGGTCCATCATGAAATTTGGAACAGGTCTGATCTCTACACATATAAGCCCATACTTTAATTAGATATTTCAGATCCATGACTTCGAGAACAATCATTACGTTCTCTCCTCATGCCTTAAAGTTGGTGCCATTAAGTATTAAAATTGAATTGATGCTAACAGAGACAACAAAACCAGAAATTGAATTAGATGACATTTAATTGGAAGAGCTCATAATTCTTAATATGAAAATAATAATTTCAAATAATGGTAGGGCTCATATCAAGATACCTAGAACCACATCAATATTTAGTCTTTGAACAGAATTATAGACTTGTAAGTGGTACTCTTGGTGTATTGATCAAATACAGAATAAGTACAAACAGTCCTTGGTATGTATTCTCTAGTCAGGAACCGATAAATCGAGCGAATTAAATCAATTTTAGATTTATCAACCTCTATCCCCTTAGATGAAATGACATGGCCTAGCACTATGCCTTGATCAACCATAAAATGACATTTTTCCCAATTAAGTACTAGGTTAGAATCCATACATCTCTTAAGCACAAGTGTGAGATTTTTCAAGCAACTATCAAAAGTATTACCATAAACACTAAAATCATCCATGAATACCTCTATGATGCTTTCAATATAATCAGAGAATATACTTATCATGCATCTTTGAAAGGTTGCGGGAGCATTGCAAAGGCCGAATGGCATACGACGATAAGCAAATGTTCCAAATGGGCAAGTGAATGTTGTCTTTTCTTGGTCCTCTGGAGCAATCACAATTTGGTTATAACCTGAATAACCATCAAGAAAACAATAATGAGAATGACCTGCCAATCTTTCTAACATTTGATCAATGAAAGGTAAAGGAAAATGATCTTTTCGGCTTGCACAATTGCACAATTAAGTTTTCTATAATCAATACAAACCCTCCAACCCGTTTGGACCCGAGTTGGTACAAGCTCATTCTCTTCATTTGTCACCACTGTGATTCCCGACTTTTTTGGAACAACTTGGATCGGGCTTACCCATTTGCTATCTGAAATGGGAAAGATAATACCAACGTCTAGCAATTTCAAAATTTCTTTCTTCACAACCTCCATCATTGGAGGATTCAAGCGACGTTGTGGTTCTCTTGATGTCTTTGATCCATCTTCGAGCAATATCCTATGCATGCACATGGAAGGGCTTATCCCCTTGATATCAGCTATGGTCCAACCAATAGCTATTTTGTGTTCCTTGAGCACACGGATAAGCCTATCTTCTTGAAGTGTTGTGAGATTCTTTGCAATGATCACCGGTAGTGTTTCGCCCTCTCCCAAATATACATACTTCAAATGCTCGGGGAGAGGCTTGAGTTCTAAAGTGGGGGCATGCATCACCAAAGGTAAAAGTTTCTCTTTAGATATTGGAAGAGTAATATAGGAGAGATTATACCTTGGTGGAATGCTCGGTAGTGACTCAAGTGATGCCACGATTTCTAGAAGATCCTCACACAATTGTAGATTTTTACTCAATCCGGTGAGATTGTTAACATCAATGCTTTTAATCAAAGTGATATCCAATGCATCTTCATTTGATAGTTCAAAAGTTTTTTGTACTAATGAATCCATTATATCAATTGAAAAACAAGAATGTACATCACTAGGGTACCTCATTGCTTCAAAGATATTGAAGCGAATAATCTCACCATCAAACTCCAATGTCAAAGTACCATCATGTACATCTATCTTTGTACGCGCCGTCCTCATAAATGGTCTTCCCAAGAGCAATGGTGATGACAAAGACGTTGATTCATCTTGCATGTCAAGAACATAGAAATCTGCTGGAAAAATCAATTGATTTACCTGCACCAAAACATCCTCCAACATACCTTTTGGAAATGCATTAGATCTATTAGCAAGTTGAATAATAACACCGGTTTCTTTAAGTGATCCTAAATTTAAAGAAGCGTAAATAGAATATGGCATGACATTAATAGATGCTCCTAAATCTAGCATTGCTTTCTCAAACCTAGTGTTACCAATAATGCAAGGAATAGTAAAACTTCCCGGATCCTTACATTTTGGTGGAAGTTTTCTTTGCAGAATCGCCGAGACATTTTCTCCAACGCTTACCACTTCATTACCTTTTAATTTACGCTTGTTAGTGCACAATTCTTTGAGGAACTTTGCATACCGTGGCACTTGATAAATGGCATCCAAAAGTGGTATGTTCACTTGAACTTTTCGAAAAGTCTCCAATATTTCCTTCTCATGTTCATCCCTTTTTTACTTTGCAAACCTACTAGGAAATGGAGGGGAGGGAACATTAGTTGGAATAGAATTTTTAGAATTTACCTTAGATCCCGATGTTGGGGTCGTAGTTTCATCTTTCTCACATGCTAAGTTCTTTTCTTGCGTTGACTCCTCAACATGGTCTTTCATCTTCCTTGGTGCCTCTTCTAAAATCTTTCCACTTCTCAATGTCACGGCACTAGCATTTTCTCTCGGGTTGATTGTTTGAGAAGGGAGTTTTCCTGATCCTTGAGCTTCCAATTTACCCACCGTGTTGGCCAATTGACTCATTTGGGTCTCCAAATTCTTGATTGAGGTCTTTATCTCATGTTGAAATTGCATTGTGCTAGAAGCTAAGGATTTGACCATATCTTCAAGAGACATATTTGAACTTGGTGGAGTTTGTTGACGAGGTTGAGAGTATTGTGGTTGCATTTGTTGATTAAAACCCGGTGGTTGATTAAACTGTAGTTGTGGGGCTATGAAATGATTTCCTCCATAACTGAGATTAGGATGATCTCTCAATCCGGGATTATAGGTGTTAGAATATGGATCATATCTATTTCTCTGTTGCATTGGAAATCCCCCAACTGCATTTGCTTGCTCTGAGGCTCCTTCTTGTAGTGTTGGGCATGCATCAGTAGGATGTCCCACAATAGAACAAATCCCGCACACTTTTGCTTGTTGAATTGTCCCCAGTGCCATTTGTTGTACAAGAGAAGTGAGACCGGCCAATTGTCGTTCAATTTGAGATGTTGCTCCTATCTCACTTACTTGTTTAATCGGTGCCTCTTCCCTACTACCAAATTGTTGTGAGTTGGCAGCCATGTTGGCTATCAAGTCTCTAGCAACTGCTGGTGTTTTATCCATTAAAGCTCCTCCACTAGCTGCATCGATCATACTTCTCTCCATCGGGAGTAATCCTTCATAGAAGTATTGTAGAAGTAATTGCTCACTAATTTGGTGGTTTGGGCAACTAGAGCAAAGTCTTTTGAATCTCTCCCAATACTCATACAGATTTTCCCCTTGAAATTGTCGAATGCTACAGATTTCTTTTCTGATGTTTGTAGCCTTTGAAGCTGGGAAGTATTTCTCCAAAAATAGTTTTTGCATTCCATTCCATGTGGTAATAAGACCGGAAGGCAAATAATAAAGCCACTCCTTAGCAGTATCTGCAAGAGAGAAAGGAAATGCCCGCAATTTTACTTGCTCTTCCGATACACCCGTCGGTTTCATGCTTGAGCAAACCACATGAAATTCTTTCAAATGTTTGTTGGGGTCCTCTCCTGCAAATCCATGAAATGTGGGGAGTAGATGAATCATTCCAGACTTTAGTTCAAACCCCACCTCTAGTTGAGGACATTGAATGCATAGTGGTTGTTGAACAAAAGTTGGAGCGGCAAGTTCCTTTAATGTTTGATTTGCATCCGCCATTTCGGATTCTATGTGCTCGGACTCACTAGATGATTCAATGCTCAATTGCCTTAGAAGTTCAGTTGGAGAAATATCTTCTCCACTTTCTGATGTGTCGACCTCTTTTCTTGATCTTAAGTTGTAGTGTGTAGTAGGATTTTTGCTCATTCACAACCTAAATAACAAGAAAATGACAAAAATATGGAAACTAGTAACAAAAAGAAAATATTGCAATTAACAAATTGATAGAACAATCCACGGCGACACGGCGCCAAAATGATACCGTCCAAAAGACGTATCAAATAATATTCCTTACTTAACTTAAATGTGTCGTCTTAAATAGTAATATGGCAAGTAAGGGTCATTCCCGCAGAGGATTGTTTCAATTTAATCAATTGCAAACTAGAAAATAAAATCAAAAGTAAAATGCGACATTAATTTAAATGAGGGGGATTTTTGGTTTGTTAAACTAACGAAAGCAATAAATTCAAAACGGGAAAGACTTGAATTATGAAATAAACAAAGTAGTTTTTAGTCAAAGATGAGTAGATGTGATTGGGGAGGTGATTCATTACCACGAGAATGATTTTCATATCAATTACCACAATAGATTTTCGTTCTCTAGATTAACAACAATTCGAGAATAATTACAAGCTCAATTATCTCAATCTCTTCTTACATATTAGTTGAATAAAACAAGCTCTTTACTCAACCCTATTCATTAAACAACCTAGAATAAGTTCTCTAGATTTAATTTAACAAATGCATTACGACAAAAGAGATGAATTGAATTAAGGGCAAACTCACAAGCTCGGTTTACTTACTTAAGTGTTAATCCACATACAATCAATAGAAAATTCCTCATAATCCATTGAAATGTAATTGCCACAAGGTTTTAGAATAAATAGCGATTACGTACTATAAATCCCAAAATAGCATTCATTGAATCGACTCAATCATTTAGTTGTACACCCAAACAATCAAGAAAAACAACATAAACATATAAATCAATGGATTAAACACATCAATCAAGAGAACTATAAAACACAAATTAATGGAAAATCATAATTCGAGTTTGGAATCACCCCCAATCACAAATATATTTAGTTACCCATTATATACTCAAAAATAACAAGCAAATTCTTAGAACTCATTAATGGAAGTAGATTAAGGAAAAGAAAAACTTATTGACAAAGAGAGCAATGGTTGAAGGTTCTTCAATATCAATAGAGATTCATTTCCAAGCTATTTCATCATTACAATGCTCCAATCTTGTCCAAAATACCAATGGAAATCAAAGGAAAAAAATAAAAAGGGAAAATAATTGAAAAATGAAGAGAAAACTGCTGCTGGACGTTTTCTGCTGTGCTGGACGTTTTCCCTCTGCTGGTTATATAAAATAGGGGCTGAATGTGTCTTTTAATTCAAAATCTAAGGAATAATTGCAGTCCAAGTCCTCCAACTATCAAAAAGTGATAATTTTGGTCCCCAAACTTTGAAATTTTTGCATCTTTGGTCCTTTTTGCTCATTACTCGTATAAATTCCTTCTAATCATCATTCAAACTCGGGTTTTCACCTACACAATAAAAATAACTAAATTAAGTATTAAATTGCCAATGAAAACTCACAAATATCTAAATTTAATGGTCCGAATAAGTGCGAAAACCCGCACTTATCAATAGATTTTGTGAAAAGTGAAACTTTTGAAGTATTTATACAAGTACTGAAAAAAATTTAAATCCACATGTAAATCTATTTTAATGAGAGAACGTGTGAACAAAATTAAATTTGAAACAATTATTTTTAAAAATCTGTACCTACACGGTCTTACTTTAACTAACCTAATTTGATTTTGATTCTTTGAAAATCAGCTCTCCCCCTTCAACCATACATTCTTTTTTTTTAAAAAAAAAATTATAACTTCAATTATTTTTAACCACAATTGGTAAACATCACCTTGACCCCGATAGAGATATGAGGAAATTACACAAATCCAGGTATTTCAACATCATATTTCAAAAATCAGGTATCAATTTAAAATTTTTAATATCTTAAAATTAAATTAATTTCATCCACCCAAACCCTAATTATTTTTCACTCTTCCTTCCCTCTCTCTCATTCTCTCCCTTCTCTCTCTTTTTTACCGGTTTTCACATCTTCTTCTTTCTACATCTCTCCCTTCTCTCTCTTCTTCTATCCATTCTCTCTCTTGGAACGTCGGCGACTGACAAAGGAGTTGCGTCGGCCGGCTACGCTGCGACGTAGATCGTAGTGCAGCACCGCAGATCATAGTGGTGATGAGTTTCCCTGACTGCAAATCGTGCCAAAGACTCTGTAGATCGTGACTGCAATGGCGCATGTCATGGTTGCAGTGACATAGATCGCAGGTGTTATGATTTTTTTTTTTTTTTTGTTAGATGGGTGGTGGTTGTTTCCATGTTAGTGGTGTTAGGGTTTTAGGGTGGCGGTGAGGTGAGGTGAGGTGAGGCGAGGTGGTGGTGTTGATAACGGTTGTGATGAGGTATTGACAGTGTTGGTGACACTAGAGGCGACAGTTCATGTGGTGGTCGGGTTGGCGAAGGTAGTCGAAATTTGTTGGTTTTTGAGTGTTTTTTGTTGGCGGTAGTGCCGATGGATTTGACGGTGTTGGTGGTGGATTTTGGCTTTGGTGAGGTAGTGTAGTGGTGTGTTGTGTTGTTTTGGCGATGGTTGTGATGATGACTGGTGGTACGTGGAGTGGTGTTGCTGGTGTGATGCGGTGTGGCGATGGTAGTGTTGCAAAAATGGTAGCAATGGTACTTGTGGTGGTGATGGAAGTGATGGTTGTGATATTCTTGCTGGCAGTGGTGTTGTTGTGGGGTTTGGTTGACCCGTGACTAAGTATTCGTGGTGCACCGAGATCTGGGGTTAAGCGTTTGGTGCATGTGACCAACTATTTGGTTTGTGACCTTAAAATTCGATAATTTGTAAATAAAAAATAATTTGTGACTAACGAATTTGAAAATGTGTGACCGATAAATAAATTGTGACTCATTTTTTTGATCTGTGACCAATGAAATAAACTGCAACGTATAATTTTTTTGATTTGTGACCTCGAAATAATTTGTGACCAGTAAATATATTAATTAACTAAAATATATATATATATATACACACACACATATATACCGTACCTTAAATATTCAGTTTAATGGCCCACCTCAAAGTTCATCCAAATACCATATGGGCAATTGCAGCAGCCCCATGTTCATTCTGAGTCGAGACATATGAAGAATCTGAAGTCCACTTATCAATTAGGTCACAACTATCTCTATCAGGGTCAAGGTGATGTTTACCATTCAATTTCCTGGTTTAGACCCTAAACCAAGTCCACAATATTCACAGCAACAACTTCCAGACCCGTCATCATAAAAGCATGACCACCAAAACTGGTGGCCCTATTGAAACTGCGGTTCCCCGTGCTGCCATTTTCACAGTTGTGAAATGGGAGGAGGGTACATTATTTGGTTTCTCGGCATTTTCAGAGTCCTTCGAGACATTATGAGCAGAGCAAAGACTCAAACTAATACAAGAATAACAAATATCAACTGCACAATAATTTTTGAAGCCATTATTTTTTCAAGATTGTCTGATTTGGAGTTTGGACACATGAGGAAAGCAATACGAGTTTCATTCATAATAATACATGGCCAACATTGTTAGTTAAGGAGTGAATTATAATTCCAACAGAGTTTGCCAAAAATGTAATTGAGACTATGTCAGCTTCCTGTGGGATTTTCACACTGACAAATATGGCATGGTGAGTAAAACTGGGAAATCAACCAACGTACATGTCATCATAGCAGAAATAAAGCTAATAAAACATCCATGATAATATAGGAAAATCCAATTAGTGCTTGCGTTTAACAGTTGATTCTGTTAGGAAATTGAAAGCATTAAGCATGGATTAAGAGTGACGTTTTTACATTTAGAGACAAGTCTGCATACAGATTTATTCACCGCCATCAGCACTCGATCCTGCATTCCTCATCGCTTCAGCCATCATTTTTTCTCTATTCTGTGTCTGTCTTTCTACAGCCACCATATAAAACCCTAAAGAAGCAAATGATAAGGGGAGACAATGAAGGCAGAAGCTGTAATAAATTATGTCAAATCTTATCCTCAATAACCAAATGGGCATCCTAGTTTTTTTTTTTTTTTTGTGGGGGTGGGGTGGGGGTGAAGATAAGAAAATAAGAACCACAGCAAAGAAGAAATTCTACATCATCCAACTAGAAACTGCGAGGTACTCGTGCTCTGTTATTATTCCAAAATATTGCGGGTAAAAATAATACCAGAGCTATAATTTACTACATGCCTTCATTGATCATGCAGAAGTAAATGCACGGTTTTCTGGATTTCTAAAAAGTTATCACAATAAAAGATTTAACATGAATTCGCCACATGAACAGTTCAATCTATTGGTAGACAACAAAATTCATGTAACATAAACAAAGCCAAGACATTGAACATTCTTTTAGGAATGGAACAACAAATATCAATCAGTACTCGAATGTGGATTCAGTTATGTTAATGAAACCACAATAAGCATGACCATAGGTAAACATGCTAGTGTCAAGCAAATTATTATTGGGTTGCATACCAATTGCACTTCCAATAGCAGTGAGCCAAAGTATCTTCGAGGACCATTTATCACCAATTACTCCTCTGTTTCCCAATCCCATATTTCACTGCCAAAACAAGAATCTCGTTATTTCAGTGAAAAAACAGTTTGCACTGTTTTGCCAGATTGTATATCAGTCCCGCGATGGCAGGGGAGGCCGCATTGTATACATAAGTAAGAAAGCACCACGATATAATTATCTACGAAAGGGGGGTTTGAGTTGTTGTCAGGCTTTCCTCTATGAGATTCAAGATCTAATCGAAGCCTTGTGTTGTGTTCAATAGCATCAAATTGGAGCTTTATATGGAAATTAGAAATAATTCAATTAATTTTTACTTATATTTCACAAATTACACTTCCAAGTCTCCAATTCCAGGCTCCAAATACAGCCTATCATTTCATTGATTAGAGCAAGTGTTCAGGTGAGGGGTTTAAATTTTGGAAATACATAAAAAGCTCACAGATCAGAAGATCAACATAAGGGCATCGTTGCAGTCGCGAATCTTCAAAGTTTAAAGATTTAACTCAAAATTTCCAATAATAAAATCATATAGATTTATTGATTAAATAACTCACATTTCTGCAAAGATTGCAAAGGCTTTGGCAAGTAGGAGCTCCAACGGTCCCGCTGTTTGAGAGTAGTCGAAGGTTTAGAGAATACTGGGGAGGGATTTTGGGAGGAAGACTGTAGAAAGTTTTGTTTTGTTTTGTTTTTTTTTTTTTGTTTTTTGTGAAAATTGCACCCATAGTCCTTAATATATGAATTTTATGCGAATAGGTTGTTAGCTTATTTTATTTTTTTATCTTTACATTTCTTACCTTTCACTTTTGTTGTAACTTGGTTCTTGGACCATGAAAACAAAATGAGTTTTCCCGAATTTGTCACCAGGGTTTTGCATCTAAATAATGCCCGTTGCCAAAATAAAAATAAAAATATCATTGCATCTGAAATGTGATGGGAGCTACGAACGGTACTTTATTGATGCATGAATTAGAATTGTGATATTGCACAATATTGAAGTTGTTTAAATTTGTGCTTTGATAGTGGGTTGATTAGTTGCCTCGTTTCTTCACCTGCAAAACTCTTGTTAATTTAAAGTTCGAAAATCATATAACTATTTCGTGATCTTGATAATGTGTGTTTTTCAAGCCGTACGAACACGATGAATCACTTGTAAAATTAATATTTTCTTGCCTTGTGCTACGCGAATTGTTTACAAGGAGATCTTAGCATGATTATATGGTCTCTTGTAATATATCTTCACTCAAAACTGAAAAGCCTCGTGCTAATTTTTGGACTTAATACTTAAGGTTGTAAGCCTTATCAGTAAAATTTGAAATGTGTAATTTTAAGTCTCATGTCCATTAGCATCAGCCTTCTTCAAAGGCTGAGTGGCTCAGCCTTTATCGGACGGTCCGGGCGGGCCATGTTAGGCTAGCTCATTTTGAGACCACTATAGAAACTTGTAACCTGGTTATCATCAAGCTATATGTAAACTGACCAGCCATCAAGTTTGTTGGATTGAGCCTCCCCAGGTGCCTACAAGTCTATTATCAAGCATCAGATCAGAACAGTTAAAATTCTAGGGTATGAAAGTAGGAGAGATGACCTTGAGATTGAAAGTTACATGCTAGAGAATAGTAAATTCCTGAAGAGGATGGAAATATATGGAATAGGTGCTCATCAATTCAACGAAAAGTTTAACATGTCGACGCTGAAAATTTCAAAATTCCCTAAACGATCCAAGACTTGAAATTGCTTTCTTTTAACATATTTGTCGAGGAGCTGCAATGTACATGCATCTATTAACTCGATATGTACATGAATCTCGAAGTACTGCCTTGTATTTTATTGATTGTGCACACGGGTATTGTTACTTTACTGTATCTCAACTTTATATAGTACTATTAATACGTTTTGGTTATTTTACCCTTTTAATCATGCCCAATGTTATCCAATCAAACATGTTGTACAATCCAACATATGTCGACTACTGTCCAATTTGAGATACAAAACAATCCAGCATAAAAACAGCTTTATTAAAGATTTGTGAGGAATGGTCAAGTATCTTCAAGTTTGAAAATGAGGCTGCTCAAGAACAGGTGTATAGTGGAGGACCATATTTCATTTTTGGAAGGCCGTTGATGCTCAAAATCATGCCACGATGTTTTGAGTTTGATGATAAAGAAATTAGTACAATGTCAGTATGGATCGCGTTACCCGGATTACCATTGGATTGTTGGAGTCCCATTGCCTTGGGGGTTGGAAAACCAATTGCAACGGACGTGCTCACATCAACTAAAGGTAGACTGTCATATGCAAGAATCTTAGTTGAAGTAGATGCAGCTAAAGAGCTGGTTAGTTCAATATGTATGAAGCTACCAACAGGAAAATTGAGGGACCAACAAGTTATCTTTGAGAATATGCCAAAGTTCTGCAAGGGTTGTAATATGATTGGCCACTCTACGGATGGCTGTAATGTGAAAAAACGTACCGCGGGAGGTGGTAAAACACCCAGCTTTAACAACCTTACTGCAAAAAAGGTTGATGTGATGAAAGATGCCCAGAACAGTGTTGTATCTTCATTGCAAGCAGACCGGATGGTGCTAAACATTTTGGAGAAAGGGGATTTGCAGCAGTTGGAATTGCATGATGATGCTTCCGTCACTGAGGTAGCCAAGAAAAAAAGGAAAGAATAAATCTAAGGAGCAGGGCCTGATGTCAAACTCTAATCTGAATGAAGACAATGCCCAGTGGAATTTGAATAAGGATTTGGATATGTTACAATCATAGGCTTGAGATTGTGAAGGCCCCAGTTCGAACACAATAGCAAATGAAAAGCTCAAGGGAAAGCTTGATGAGCAACGAATCACAGCAGTCAAACAAGATAAAAAGAAGGGGAACTCGCATGGTATATCGTCATGAAGATCAACCGTAGTTGATTCATTTTGAGTCTCTTGCTTTCGATCATTAAAAATCTATGTAATGTTTGTTTTGTAAGCCCCGAGTATGCTCGAAGTAGTCGTACTCAATTTTTGATCTATACATATTTATTCACTGATAAAAAAAAAAAAATAAAGCATTGGTGGTGTTAAACAATCCAAAGAAAAAAAGAGGAGGTTAGGGTTTCATTGATTTTACATAATGTAATTGAATACAAAAAGATAATTTAACATAAATACAAAGAGACTATATATATGCTAAACAAAGGAAATTGAAAAGACTATTCTACCATTAATAAACAATAAAACAAAATAACCCTATATTTCTTAATATCTCCTCTCAAACTCACGATACAACATTTACAATTATTGAGAGTTTGCCAACTAAAAAACGAAAATGGAAAATAAAATGCGATTTGGTAAAGAAATCTGCAAGTTGCAAAGAAGAAGAAATAAATGGCAAAGTAATTCTGACATCCTTGAGATGATGACGAGTAAGGTGATAATCGATCTCAATATATTTAGTTCGTTCATGAAAAATGAAGATTGAGCAATTTGAATAGAACTCTGGTTGTCACAATACGTAGGAGTAGGATGAGAAAGAAAACCTCTCATATCTGCAAGTAACCAACGTAACCAAACAATCTATTTGGTAGTAGATGTCACAACACGATATTCTGCTTCAGTTGAAGATTGAGAAACAGTAGATTGTTTCTTGCTCTTCCAAGAAATAAGAGAATCGTCCAAAAAGATACATAAACCAGTAACAAACTTACGATATGTGGGATCACTGTCATGATCAGCATCAGAGTATGCATGCAACTCCAAGGAAGAGGTGGATGGAAGTAAAAGACTCTGAAAGACTGTACCCCAAAAATACCGCAAAATACGAAGAACAACTACCCAATGAACTATAGTAGGAGAAGCAACAAATTGACTAACAACATGAACAACATATGCAATATTTGGACGAGTAATAGTGAGATATACCAAGCTCCCAACAATAGTACGGTATAAACTAGGATCTAATAAAGGTAAATCATCAGAGGAAGAATACTTTGCATTAACCTTAACGGGAGTATCAACAGTCTTATTATCAGTAAGTCTAGCCCGCTCAAGAATATCTGTAACATATTTCGACTGAGAAAGAAGATAACCTCTAGGTGAGCATGCTACATCAATACCCAAGAAATATCGTAGAGAACCCAAATCCTTCATTTCAAACTGTCTAGCTAACCCTGTCTTCAAAACTGAAATACCATCAATATCATCACCAGTAATAATCACGTCATCAACATATAAAGATAGAATGATACGACTTACATCAGTGTACTTAACAAAAATAGTAGAATCAAAACTATTAGAAGCAAATTCAAGGGAAGATATCACAACAGAAAATTTTTTAAACCAAGCATGAGATGCTTGTTTGAGATCATATAACTCTTTCTTGAGCTTTCAAACATACCTAGAATCACGTGAAACATCAGCAGGGGGAGTCGTATAAACTTCTTCTTGAAGATCTCTATTCAAGAAGACATTTTTAACGTCAAGTTGGGAAATACGCCACTGACGAATCGAAACTACTGCAATAAGAATACGAGTAGTAGTCATTTTGGCAATATGAGCAAGTCTTTTCATAATCAATACCATATTGTTGAGAGTACCCTTTTGCAACCAACCTAGTTTTGTATCGCTCAATTGATCCATCAGAATTAGTCTTGATCTTATACATCCAATGACAACCAACAACACTCTTACCAGGAGGTAGAGGAACCAAATCCTAAATACTAGTCTTATGCAAAATAGAAAGTTCCTCATTCATAACTTGCTGCCAAAGAGGATCAAGAATTGCCTCTTTATAGGAAGAATGCTCAGAGAGACAATGAATAAAAGTTAAAAAGGAAGTAAAAGATGAAGAATAACAAGAATAAGCAAAATTTGATAACTTTGTAGACGTACGAATGTGTATGGATTGACGTAGAGGTGGATCCACAATCTCAGACGGAGCTTGAGGGGACCGTATGAGAAGAGGGACCTTCAGGTGTATCAGAGGTAAAGTGTCAATATATGCAGAATGATCAGTACGAAATTGGTTTTAAAGATAACAGGGTAAGAACATGAGAATGAGTATTTGAAGTACTAGGAACCTGAGATGACAAACTATTAGAATCGTCAGAAAAATGATCTATACGAATGAGATCACATCTAGTCAAAACTATGAGTAATTGATGGTATAGAAAAGAAAGGTATATGGTCGAGAAAAACAACATGACGAGACACAAAGTTTCTGAGTTATTGGATCAAAACAACGATACTCCTTTTTACCTTTACCATAATCAAGAAAGACACAAATAACAGATTGAGGTGACAACTTGTTGTGTTCTACACGAGGACGAAGAACGAAACAAGTACAACCAAGAACTCTAAAGAAAGAATAATCAAGGGCATACCCAACAATCTTTCGAAAGGAGAAAAATAAGAAATATGAGAAGATGAAATTGTATTAATCAAACCTACAGCAATAAGAACAGCTTCACCCCAAAATATACTAGGAACAAAAACAGGCAATAAGAGAGAACGAGTAGTTTCAACAATGTGCCTATGTTTTCTTTCAACAACACCATTTTGCTCAGGAGTATCTGTATACGAGGTTTGTTGAATATTTCCATCTAAGGCAAGCAACTCACAAAATTTATTAGAAGTGTATTTTCTACCCAAATCACACCTAAACATTTGATAACAATAGAATGTTGAGTTTTGACAAAAGCACAAAAGACTAAGTATATCTTAAAGAATTCAGAACGATATTTTATTAAAACCCAACAATAACAAGTATGATCATCAATAAAAGAAACATAATATTGAGACCCTTATTTTGTTGCAACAAGAGAAGACCCTCATACATCATAATGAAACAAAGCAAATAGAGAAGAAGAAACATAAATACTTCGATTAAAAGGTAAAGCTAAAAATTTTGACAGTTTACATCTACTACAATCAGAAATATCACAAGGTTGCAAATTTCCTAAAGCCCATGTAGAAGCCTGAAATCTTAAACAAGAAGACGAAACATGACCTAGGCGAGAATGCCATAAATAAAAACTAGAAGAAGAAGAAGAAGGATTCAAACGAAAAGAAGACAAATCAACACTAGTAGCAGCAACAACTGCCATTTAACTCATCCAAAATATATAGTTCTCTCTTCCCACGACATGTCCCAATCAAATTCTGAGACTGCAGATCCTGCACATAACAAGAAGAAGAGGAAAAGGGGATTAGATTACCAGAATCACATAACTAACCAACGGAAACAAGATTTAATATGAGTTTTGAAATATAATAAACATTAGGGAGAGACAATTGATGTGTGACAACAGAACCAACACATGCTAAAGGCATATAAGTGCCATCCCAGTTATGACAGGAATAGAAGACGAAGGAGACACATAAGCAAAAGATGAAAAATCTAGAGACATGATGTGAAGCACCATAATCCAAGACCCATACAGAATGTGACATACCTGAAGAACTATGAGACAACTGACTTACGGAAGAAGAAACAGACATAGGTTGTGGCTGTAAGGAGAGAAACTTCTGAAATTGCTCATCCAAAGTACATAGGATCGGTGAAAGGACCTGATGAAACTACTATTGCAATATTAGACTGTGGTGGTTTATAACCCTGATGGGGTCTATGAACATTAGATTATGACTGGTTGCCAGACTTCCAAGCTTGAGATTGCTGCTGTGGTTGATTCTATTGTCTCAACTTAGGACACTAAGCCTTCCAATGACCTTTCTGCTTACAGAAACTGCACTCGTCGAAGGCAGCCCCTGTGTAAGGCTTATTCTGATTATTAGAGAGTGACTTAGAAGGTACTACTAACACAGAAGGATTAGAAGTAGAAAGAAGTCTCTTTTCAGAATAAGACTTAAGACGTATTTCTTCAGCCAATAACTCACTAACAACTGAGTTAACAGAAGAAAGTGAAGAATAATGCAAAACTGAACCTTTAAGTCCTTCAGAATCACTATGAAGTGCCGTTAAAAATTGTACCAATAGTTGCCGCTCTCTACGAGCAATATAGGCATCACATGCCTTTAATTCTGCCGATTCTGTAAGAACCAATTGATCCCAAAGATCTGTTATAGTAAAATAAAACTCCTGAATACTCATATTCTTCTGCCGAATGGCTCGTATGTCATTCTCCAATTGATACTGCTTTGTAAATTTTGACTGAGTGAATAACCTTTGCAAATGATCACATACCTCCTTTGCTGTCTCACACCTTGCCAATTGTGTATCTATGAAATGCTCAACAGAATTGTTAATCCGAGTAATAATTTTTGCATTGTTTGCTTCCCAGTCATCTATCAAAGCAACATAACCTTCATCAATATCTCTAGGTTCCACAAAAGTTCCACTAACATATCCCCACATCTTTTTACCCTTAAGAAAATTTCTCATCATGTAATTCCAATACGAATAATTCTTTCCATCCAACCTCACACTCACGGACTGAAGCGAAACGTCTCTTTCGATAGCCATAATAAAAAAAAAAAAAAAAGGAAAATCAGATCGCAAAAGAAAGAAAACAAAATATCAGATTTCAAAAATTGAATGAAAACCTTCTCGAAAACTGAAAAGACTATTATACCCTTAATAAACAATAAAATAAAATAATCATATATTTCTTAACATGTGGAAGAGTATCTTACTGTTCTAGGATCTAGAGAGTTTTTTGGTGTGATAAAGTTTTATTTTTGTCTTCAATGAATAATGTGGAGGGAATTAGGCACATATATAAACTTCCAAGTGTGCATGGTGACGCGACGAGGTGCCAACTGGCATCAACTCATGAGATGCAAGTCGATTGAGCATTATATCCACTTGAGTCTTTAATCGACCTTTACATAAGCTCACTTTAAACATGCTATTGGTAAAAGTTGTGAATTTCATGAAATATGTGATAAAATTTAATTATTGGCCATAATTTAAATTTTTTATCAACTTTCTTCTCTAAATAAAATGGGACCCATATGTTTGAAAATCGAAAATTTTTAATACAGCAAATTATTTGTTACCAAGAATGGTAAATTGTTTTATAATAATTTGTGGCAAAGCTGCAATCTTCTTCTCCTCCTCGCAGCGTCTTCTAAATTGGAAGCCTGCAAGGGTTTACTGTGAATTTAGTATAACTTGGAAGTTAAAAAAAAAAACTACCAAACAACTAAATCAGCGAATGAATACAAGCTCTACCTTTATCCCTCAATTGAATTAATATTGATCAGAAGCACCGCCGAATCTGAATGTTCGAAAGCGATGGTGGCCGGAGGTGCATTCGTTGAGCTCCTCCTCCTTCTTAAGAGGATTCTGCCGCCGGCACATAGAACACCGTCTGGAGGACTCCATCCCACATCGGAAGATGTAAGAAAATGTGTGGGAAATAACAATTATAAAAATCGGGTTAAATAGCTGTATTAACCATCTTTGCGCTTGGGGCAATGACGCAGCTAGTGAGGTTCTAACCGAGGCGCGTCTATTGCTGGTTGAAAACTATTTCCAAACCCCCTCATCGGCCTGGGTTCGTCCCTGGCCGTTGAGAATTTCTGGAAAGGGCTCCCTTTTGGGTCAGCCCTACAATTTTAGTGCTAAAATCTTTTACATATTTCTCCATGCGTCCAATTGTAAGCCCATTTGATAATTTTCATTAAGGTCTTGTTTGGTTGAGTATATTTTTTTAGAACTTGGAAAATTAAATTTCATTTTCTTGGTTTTGGCTTGTTTGATTGTCACAATTTTCTAAGGAAAATTTTTCCCCCAACCCCTATTTTTCCTCAAAATTAATCCAAAAGCTTTTCTAGACTATCGGTTTTTTTTTTCAATGAAAAAAATTTCATAACTAGTTGTAAAATTATTTTTTTTTCACTTTAATAGACAATTTTTATGTAAATAGAGCCAAACGAACACTAAACTTTGATGAAAAAATGATTTTTTTGGAATTTGTTTTTGACAATGGAAACAAATTTTATATCCAATTGTGGAATAAAATATCACTTTAATGGACAATTTTTCATGTAAAACAAAATCAAACGAACACAAAATTTAAAAATTTCCCGGGTGGAAAATTATACCAATCAAACACACTAAATTAACAATTCCCTAGAAAACAATTTTTAGACAATTACTTTCCCTATAATTTATATTCCTTCCACCCATTTTCCACTCTTGTAATCAAAAGGACCTTTTAGCACTGCTAAGCGATGAAAGTAAGATTTTAAGTGTGTGAATTTGGGATAATTGAAAACTGTACTGGGATGGTTTTTGTTTTTGCTTTTTGGGAGCACTTGAAGATAGTTATCTTAATTTTGTGTTTTTTGCTTTAGGTAGCGGAACATGAGAATGTTATTTTAATTTTTATTTGGAAATTAATTTTTAAAAGGGTTTTCTATCTTAAAAGTATTTTTAGATGAAACAAAAAAGTTTAAAAAATATCTTTGAGTCCCAAAAACTCCTTTTGACTTTTTAAAAGGACTCCAGGATTAGTCATCGAAGGTGGATACCTAGGTATAAAAAAAAAATACGGATGTTATATTTAAATTATTTTTGAGGTACTTGCTGCTTTTTTTGAAAAATACTTTATTCGGTCTATGTTTGAGCCCAACATTTTTGTGAATTTTTGGAAAATTTGCGATTAAAAAGTGGGAAAAATTTTAAATTTACGTACAAAATATTTTATTGGAAAAATATGTGATTGAAAATGAGTTCAAAAAAACATCAATTTTTATTTAATGAGGCTCCAATGACTCAATTTATACTTACAAGATCAGTTTATGCATTTTGTTTGTTAAATATTAATGTTTGTCTTCGCATAAAAACTTCACAAAAATAAAAATTTGGTCATCCATGAAAATAATCAAATCAATCCCAAATCATGTTATTGTTTGATCCCTATTTTAAAAACCTCAAAAGAACTTGAGAAGCCAATACCACAGACAGAAATTTTAATAATTATCTTTAAGAGAACATGAAAATACAGTATAATCAGTACAGGGCCTTAGATTTAATAATCAGTATACTCATTAGCCTACATGAATTTTTCTTTGCTAGTTGTTACTATTAATTTTGGAACCAATTATGCTACAAGTACAGAATATTTTGATAGACAACACATGGCATGAATTGATTAGAAGATGAAAAGAGAAAAAAAAAAAAAAAACAATCCAGTCAACTGTGACCACATCAGCATCGCTGCATCGGTAGAAATTCTATCAAAATTTTCGTGTGCTCATGTCTTTTTCCTTCTGGAACTGCCCCCAATGACCGCATCTTTGTTCTCCTTGTTCTTGAAAATGATGAGAGTCGGACTACTTCGTATCCCATATTGGGTTGCAGTGGAAGGGGTCTCGCCGGGGTTAACCTAGTAGCATTTGAGCCTTCCAACATATTGCTTGTCAAGTTTACTACGATGGACTGGATCATGCAGCAACGGTCCTCACCATTGTGCTCGAAATTCACTAAAACAGGCAAATCAGACTCCAGCACCAGGGGGCCATGCTGCATCAACAACAGCAGGCACTGCAGTTTTTCAAGGATTAATAAAACCACTGTTGTACTTGTTACTTATTAATTATTACAGCAATAAAGTGCTAACAATAGAACGAATTGCATCTCATTGTTTTCATTTGTCAACAGGCTCCAATACTTTGATGTTTTATGCTTTGATTTTATTAAGTAGAATAAACCAAATACAATGATATCAACAAACACAACTATGAGAGGATTATGACCACTGTGACGATCGATGCACGAGAGTTGAAAATCAAAGTATTTTGGCCCTCCCTTGTAAACCAATTCACAAGTAGATTGATTCTAATCATACATTACTTGATCTGGTATCTAAATATATGATTCATTTATAAGTTTACAAGATCGAAAATTTATGACCAGAAAAATGTATAGATCTAATGTCACATTCAGTAAAGATTTATGATACATGTATAGGATGTACTTAATGTGTCTAAGCGTATCCCACCGATTTATTAGAAATGGTACCATGGGATGGATGTAAAACTATTTATTCACATGTAAAGTGGTTATTTAGGGCGTGTTTGAGCACTCATTTTTAAAAGAATAAGTTTTGTAATAGTAATTTTTTTGGAGAATGTGTGGTTAAAAGTAGGAAAGAAATTTGGGTTTATGTTTAAAAAAGTTTTATTGAAAGAATGTGGGTAGGGATGGCAAAAAAGCTCGTCGGCTCGGGCTTGGTTCGGAAAAAACTTGAGCCGGGCCCGGCTCAAGCTCGGGTCGAGCCTCTTTTTTTGGCCGCGCTTTGCTCGACTCGGGCCCAAAAAAGCTCGGCACAAAAAGCTCGTGGCGAGCCCGAGCTTTTTTCTTTAATTTATAATACGTATAAATCGCACAAATTTTAAATTTTTTAAGTAAAAAATGTAGATTTGACATTAGAAAAAAAATCGAGTCTGCTCGGGCTCGACTCGGCCCGCTAAGGCTCGGACTGAAAGCTCTGGTCGAGCCTTATTTTTTTTTTATCAGGCTCGGCTCGAGCCAAAAAAAGCTCTAGCCAAGCCCGAGCTTTTTTTTTTTTGGCTTGGGCTCGGCTCGATTCAGCTCGTTGCCATCCCTAAATGTGGGTTAACAAACACAACTCTAAGCGGATTATGACCACTGTGACAACTAGTGCACGAGAGTTGAAAATCAAAGTATTTTGGCCCTCTCTCATAGACCAATATGCAAGTAGATTGATTCTAATCACACGTTGATTTGTCTAGTATCTAAATATATGATTCATTTATAAGTTTACTAGATCGAAAATTTATGACAAAAAAATGTATAGATCATGATACAAGTATAAAATATACTCAATATGTCCGATGTATTAGAAATGATACATTGGGATGGATGTAAAACTATTTATTCGCATGTAAAGTGATTATTTAGGGTGTGTTTTAACCCCCTTTTTTTAAAGAATGAGTTTTGTAATATTGATTTTTTGAAGAACGTATATTTAAAATTAGGAAAAAAATTTGGGTTTATGCTTAAAATTTTTTTATTAAAAGAATATGTGCTTAAAAATGAGTTTTTAACTTTTTATACAATGGGGAGCAAATATTTTTATTTTGAAATACAACTAGATGATGTAAATTGTGTGGGACGGGGACGAATTGAGTGAAGCGGCCCTCCCCTCAAAAGATTATTGCGGAGGGAGAAAATTAAAATGAAAAATGCTAAACATACCTAATACATATACATAGAGGTGTCCATAACCCTCACATGGGGTGGGACCTACAAAGATACCTTAAATTTCATTCAATCTACTTCCTTTTATATGCTATTTAAATTTAAAAACATTAATCTCCTATTTGGTAATGATTAAAATCATATTTTTAGTAGATTTTGATAAAAGTTGATGAAATATATAGTTGAAAAGTTGTAAGTCCACTAAAATATATAGTTAAAATTAATTTTTGACTTTAAATTTAATTTCTACCAAACATAGACTAAATAAAAAAAAAAAAATAGTCGGGACTAGGGCCAACTCTTTTAGTCTTGTAATGGAATTATTTTTAACCCATGAGACAATATTTTAGCTCCGCTCGATATCCACCTTGTCCTTTACGAGTCTAGAATAACCAATTGTATGTTTTATCCACAAAGCTTACTAGCATGAACACATTTACACTTTCCTTCGCAAACTTGTTGCTAAGTCTCTCACTACTCGCAATGTACATCATCGTCTATCCCAACTATGTAGGTTTCAACTTAGCTATCTTGGCTACGTGCTCATGTGCCAATAAACGATCTTTTCGAAGCACACTTGATTGAAAGAACCTCTATCAACTCAGTCCAAAACATTGATGGTTATTCGCATACCCTAGAAGCACAATCCTCGCACGTGTTACTGCCTACTATATTTTAACTCATTAAATGTCACAATGCCCTTCAATAATGCCTTGCCAATTTGGAACATCCGTTAGTTCATGACTAACTTGAAGTGCCTTCATTGCATGCTCATTTCTGTTGACATATGGTTGATCTTATATTTCGATTATAACAAATAAAGTAGTTTCATCTCTAACATTTGTATTCGAGTCTTCATTATTACATGTTGATCAAATTGGAGACAAAATAATTGCTATCAAAGGACTCGCAATTGACGATCAAGAAAATTCAAGATGGATTCAAGTATTCACAATCGAAGACAAATCAAGCACTTGCGCCAATTGAAAATTGAGCAACAAATCAAACACTCATACCAAATCAATCGAAGATATTAGAACTAAATATTTGGGCTCATTTGTAAAGGTAAAATACTTTAGTCTTTAGCAATGACTAATAAGAAGTTCAAGTAACGAATTTTTATGCACTAGAAAACTCCATTTCTTGAAAAAATTGCATAAATCTTTTTTTCAAATGTAAGAATCTCAATTTAGTTTTCAAACCTACTAGCATCACTTACCTTGAAAAATAAAGTAAAAAATCATTTATAAGCTTACATTGTTTCAAACAATCAAACGAAAGGAGTCGAAAATTTCGATCTATCCGAACTGTCCGATTCGATTCTTCCGCAACGGTCGATTTTTCGACTGTTCTGACTTCTGAAGAGCAACAGCTAAATCAGTCGTTCGAAACAGTACCGAACGTCTAGATAATTGTCCGATTCGACAAAGTTTTTGAATTTTTCAACTATTATAAATATCAACTCACTTGTCATTCATTATAATATTTAAGAGCATTCAAGTGAGATATTTTTGAGCAAAATTATATTTACTTCTCATCATATTTATTATTATCAGATCATTTTAACTTTGAAAAACTTTTGAAAATTATTCTACACATCAAAGTTTTTCACACTTAACACTTGAGCTTCATTGATTGCTATCTATTAAAATGGTAGCCTATTTTTCTCTTGATACTTAATTGTGATAATATCATTTATTAAGAGAAGTTTCGTTTGTAAAATCAACTTTCTTTAAAAATTGTGAGTCGTGTTGAGGTTTCGTAAAAATGGTCGAATTGCACCACAAGTCAATAAATATAGTGAAATTGGTCTTACTTGTAACGAAGAGCTTGGTAACGGAAGACATAGATCATTGCGTTGGATCGAACCTCCATAATTATATCACTTGCATCATTTGTCTTTCTTTACTTATTGCTGTCATATTTGTGCTTATTGTTTAAATTAATCCATATAGTTATTACATGCTTGATTTTAGATTAATTTTTCGAAAAAAATTTTAAATTTAAGTCTTTATAGCTATTGTGGCAAAATTGATCGATTGAAGACAACAAGATTACTACTAAAAGACTCACAGCTTACGATCAAAGTAAATCAAGATGGAAGCTGAGCAATCGCGTTAAATCAATCAGAGCATCCTAGACGAATCAAACATTATTTGAAAATATTACACTTAGATGCTTTGAACATGTATGTAAAGGTAAAATGTTTTAATTCTTAGCAATGAATCACTACAAGCTTGTAAGATAATTTTTTATTCACGAGATAAACTTTTTACACAAACGTTCACATAAAAATTATTTTTGATGTGACAGAAAATCTTTATTTGATTTTAAAATCATTTACCAATGACACTTATTTTGAAAAGATAAGTGAATATGTACCTCAAAAATTTAAACTTGCAAAAAAATTCAAGAAAAGAGAAAGTCGGAATTTTTTCTGCTCTAGCGGACGTCCGGTAGCCCCAACGATTAAAATTTTAACTATTCTGATTTCTGATGCACAACAGCTAGTTTCAGTCGTCCGATTCAGTAGTGGGTGTCCGATTGGCCAGAACATTTTGCGTTTTGACTGCTATAAATATTACATCACTTTACATTCGATAAAACAATAAAAAAGAGCATTCAATTGAGATTCTTTTGAACAAAATTGTATTGATTTCTCATATCATTTATTATTATCAAATCATTTTAGCTTTGAAAAACTTTTGATCAAATTAACTTTTAAAAATCATTCTACACATCAAAGTTTTTCATACCTAATACTTGAACTTCATTCATTGCTATTTATTAAAGTATTAGCTTATTTCTCTTGATACTTAATTGTGATAATATCATTTATTAAGAAAGAAGTTTCAATTTGAAAAATCAATATTTTTAAACTTGTGGGTCGTGTTGAGGTCCCGTAAAGTTCAATGTTGTATAAGGACTGGTGCTACTTGTTTGTAAGTCACCGAAAGCTTTGTAAAGAGTTGAATTGCACCACAAGTCAGTCAATATGGTGAAATTGGCATTGCTCGTACCGAAGACCTTGGTAACGGAGGACATAGATCATTGCGTTTGATTGAACCTCCATAATTATGTCGTTTGCACTCTCTATCCTTCTTTATTTATTGCTTTCATATTCGTACTTATTATTTGAATTAATCTATCTATTTATTACGTACTTCATTATAGATTAAATATTCGAAAAAAAAATTAAAAATCAATTCACCTCCATCTTGGTTAGCTATTCTTGGGCTATCACCTTCTTTGATGGATGCAGCATTATAATTATTGGAAAGTTAGAATGATAATTTATATCCAATCAATAGATTATAATATTTGGGAAGTCGTTGAATATGGTCCTTATGTGCCTACCAAGATTATTATAATTGATGGAAAACATGATAAATCTATTCAAAAACCTAGAGAGGAATATGATGAAGATGATAAAAGAAAATTGTCTTTGAATATTAGAGAGCCAAAAACTTACTTTATTGTGCCTTAGATAGAAATGAGGTTAATCGTATTAGCACATGTGACTTTACATATGATATATAGCATGCTTTAGAAGTCACTCATGTTGGTACTAGTAAGGTAAAAGAAACCAAGATTAATCTATTGGTCAAATAATTTGGAATTTTCTTCATGAAACAAGATGAACCGATTGTTAACATGATTACTCTCTTCATTGATATTGTTAATGGACTCAAGGGTTTTGATCATAAATTTACTAGCGTTGAACTTGTAAGCAAAATGTCTAGATCTCTATTAGAAGATTGGAGCTCATTAAGAATGTTGATAGAGAACACCAAAGATATCAACTCTTATCGTTTGGAGGAACTCTATGAAACCTTGATGACATACGAGCTCAACAACACCGAAACCAAGGAGAAGACGAGAAAAAAAAAAAGGAAGAATCAAAAGAGCCTTCTAGGCTTCAAATTGCTCTCAAGTCGACAATTGAAGAGGGAACTACAAGTGGACACATGAGTCATCTTGTCACAAAATGGAGAAGTTTTCGAAACAAACGAAATTTCAAAAGAAAGAGGACAAGAGCGTAGAAAGAAGCAAAAAAAAATCATTTATTATGATTGCAACAAACTTGGTAACAAGATCACCGAGTGTCCAAACAAAAAGAAAAATTTCAAGAAAAAGACACTCCAAGCAATATGGAATGAAAGCGACAATAACGATCGCGACGAAAATGAAAGTAAAAAGAGATCGCTAACATGTGTTTCATGACAATCGATGATGAGGTAAATTATATTGAAAATTTTTCATATGGTGATTTATCTTCCTCCTATGACAAAATTTTGGAAGAAATTGAAAAACTCGCTCTTAGTCATTATATTCTTAAAAAGAAACATAAATTATTAAAAAGTAAAGTGGAGAAAATTTTAGAAACTAAGAAGGAAAATGTTGATTATGATTTATTGTATAAAGAAAATTACTATTTGAAACAAAAGATTGAAAATTTAACAAAGATTATTTATAAATTCACTCAAGGGAATAAGAATTTTGATTTAATGCTTAGTGATAAAAAAAAATATGTTTTTGATAAATGGGGTATTGGATATAAACCATTTTTGAAAAAAAAAAAAAAAAAAAATCTCTCAAAAATTTATTTGTCAAAGTCTCAAATACAATTCCCTTAAAAACTATTTATAACTTTTGCAATAAGGATGAACATATTGCCTACAATTGTCTAACAAAAAAGAAGCTACACTTTGAAAGTAAAAAAGAGTGGACTCGAAAATCCACTAAAACTAACTACCAAGGACTCAAGCTTGTGTGGTACCAAAAATCAAAAGTTTTATTATTATTGTAGGTACCAAAGAAGATGACGAGCAAATGGTTCTTGGATAGCTGGTGCTCAAAGCACATGACCGGAGATAGAACTTTACTATCGAATTATAAAAAGAATGATGGAGATCATATCACATTTGGAGACAATGCAAAGGGAAAAAACATTGGAATTGGAAACATTGGTAATCATCTCTCTCATTTCATTGCTATTGGTAAATAACCTCAAACATAATTTACTTAGTATTAGTCAATTATATGATAAAGATTATCATATTAAATTCAATTATTCTAAATGTCTTTAATGATGCTACATCTAAAGAGGTATTGTTTATAGGAAGCCGAATCAAAGATGTTTATATCATAAATACCGATTTTGAAAATGATGAAAAATGTTTAGTGAGTTTGAAAGAAGATACTTGACTATGCCATAGGAGATTAGGTCATGTTAGCATTGAACTTCTTTAAAAAAATCTCCAAAAATTGCTTTGTCAAAGGTTTACAAATTTAAAGTTTGAAAATGACAAAATTTGTGATGCGTGTTAATTTGGTAAATAATTAAAAAGATCGTTTAAACCCAAATTACACTCATCAACTACAAAACAACTTCAATTACTCCACATTGATCTTTTTGGGTCATCGAGAACTGCTAATTTAGGTGGAAAACACTATGCTTTCATTATTGTTGATGATTTCTCTAGATTCACTTGTGTTCCTTTCTTCAGTCTTAAAGATGAAGCTCTAAAAACTTTCAAACATTTTTGCATAAAGATTCAAAATGAAAAATGATACTACATTTCAACCATTAGAAGTGATCACAGTGGAGAATTTAATAATCTCGTCTTTGATGAGTTTTGCAATGAAAATAAATATGAACATAACTTCTCGACTTCTAGAACTCATTAACAAAATTGTGTAGTAGAAAGAATGAATTGCACATTACAATAAATGGCTAGGATCATACTAAATGAAAATAGCATATCAAAATATTTTTAGGTTGAAGCCGTTAACATCGCTTTCTATATTATTAATAGAGTTTTAATTAGTCGAAAGAAAACCAAAACCCAAAACAAGACTTGGAAATTTTTGATTTAAAATCCAACATTGAAGTTTTTCTAGGATATTCATTGACTAGTAAAACTTATAGAGACTTCAACAAAACAACTCTAGTCATTAAAAATCCGTGCATGCCACTTTTGATGAAACTAATTCTCTTGATCGTAAGAAAGGTATTGATAATGATGTAGGGTTGGAAACTCCATTCGAACAAATGACTATTGAAGATCAAAACAAGGAAGATCCACGAGATGAACATAAAGAGAGAGAAAATGTTCAACACAGTGAAGAAGAGCCGATCAAAGACCAAAATGATTTATCCATACCAAAGTCCAAAATGATTCTTCGCATCTTGAAGAACTAATCATTGGTGATCCCTCCAAAGGTATTACTACTATAGCCTATACTAAAAATCACTTAAGTAGTTGTGCTTTTATTTCACAAATTGAACCGAAAAACTTCAAATAGACCGCGTTCGATGAATTCTGAATTCTAGTTATACAAGAAGAACAAAATCAATTTGAATGAAACTATGTTTGAGATTTAGTCGCTAGATTAAATGATCAAACTGTCATTGACAATAAATGGGTCTTTAGAAATAAACGTGATGAAAACGGAATAATTGTACGTGACAAGGCTAGATTAATGGCACAATGTTATAATAAAAAAGAAATCATCGATTTTGAAGAAACATTTGCACCGATGGCTAGATTAGAATCCATTCGCATGTTTCACAAACATCTGGACTATGTTTTCAAACTCTGAAATGCTCTTTAAGGTCTAAAATGAGCTCCTAGGGTTTGGTACGAACGATTGAGCAAATTTCTAATTTCAAATGGTTTTTCAATTGGAAAATCGAATACTACTCTTTTTTTGTCAAAACTCAAAAGAACGATGTGATCATTGTTCAAAGTTATGTTGATGATATCATATTTGGTACAACTAACATATATCTTTGTGAAGAGTTTTCTAAATGCACAAGCATGGAACTTGAAATGAGTATGATGGGAGGGCTTAAACTCTTACTTGATTTCCAAATTAAGCAAACCTGTGATGAATTTTTCATCAATTAAAGTAAGTATATATTGGACATGCTCAAGTTGTTTGACATTGATGACTTGAAGTCGATGAACATTCCTATGAGCACATCCATAAAATTGGACAAGGATGACCAATGTACTTTCGTTGATATAGCAAAATATCGAGGTATGATCGGATCTTTTCTTTACTTAACTACAAGTAGACCCGATATTATGTTTAGTGTGTGCCTATGTGCTAAATTTCAATCAAATCCTAAAGAATCATATCTTAAGGCCGTAAAAAAAAAACTTTCGATATCTTAGTGACACTAGAATTTTAGGGCTTTGGTATCCCAATGACACTCACATTGATCTACTTAACTATTCGGATGCTGATTAGGTCGGTTGTACCATCGATTGTAAAAACACTAGCGAAACGTGTCATGTTCTAGACTTTGCACTTGTATCATGGTTTAGCAAGAAACAAAATTATGTTGCATTGTCTACCGCTGAAGCCGAAAACATGAAACAGTGGCTATAAAATGTCTATTGCAATTTGTGAACAATTCACATTCTCGTTTCGATCTCTATTTTCGGTTTATTGCAAATTCTCATATTCTTGAAAGACTGAAATTGGTGAACACGTTAATTTGGTTATTAAGAATGATGATATGAATTGATGGAGAAATGGTGACAAGAATTGAGGAAAGAGAGAGAGTCATCTGCTAAGGGTCTTAGTATGCAGTCGAATTACATTAATTGCTTTTATAGTGGGATTGTAAATTATTTTAATTTAATTACGTGGGTCCCTAATTAATTAACTTTGAATGATTTTAAATATATGGAAACTTAGTTTAATATATTTAAGATTTAGATGGATTATTAATTGGATTTTTTTTTAAATTTTAATCTAAATGCCAACTAAGCACGGTGCTTAGTAGATCAAAACCATATATATATATATATGATTATTCATTTAATTAAGGCAACTTAATTTTTTATCCTTCAAAAAAAAATTTAATTACATGGAAGGGAGAAGGGAGAAGGGGATGGCGAGGATAGAATCTCCACCTCCTATTTGAGAACTTTACCCTGTAGCGCTAGATCCACATGAATTCTACTTTAAATGAAAATTTAACCTAACCTATGCTTGAAAATTTAACCTAACCTAGTCTTATGAATTCTATAAAAGTTAATCTAACCTATGTTTGAGAGTTTATTATCCATTGGTTGTGAGTTTTTTTTAACAAAATAAAATTATATATATGCCCCTAAGTAAAATTTTGAATTTATAGTTTCTTGAATTAAATTTTTTTACCCATAAGTGATATTTTACTTATGGATAAATTTTTTTACATATAAATTAATATTTAACTTGAAAAATTAAATAAAGTTGAATATTTACTTAAAATTTTAAGTTAAATTTTTTTACTTATAAGTAAATTTTATAATTATAATTTTATATTTTAAATAATTATAAGTTAATTTTTTTACTTACAAATAACTTTTTTTAAAAAATTTATAAGAGAATTATTGTCTTATTACTAGTATTTTATTTTATAAACAAAGTTTTTTACACAAAAATTGATTTTTAATTATAATGTAAGTTTTCTTATTCTATAAGAAATATTTTATTTAAAATTTAATTTTTTGCTTATAAATAATTTTGAGTTAATATATTTTTATTTACAAGTTGTTTCGGAAAAAATATATTGATTAAAAATAATTGTTTTGTAGAGGATAAAACTAGAAGAAAATATGAGAAACTGTCAAAACCCGCTGATTTTGTTGATTGAGATAACCGATCAAAATTATACTATACCAATTTTAGGTGATTTTTAAACCATCCAAAATCATTGCCAAAAAAATATCTAGCATTGATTTTCCCAACCTCTCGTAAGCGATACCCCTCGAAATTCGTTGAAAAAAAACTTCCAAGCAGTGTAACTATGAAAGGAAGTTACTTTAAAGAGAAGAAAGGAAGCGAGGGTGTTCCCTCCTCATGCTATTACATCTTTATATTTAATACTTTTTCTATTTTGCATCAATGTGAAAAATGTGGTGTTCACACTTTACAGTTCACATAATGTATCAAATACAAGGAACAAATGAAAAAGATTATCCCCGGCAGACAGCGGCTCCACAGTCTTCACTTTTCTTTAATTAATTGAAGGACCACAAAAGAAACAGAATTAGATCCATGACTTGTTTTAAACTTCATCAACACCAGTACCTGATACAGTATTATAAATTCACTTCCAAACCTTTAAGATTTAGTGTTCCAACCCCAAATATGTCACTTATATTAAGATTATGTTTCGTCCTTGCTCTGTTTCTACCTTCGTTCGCAAATGGGCATTCATGCAGCCAGGAATTTTTTGATGAGGCACAGGCACTTGGCATAATGCCGAATTGCATGAAAAAAACATTGGGGGCGGAATTCGCATGGAATTACAATGATTCCTCCCGGAGACTTGATATTGTAATTGGAGCCAGGTTAGATGAGGAGGTGGGGTGGCTAGCCTGGGGGCTGAACCCGCTTGGACCACACATGGCCGGGACTCGAGCCCTCATCGGGATCAAGCATGGAAATAAGTTGTGTTGTAACAAGTACAACATTACTGACGTTACAAGAATTGGGTGCCAACTCTCACCTATTCCTGATTTGGGTATGGAAATTCTGAATTTCAGCTTCTTCTTTCAGAATGTAACCGAGTATTACGCGATAAAAGCGACAGTTTTTCTTCCTATAGAGTACAACAGTTCAAGAACAAGTATTGTTTGGCAAATTGGGTATACTGTGGCTGGCAGTGACCCCAAAATGCATCCCAAAACTCTCAAAAATTTTGACTGTGCAGAAACCATAGATTTGAATTCTAATTATAAGATCATAACTTATTCAGCTCGACGCATTCGCTCAATAAGAACGGTAAGCTTGTCCTAACTTTTAATATAAATTTTAATTTCTTGATTTTATTTTTTATTTTATTAAATTGGTTGTTTTTTTGAGTTATACAGACTCATGGGATACTGAACATTGTGGGTTGGGGGACATTTTTGCCTGTTGGAGTGATAATTGCAAGGTATTTCAGAAAATTTCCTATAAATTGGTACTTGTGGAATACTTTTCACGTCAGCTGCCAGATTGCTGGATATGTTCTTGGTTCATCTGGGTGGGCTACGGGAGTCTGGCTTGGAAATCAATCCAAGCTCTACTCTTTCCGTTTACATGGCATTTTCGGTGTATTTATCTTCACTTTCACAACTATTCAAGTAATTCCTCCATCTCTCGCTCTGTCTCTCGGCTTAAACTTTTGAAAGGGCTGGTTCAATGTGTGTATAATTGTGTGCAGATGTTTGCGTTGAGATTACAGCCGAAGCATACTGATCCATTCCGCGGTTATTGGAACATGTACCATCATTTTCTGGGCTATTCTCTGCTAGCACTAATCTCAATTAACATATTTAAAGGGATTTCGATTCTGGAGCCGTATGATACCTGGAAATGGGGATATATTGGATTGCTTGGACTCTTAGCAACAACTGCTCTGGCACTTGAAGTATTCACCTGGTACAAATTTTTGAAAATTAAGTTTCGCGAGAGCCAGAGCCAGAGCCAGAGCCAGAGCCAGAGCAAGCCCACTGACACTGCCACTGACACTGCCACGGCCACGGCCACTGGGACTTGATAGCAGCCCCCTGACAATTTAAACTTAATAAGTCCATTTATAGTATCATTGTTCTTAATTTCTTTGTTTTTTGAAACTCAATATGTACTTCTATTTGATTTGTAGCGTGCTATTTGATATGATTGACATTGCACTTCAATTGGGGATTTTGAAGCCCACAATGGTTTAACTAGTGAACTAGCAATAATTTTGGTATAGTGTGAAGTGATTAGTTTAATTTTATCTCACAATCAATAGTCTTGAGACAAAAAATAAATAAATAAATAAAAATAAAAAGATAAAAAAATTAATGACAACTTTGAACGGCAAATAATCTAGCAAACCTCATAGTAATTAGAAAAAAGTTAAAAAAACATAATAAGAAATGATATCCTTAACACTTCATCAACTAATTGACACTATATTAGAGACGGAGACACCTCATGGTTAGATTGTAACGTAATTAAAAATGGATTAAATTTACTGGTGGCCACCCAACTTTATATTTGGTGTCAACATGACCACCCAATTTAATTTCGTTTTACCATGATCACTCAACTTTATACTTAGTGTCATTGTAGTCACCCAATTTGATTTTATAATTTCATATAACGTTTTATTATGGTCATCCAATTTCATATAACATTTCATCATGACTACTCAACTTTTTTTTTTACCATTTTGATTAATTTTAAATGGGTAAAATGGTAACTTTACATTATATATATAAAATAAAAAAAACCATATTTTAAATTAAATAAAATAAAAAATTATTTAAAAAATTGCTTAAAAAATAAAATAAAATAAAACTTATTTTTTTAAAAAAAGCGTTACTTATAAAAATAAAATAAAATAAAATAAAAAATTATTTTAAAATGTTTTTAAAATAAAATAAAAACTTATTTTAAAAAAAGTTACTTAGAAAAATAAAATAAAATAAAAAGTTATTTTTAAAAAATGTTCTTAAAAAAAATAAAATAAAATAAAACTTATTCTAAAACGAACGTTTTAAGTGTTTTTTTTTTAAATAAGTTTTTTTTTAAAAAGTTATTTTATATATATAATAAAGAGTCACCGTTTTGCCCCTTTTAAAATTAATGAAAATGGTAAAATGGAGTTGAATGGCCATGATGCATTGTTTTATGAAATTAGATGACCATAGTGAAACGTTATATGAAATTAAATGGTCTTGATGAAATAAAATCAAATCGGATGAGCGTGATGACACAAAGTTTTAGTTAAGTAGCTATAGTGAAACAAAATCAAATTGAGATCAAATATAAAGTTGGGTGGCCACCAGTGAATTTAACCCAATTAAAAATAAATGCATTTTGATTCAATTATACTCTATCCATCCATGGTGTTGATGTTCGACCAAGAAAATAATTTAGCGAATGCGAATATTTCCCTTACTCAGGCTAGCTACACGACTACACGAGGGCCAGTGAATAAAACGTAATATTTATAATAGAATTAGTTACAAGATAACCAATATGGATCATACCACTTCTCATATTCCTTATATGGATAAACTGTCCCAAAACTTGGAGGGAAATCTATAAATACCCTTAGGGTCCGTTTGATTGCAAATGTGGAAAATTGGTGGAAAGAAAATGTTTTACTGGGAATTAAATTACCTAGAATTTATTTTATTGGGAATCATAATTAATTGTGTTTGATTGATATAATTTTCTACCTGAAAAATGTTGAAAGTTTGGTGTCCGTTTGACTTCGTTTTTTTTTTATAAAAATTGTCCATTAAAATGATAATTTTTTCTATCAATACGTCTAGAATTTGTTCCAATTACCAAAAAGTAAAAAAAAAAATTTAAACAATTAGAAAAAATTATCATATTCGTTTGACTTTGTTTTGTATAGAAATTGTCAACAAAAATAAAAATTCTTTTTACAATGGTTGATAGAATTGGTTGTCATTACTAATAAAAAAAAGTGGAAAATGTTTTCCCACCTATTAGGTGAAAAAACATTTTCCATCATTTGTGCATCAAAGGATTGTACCTAGGAAAAGGGAGGAAAACATTTTCCGTGGAAAATTAACCTATCAAACAGTCAAAAAGTGGAAGTCGGATACTTCCATGGAAAATTCTGTCAAATCAAACGGACCCTTATTTTTAAAGACTAAATGATGCAATTCCAAAATTCTCATTTCAAATAACTATTTTCCCTTGTGCTCCAATTTTGAACATCAAAACTAGCGAATTTAAGAGGAGAAAATCATAGTTAGGTGAGAAAATTTGATGATTCTATTTTTATCATCAACAAATTGACGTCGTCTGTGCAAAATTTGAACAAAGTAAACCATGAAAACTCTATAATGCGTTGAAATACAAAATTTTAACATATTGTAATTTTGAATTTGCGAGCATGACCAACTTTGTTTTAAAAATCAAAATGAGGTAGGACTTATACGTACAGTGATGTATTAACTAAAATTACGAGGCGGTACAAAAATTAATAACATTGGCATATTAACCTTAAATTTATTTTTTTTGGTTCGCCAAAAAAAAAAAAAATTGTTATATCAACCTTATTTTTAGTGAAAGTGAAAATTAGATAGATGCAGGTTTTTTAAGTTCCAGTTTCAAAAATCAAGTTTAAGATTTGTTTATACTAAAATAAGGTGATAATTCCACATTTTAATATTAATACACAATATCATAAATTAATTTATACAGATGTGTCGTTGTGCAGCACTCACATTGTTGTTGCAGTGGCGCTCAAATCACTCTGCTACGACGACGATTCCTCTATTCGTTGGTTATTGGAGTGTGGTGGAGGTGGCTGGTGATGGTAATGTTTTGGGGTTGTTGCGGTTTTTGTTGGTGGTGGTGGTGGTTGTAGTTGTAGTTGTAAATCTGAGTATTGTGGCTTTTATTTTGGATATTATTTCTCGGTGATTTTGTAGTGGGTTTTGTTGGTGGTGCTAATGCTGGTTGTGGTGGTAAGGTGGTGATGCTGGTGAGTAGGTGGTAGTGGTCGATGCAAGAGTATTTGTGATCAATTATTTAATTGATTGTTACGAACAAATAAGATGTCATTGATGAAACATATAATTTGTGATCAATAAATAATATATGATCTAAAAAATGTGAAACTTTTACTATATTTATAATCGTGGCTTACAATTTGTTAAGTTGTGACTAATTAATTTAATATTTTGTGATATAGAAATAACCGCGACCAGTTAATTTGATAATTCATGACTGTGATATAAGTTGTGACTTATAAAATTCGTGATTGAAAAATAATCGGTGAGCTATTAATTTGATAATCTGTAACCTATAAAATTTGTGATCTAGAAATAATAAGCGATCCATAAATCTGATAATTTGTAATTGAGAAATAAATTGCAACCTATAAAATTTGTGATTTGTGGTCGTGATATCCATAATAGTGATTAGTATGTAATTGTGATCATAAATTGTATGATATTGTGATCTTATTATATTTAATTAATAGAAATTATATACTTGATTTTTGAAATAATAAACATTTGCAATCACCTTATATATGTAATGTTCCAAAATATGGAGCAAAAAGTGGTCATGGGCTACGCCCATGTTTGCGTTAGTTGAGTTTGAGGAAAAATGAGGACCAAACAAAATATAAATATAATACTTAAAAGACTAAACTTCCGTTTGATCCCTATTGTTCTAAAAAAATATTCCCCACTCTCTTATTTTCAATCAAAAAATCTTCTATAAAATAATATTATACGTAAATAAAAAACTTTTCTTTCTTTTTCATTTCTCCAAAAAAATTCTATTTCAAAAATTATAATTTAAGAGCTTGTTTGTCTCCCATTATTGAGAGAAGAATGGAGTTTTGAATAATATTTTTTGAAGAATGTGTGGTTGAAATTTAAAGTAAGTTTATTGGTTTGTGTTTAGAATTTTATTGGGTAAATGTATGGTGGAGAATCTTAACCAATGAATTATAACGCGTTGAGTTGAAAAATGGTAAACGTTTTTTTTTTTTTTTGAAGTTAAACAAAACCTAAGAGTTTGACTTGTACATATTAGAATTGATGAGATTTTCGTAATCCAAAAGAGTAATCCTATTTTACACCGACGATGTTAAGATATCAGTCCACGCAAGGTCCCCTGGTTACATGGTACTAATTCAATGGTGTTACATTTAATTGAGCCTATTACTGTTCCAATGAACATCTTTAGCATAGTTGTCGAACTCGACCCAAACACTGACCCAAACAATGCAATGGGTTAATGTGTTAGGGGTTCAACTGTCGGGTCATTGCATAAAAACTTATAAAAAATATATAAATATAAATTTTTTAGGAGTAAAATTAAAATTTTTAATTTATTTTTTACTAATTATTTAGGTCTATAAAATAAAGTAAAATATTGGACCAAATTTTTTTAAAATAATTTTTTTATAAAAATCATAAAAGATTCATTAGTTAGATATAAATTATTGCACACAGGTAATACTAAAGCGCTTTGTGTTCAAGTGGTAAAGAACCTTTTATTTTTCTTAGACGTCAAATGTTAAATTCTCTTGGACCCAAAATTCTTGTAAAAGGATTTCAAAACCCAATTAAACTGGTCAACTGGGCTGGGTCCGAGCCAGGTAAATCACCGGTTAACTCTGTCAAAACTCGATTTTGACCGAGTCAAGTGTATTTCTATTAATTTAATATGCTCGGCTCGATCAATGGTCCATGTCACTGATTTTCCGGCATGACTGATCTGGTCGAGCCGATTTTTATAGCTATTGTTGAAGTCCGACCTCCGAAGTCGGTTGAGTTCGAGGTATTCTAGAGGAAGAGTATGTCTTAACATGAGGTCGGTTCAGTTGTCGGCCTCCGAGGTCAGTTGTTGAAGTCAGCTCAACTATCATTTTGCTTGCATGAGAAGTTTGTGTAGTTTATCAAGATTGAGGGAATCATAATGATTAAGAATCACTGACGAAATATATGGATATCCAATTAGCTGATTGCATATGTAAATTTCTAACGTCACCGCCCATATAACCCACCAATCAAGCGATCAAGCTCTCTTTCCTAAGTAATTCATTAATTATTGGGGACCACTTGCAGGGTTAGTTCATGATGATCTGACATTCCGAACTTGTTAGCCAAGTCGATTATGGCAATAAATGTATTTCTTCAGCTCAGAATGACAAGTGACGAGACATGAATGGCAAGGTACATGCGCATTTATTACTATAAGTATGGGATTACAGCCAAGAGAAGGGGATTACAATTTTTATCTGGAGGCCTTACAATCTCTCATTGTATCTTTTAATCATATTTCAAATATATCCTACATTAGAGAAACAATTATCTGATTTGTGATCATATCAAGAACAATTACAATCATTTATCACGACTGAAACTTTATTATCCATTGAGTTGGCTTGAAATCCACTTAGATAAATTTCAACGTCAACAACTATGATATTTAGTAGTGCTGCTGTTAAATAATATTATTCAATCTCATGTGAGAAATTAATAATTATTTTTTGTTTGTAGAAAAGATTTGTAATTGAAATAGTGATAATTTAATACTGAATTAATTAGGTTAAGTGTGTGTTTGAGTCATATTATTTTGAAAGAATGTATTCTGAAATAGTAGATTGATAGAAAATGTGTCGTTGAAAAAGAAGGAAAAATTATTGATGTGATGTAAAATATTATTTTATTGAAAAATATGTAGTTGAAAATGAGTAGAAAAATGAAAATGAAAATTTTAGTATAGTGTGTGTTTGGTGTATATTAAAATAAGAGAATGCATTTTTTTGAAGTGATATGATGAGGAATATGTGGTTGAAAAAGAATGAAAAATTATTGATGTGATGAAAAATATTATTTTATTGAAAAATGTGATTAAAAATGAGTTGAAAAATAAGAATGAAAAAAATAATTTGCGTCGAACAGGGGCATAATATTTGAAAACTTTGCTGCGCATAGAGATTACCGCCGAAATGTACAAGTGGCGATGAGTGACGCATAAAAGCAGCACGTGCGGCAAATTACACCCCATCACCTTCCTTCCGTTTCATTATTTCCCGTCATCAAAACCCAAAACCGGAATTGAAAGGTCAGTTTCTGCTTATGAATAATCGAAGAGGAAATGGCTAGCCGAAAACCTAACTTATCAAGCATGACTCCCGTCAAAGGATCCACCAGCCCGTCGAGCCCTGTTGTTTCTGTGGGCTCGTCGAGTCCTCTTACTTCTGTGGGCTTATCGAGGCTCGAGCCCTGCTGGTTGGGTAAGCTCTCCGCTTTTGCTGGTTCCGGCAACTCGCCGGCCTCTGTAGGTTCCTTGGGCTCAGCAGCCTCTGCCACCGCCGTGGTATCGTCGGCGTCTGCTGGTTTCTCCTATCGCAGCCGATGACAGTGACTGCGGAATGCAATTGGCCATGAAGCTCCTCGTCGATCTCCAGGATGCTGATCTCCGGGGAAATGCCCTTTTGGAACTCTGCAAGGGTTTTTTTTTTTTTTAAATAGGATTTTCAGTTACTTGCTGGGGCCTGGGTTGCTGTTTATTGTGTAACTGTGTAAGAGACCTAACTATTTTCCCAACGTTTTTAGCTGTAGCATTGTCATTTTCCTTCCCATGAGTCTTGAATAAAAATGAAAAGGAAAAAAATGCACAGTTGGGAAGCTTCCTTGTACCGTTGTCCGTGGTAGAACTATGACATTCAGTTAAATAATGCGTAGAGGTTTACTGAAAAAAGTATATATGGACGTGATGATCACAGATAAAAATGGTTGAAGGAGTGTGATGACGTTAGTTAATAGAATTGAGACTTCTAAGTTTTGTCCGAGAACAAGAGAAGGTATATGAACTTAATTACTTGCTAAATGCTGTTATAGATAATACTGAGAGGGTGGACAAGTGAAAAATTTGATGGATTGATGATGTGGTTTTGGTCAAGGTGGTACATTGTTCAGAAATAATTTATTTGCTGGTACTTTTGCATTAATCTTAGGCTTTGATTCAACTATGTATAGTAGGCTCTATTTCTATCTTGAATTTCAGTGGTATGCCATTATTCTTACTTTTACTCCACACAACTGTCAATTACCAACTTACATAACTAATAGCTCTGTGTATATAATCATACAAGAAGCAACATTAAGTGCAACTGAAGTAGAATCGTTTTTCCAGTCGTGGTTTTGATAATTTAACTTTTGTGGAATGAAATCAAATTATTAATATTTTGGAGAGAAGACATCCAAACATGCAGCTCATTTATGAGAAGGCACAATTCTGGAATTCCTAAACCATTTTTGTGAATCAGCTTTGTCTTTTCACACTCATGCATGACATGTTCAATGCAGCTGTGCATTTGTGTTTATGAGTGTCACACAGTGGCACTTTCCGAACTGGGAAAATTGACCTTCTTGAAACTAAAGGTTGGAAATTTTTTTGGGATCTACTGAAATGTTATTTAGCTGCAAGACGCTTGACATGACATTACTGGTGGTCTAGAGGGCTTTATTTTAGTTTCTGATCTGAATACGAGTTATTTGGTTTTTTCATTTCACGGTAAATTAGAAATGATACATGAATCATTTAGAGGTTTATGCACCATCATGTGCACAATCACCAAATATGCTGAGAGGTTTACTCATTCCTCCATCTTCTATGATTTGTAATTTATTTGTGTGTTCTTGATTGGAGAATTCATCTTTATTCCAAGGTTGACTTATTTTCAATCAATTGCGTTATGGATGCCTAATAAACTCATTTTTTGTCAATAGAGGAGAGAAAAATTTCAAGATTTCGGTCTACTGCTGTGGCAAACCTTCGGTACAATGGCTATTGTAGCGCCTCAAGTTCCGTTGACCCGGATTACCACAAATTTTAGTAATAAAAAATTTGCGGAAATAACCTAATTTTTAAAATCACATCTCATTCGTAACGGTAAATATCGTCGGCAACAAAACTCATTTATATAATTTAGAATAATCGTTTCAAAATTCAAATATCGTGTTTTTGAAATAAAAGAAATAACAAAGTGCGTTAACAATATTTCAAATGCGGAAATTTCGTAAGTAAATAACTACAAATTCCAATTTATGCCACCACTGCCCATCACATCCGACCATCTCCGAAATCTGCAATTATTGTTAAAATAATGGAATGAGTATTTCGAAGAAATACTCAGTAGATTCATCGATGATAATTAATTTACAGAATAATTGAACATATGCTTATGCAATATATAACGTGACATCATCATAAACATTTTTGGATCATTTTTTTTGAAAATCATAGGTTCTTTGAAAACATAGGGTGTGGGTAGTCTCGTCTCGTGCATTTAAGCACATAAGTTATGCATAACATTTTCATCTTATCTCATGAGAGATTCTCGTCTTTCTCATGCATTAAAGTATATATAAGTTATGACAAGTATAATAATATCATATATCTCATATAACATATTCTCATCTCATGCATTAAAACATATAATTCAAGTAAATTCACATAAGACATGCAATTATAATTTAAACTAATTAATGAAGGCGAGTCTACCTCAATAATCTCGAGTTACGTGCAAAAATGGAACTGAAAAGTGATCTAAAACTCTTAATCGTCCGTATGTTTCGTCTAGCCAAAATGGAAAATAAGTTTTGAATTAATATTTCGAAACTTTAGGGTTTTATCGTGATGAAATAAAGTTTAAGGGCTCAATTGAAAATTATTGAAACTGAAATAAATAACTTAAAATGATAAAATAAAGTTTAGGGGCTCATTTGTAAATTTATTAAATCTGAAAATAAAAGTTTAAGGGCTGAAATAGTAACTTTTAAAAGTTAGGGACTAAACTGTAAATCTATTAAAGCTAAAAATCAAACTAAAAGCTGAAAATAGTAACTTTTGAAAGTTAGGGACGAAACTGTAAATATAATAAAGCTGAAAATAAAACTAAAGGGCTGAAATTGCACTTTTTATAAATTAAGGACTCAATTGAAAATCTGCTAAAACTGAAAATAAAATATTAAGGACTGAAATAATATTCTCTAAACTTGGGGACTGAATTGAAGTTCATTAAAACTGAAAATAAGAGTGTTTAGGGTTAAAATTAAAATACTTAAAACTTAGGGACTGAGATAAATTAATTTAAAACTTGGGGCTTAAAATACAAATTTCAAAAATCAAAAATAATAAAAACAAATTCTCTCTTCTCTCTCTCTCTCTCTCTCTCTCTCATTCGAACAGAGAAGGTGAAAATTCGATGGGGAAGGGACTCTCCCCCTTCCCCCGTTCCGACCGTCGGCCAGAGGGGCGCGACGCCATCGTCACGTGGTGGTGCCGGTGCGGGGGCTGTTTTTGGCGTGCGAAACAGGGTCGTTCTATTGGGTTTTTGGGGTGGTAAATGAGGTGAGTTTCTTAGGTTTTGTGATTTCTTGGTTTTGTGGGGTTGTTTGAGGTGGTTTTTGGGTGAAATGGTTGCCGATTGGGTGTGGTTGGCGATGGTGGTTTGAATCGGGATGGGTTGTGTGTGTGTGAAATCGGTGTTGGTTTGCAGCGTGTTGCGGGTTTCCAGTTCGAGGCTAGGTTTGAGTGAACTGTGGGATAGGTGGTGGTGGCTCGAGGTGGTTGGAGGCGTTCTTTCGATTTTGAGTTAGTTTCGACCGTGAGTTGGGATTGTTTTATAACTTGGGGTAGTGACTGTCGATTTGTGTGTTGGTTGTTCTCGGGGTTTCAGTTGGGGCTTGGGAGTTTGGCTACGGTTTAGTGGTTTTTGGTGATGGCAGTAGCTTGAGCAGAGCTTGGTGGTTTTGGGTTGGCTTGGTGGAGTTGGGCAGTTTGGTGGTTGGTTGTTCTCGGTTGCAGTTTGGTAGTGTTTAGCTCGTGAGTTCTGTGAGTGCAATATTGGTGGGTTGGTGATGGAAACAGAGTGAGCCTTGCAGTGAGCTTGGGTTGCCATGGTTTTGGTCTCGGTTTTGGTAGTGGAGGTTTGATTGTAATGCAGTGGCTTGAGCTGGTGGATGGGCTGCATTGTGCAATGGCTGTGGTGTGTGAGTTTGCAGCTTGGGGAGCTCACTGTTGATGCTAGAAATGGTCATTCTAGTATCAATGATGACCCAAAGTGAAATGGAGTTGAGAGTGTGAGGGGGAGATGGTGTTGATGCTAGAAATTGATGTTTTAGCATCTACATTAATCTCCAAACATTGAGGAAAAGAGAGAAAGCTTACCAAAAAAAGAATGGCTACTAGAATGCTAGGATGGTGACGATGGAGAGAAAGAGTGCCTATGAATAGTAGAAAATTAGGGCACAAACTTCTAGGTGGGTAATTGGGCCAAGTAGTTGGGTTTTAGGGGTAATTCTAGTTTGGACATAAGGTAATTGGGCTAAAATAATTAATTTCGATTTTGGACTTATTTAGTTGGACTTAAACGGATTGGGTTAAAAAGAGTATAATTTAAATTTTGGGCTTATGTAATTGGACTATAAATATTGGATTTTAATTAATTGGGCTTCAAATAATCATAAGATATATATTTTAATTAAATTTATTAAAATTCGGATTTAAACAATATAATAAGAAATCGATAATTAAAAATTATTCGAAAATTAATTCGATTCAAAATAATTTAAATTCGTTTATGACGGCTAGACGAACGCGTTTTCACTTTAACGTTAGGATTTAAAATTTAGCTACGCATTTTTTGAGAAAATATAATTTAATATAATTTAAAATTCTTCATCGCTACAGCTATACTCTTGCAGGTATAATTTCCAAACTTTTTCCGTAAGTTCTCCTCTCTTCACGATTTCTCTTTTGGGTTTCAATAATTATTTTGGTAAAGCATGATGGTACAAGTACGTACTCTATTTAATTATTTCAGCGTCATTCTTTTCCCAATGCTAGGCTACTGTTTGTTTTTTGAAAACATATATTGTAAACTAGAGTGGTTTCGTTGCATTATTGTGCATAGTAAAAAAGGTATAAAGTTCACTGCGCATCTAACAGGCACTACTAATTTTATACTTTTTTGCTTTTTTTGGTACTCCTCATCCCAGAATAAAGTTCTCGGGTCTCTGCCTTGTTGAAGCTAATCGAGAGGAAGGGCAGGCGGGGTATTTTTGAAAAAAACTACTCGTATATGTTATAAGTTAGTGCAATTTATGGAGCCGTAGCAAATCTACCAATACATGTATTAATCCATAGCTTGTTATCTCATACAAATATTTGGAGGAAAAAGTTATGATTTATGATCACATGCCTAATGCCTGTGCTTTGCTGTAGTTTCAATACTGTCGTTGTATGAGATTCTTTATCTATTTTCAATTAATTTTATCATCAGGAGTTACATTCTTCTAACTTGCAAGTGTTCTTTTTTTTTTTTTTTTTTTTTGAATGACAAGCATCGTTCCTTTCCCATCTTTTATGACAACACTTTTTGGCTGACGCTGCTGTACTCTACTCCAGCAGGAAGTAATTGGTATCTACCCCTTTTTATCACCACCTACTCTTAACATCAGCACTAGGGGTGGGCGTGGGTTCGGTTGGATCGGTTTTTCCCCCAACCAATACCCAACCCAACATGGTCGGTTTGACATAAATTCAACCCAACCCAATCCAACCAAATGTCGGTCTAGTTGGGTTGGATTGGTCGGGTTAGGTTGGGAGTTGGGACGACCTATGAACAAATATTAAAGTCACCAAAGTACTAAATTTAAAGCAACATTAATATATTGCGTTAAAGAGAGATGTATTGAAAATTTGAAAGAGAGATCTCATCCAAAATCATAATCAATGTTGATGATTTGGTGAGACGACGCCCGCCGCGTGAGAGAGATGATGGAAGATATGTTAGTATTTTTTTGTCTCTCACTTTTTTTTTACCGGGTCTCTCACTTTTATTCTATTTTAGTTTGATAAAGTTTTTTAGTTTTTTAATTAGTGGATCGGGTTGGGTGGTTTTTGTCGGGTTGGATGGGTTAACCCACAACCCAACCCAACCCGACCAACTTAACCTTGCAACCCAACCCAACCCAACCCAAAAAAAAATGGAAAAAAACCGACCCAACCCGGTCGGGTTGGGTTGGGTTGGGCGGGTTGATCGGGTTGGGCGGGTTTTTGCCCACCCCTAATCAGCACAATCAAACAGAGCTTGCAATGCACTTGCCCTTCTCCAGGCATGATTTCCTTTTGGTATCCTCGATTTTTCCTGCAAAACTATTGTTTCTAATTCTTCGGCAAATTCTTCTTATTTTTCCATGCCATATAACAAAATGGTCATGTTGTTGGCATGTTGCATTTGTCTATATTATGAAACTAAAGGGCCCATTTGGTAAGGCTCATGCTTCTGAGTCTCTGGAAGAAGTTATTTTAGGCCAGCTTCATCTAAAAGCTTTTCAAGTTTGGCAAAGCATTAAATAGGTTTAAAAGCAACTTTTTAGTCTTTAAAGCAGCTTTTGACTTTTCAAAAGCATTGCCAAATAGGCCCTTAGCCCTGATGCATGTGTTGGTATGACACGAACAACACCAGGTATTGTTGTGGGACATCTGTAGGGTAAATCGCTTGTGTTGCCACTTGCAACCTACGACATGAAGGGGATAGCTGGAAAGGAGAAGAGAAAAAATAATTAAAAATGAAACAATGGATAAGCAACTAATCTTCTCCTCTGCTTTCTGTTGCTCAACACGAGGTATTGTTGTGGGACATATGTAGGGCAAATACTTGAGTTGCCACTAGCAACCAAGGAGACGAGGGACAGTTGGAAAGCAGAAGGAAAATATAAGTTAAAAGAAACAAAGGATAAACAGATCTTCCTCTCAGCTATCTGTTGCCAGAATTTGATTTGGGTATTTAGGAGGATGTAACAAGAAAAGGTGCAAAGCATCTTCATGGTCATCGATTTGTTTTGGTGGGGAACAATTTGCATTTGCATCTGGGGTTTGGAAAGCTATAAGGAATAGAGCTATTAAACACTAAACAAGTCCAAAATGTTGTATTTCTCATGTATTTGAAATTCAAAAAGCATAATTTTATTCTTTATATTTATCCATGCTAAATTCCGAGATAATCTTACCCTTGAATGAACTTTATTTATTCTGAAAATATAAATTTTTCATGAGTTATTATCTTTTCAAACACATCATCTCTTTTAAATTAAGTACCCTAATCAGTGTCATGCTTTTTTGCCATATTCCTATATTGGGAACTAGAGCTAGGAAATTGGGAACATGGAGAGTGCCAAAATTGAGACATCACAGTCCTTTATTATTTTAATGCTTGACTTTATAGCATTGAAGGTAGACACTTTTATGAGTGCAGAGATGATCCAGACATGCTCTCAGACCTTCTCTCTTTGAACTTGGGATTCTATTTAATGAAGTTAATGAGAAATATTTCACTCTGAAAAATATAATTCTCCCCTTTCTAGAGAATAAATAACTGTGAACAAGAAATATGAACATCGTCCTTACCTTGTTCTGATCTGGTATTATTATTTTCAAATCCTTTTTCTGGTAGTGTGTGGCGTGGCGTCCCATCTGCGCACAAGAAGGTTGTTTGTCAAAGGTACTTGATCTCTTCCATGTGCGAATTTTCATTTTCATTTTATCCTTTAAGAGAATGAGATTCTGAAGTTAAATGGAGTTTTCTCAAATATTGTACATGTTCATTTGTTCTAGAACTAGGAGTTTTGGCAACTAATTATTTGTGACCTGTCATTTTAATCACTGGAGGAGTTGCCCTGTCTTTTATTAGTTATGGCATTATGATATTACTGCTTGCTCAATAAAGATAGCATAGAAAGATAAATCTATTCTCATGCATTTCACTTCATAAATTTGACCTGTAAGAAGCGGACACTTCACCATGTGATTTTTCAAAGAAGTATGAAACGGAAACATTGATTTAAATTATGTACATTTATATAGTACTATTTTTCTTAATATTATCAATACTCTTTCTGTTTTTATTTTTGTTGGTGAAATCTTTTAAATAAGAGAGTAATTATTTATTATTCTAAAACAACTTTGAGTTAAACTATAGATTACTATTGCAGCGAAAAGAAAAATTCATATAACAAATGTAAACCAAATTTGAGATGAAGTTTGTAAACTTTTCACAAATTATGTTGATATTTTTAGATAAAGGTTCTGATAATTATAAACTTCTATGGTTTTATGATTTCAAAAATTATAAAATGGGACTTCTGTGTCCTTCGTGCATGTGCGTCCAGAACATGTTCCTCTTTGTTAGAACTATCAAAAATATGAACGATATAGGACACGCTACATGGGATGTTGGTCAATGTCCGAGTTGTGCCCTAAATTATCCCTTGAGTGTTAAAATTAAAAATATGTGAAAAATAGGACTCAGCCAAGTGGCTTGTCAGGGAAGCGTCCTGGAGTGTTTGTTAAGGGTTGGTATCTGATGCAACATGACACTTGTCTGATACGGACGTATACATACAACCCTAGAGCGTTCGTTGTTCATAGTTCGACCTTAGTGTTTACTTGAGTGAGATTTTTTCCTGTTTCCTGAGATAGATGAATAGCTCATTTTTCTCACTGCTACTACTTCTAGGCGGCACTTGTTTGTGACATCAACTCTGACATTTCCCTTTGTTGCAGCACACATTCCATTATATTTGTACTTCTTTCTTACTACAAATTGCAAATTAAGGTCATTTGATTACCTGAGGCTTACTTGCCTGGGTGTCCTTGGTGCTCTAGTGAAGGTACATCTTTAGCAATTCACTCTTGTTAAGGAAATTATGTGTTAGCGTCTTATGTTCTATGTTAAAGTATATTGCAGCACCAACAGAAAGCTAAAAATCCACCTTAAGTTATCCAATTACTTTGAAATGCAGGTTGCCTTCTATGTGCAGAAATGTTGTACACTGGCATATTTCTCCATTAACAAAGCAGTTATATATACTCCTTTTAGTGTGTTCCCCACCTGCTTTATCCCGATCTTACTGCCGTATATGAGGTGTAATATTCTTTGAACAAACAGCTAGATGCTAAGTGGAGCTGGTGGTGTCTGTTTTTACATTTTTTGAATGGAGGCTGATTGGCCCTAGTAGTTTTAAGGTTTATCGCAGGGAAAGGATACCGAGGAAAACTGCTTATTAAAAAATAACTTCTACATCACTGTCTATTGAACTAAAAGCTAGGAGTGTGTTTGGTAGGGATTAAAATTGAAAAACTACCCGTTATTGTTGACTTTTATTAGACGAGTGAGATCCAATAACGGCTATATTTTCAATTCTAATTGCTACCGAACACACCCTAGGTAAAAAAAAAAAAAAAAACTATTAATAGCATTGTTGATTTTGCTTTTACTTGGTTTTTGATATTTTTTATTTTTTGGCTGGGTATTATGATTATTTTTGTTCATGACATCTTTAAAATTTTCTATATATTGCATGTTCACTTTCTCTGACATCTTAAAATAACATAATTTGTCACTTTTCTTCAGGGGGATGACACTGCAGTTACCTGTTTCCTTCTTCATACAGAAATTATGCCTCTGTGTCTACGCACTATGGAGAATGGCAATGAATTGTCAAAAACGGTGAAGTGTCTTGAAACTTATTTTGGATTTATGTCTGTCCTTTTAATTAATTCCTAATGAAAATGCCTGTGATTATCACTGATCAATGTTTTTATAACTGTCCAAGTGGGTCTAGTTAGTTTTAAGGTATTCGAGTCATTGACATCTCCTATAATGTATTGAAGGATTCTTTCTTTTTGTTGTTCATCTTAGGACCTTTTATATACTGAGAAAATCATTGTGACAACATTTTCCTTAGTTGTTGAGATGTGATTGCAAATGTAAATGTTCAACTAGGAGTTTTAAACCAGAGTGCATAAAGTCAGTTCTAATTCTGATATTCTGTCTGATTCTTATGCCTTGAGGCATATGCTTCAATAAGTTGAAGCACAAGACTTTTGAAAAGACAGTAAAATCTTGAGTATCACTATCGCACCGAATGATGATCCGTGGTGAACTGTTGTTATCTTAATCTTACGATACCTGGTCTGCCATGCTGTTGATATGTTAGTGTTCAAAAAACATCCCACTTTTTGGTCCAAGTTTTTCATGTTAAATCTGTTGCAGTGTCAATAGATTTCTCTTGTGGAGCTACCTTTGGGACCTTAGAGCACATGTAATAACCCACACATAAGCACATCTCCACATTTTCACACACTTTGCACATGCTGTGCAGACTTGTAGATGGATTACAAGTCCATGGCTGTGCATTGAAAGTCTTGTCCTAACTAGAATTTTTAGGTGTCTCTTGTGTAGGTTGAATGTAAGCTTTGTACTTTTTATATGTTTTGATGGACCTGGCAGATTCTGATAGAATCGTTTGGACTGGCAGGTTGCAGCATACATTCTGCTAAAGATGTTGCAGAATGGAGAAGGCTTGGGCTATGTATGTGTTGCAGCAGATCGATTCTATGCTGTAGGTCGAGTGCTGAGGAATTTGGTTGTCGGACTGGCTGAGAAACCTTCACCTCTGCTATTGAAGCACATTATTAAGTGCTATATCTGGATGTCTGAGGACCCAAGGTTGGTCATAAACGGATTGGATGCAATTACTTCTGTCACTGCATTCCTTTCTGCACTCTCAGTCATGCACATAAACTAATAAACATTTTTTTGCAGGGGTCGCATTGCTCTAAGAGATTCTCTTCCGGAAATTCTCATGGATGGCACATTTAATAGTCTCCTTAATGTAAGTGGTTCTCAATGCACAAGTAACTTTAATAAACATTATTATATCCTATGATGCTCGGACTCTTCGAAATGGACGAAGTACCCGTATCGACACGACACGACATAGGTATGAGATATGTGTCGGATCCTTCAAGTTTCAGCGGGCATTTCGCCGTCTTTGCTTTTTTCTTTTTCTTTTGCTTTTGTTTCCCTTGTCTTCTTTCCTCTTTTTGCTCTCTGTATACCTAGCGCCACCGATGAGATGGTGGAGGATGGCGGTGACTCTAGGTTTTTCCTTCTTTTAGTTCTTTCTTTTTTCTTTCCCCTTTCTTCTTCCTCCCCCATCCCCCCACCCCCGTTCTGTATTGATGGTTTAGGGTTTTCTTGTATATAATGAAAATGGGTTCCATAGTGCTACTTAATGTTCCATTAAATCCAAATTGTAATCAAGTTCCTCATTTTCTATTTTGTATAACATTTAGTAATTAACTTCCCATCATTGAAAACTAAACCCCAAAATTCTATTTTATTTGTCTTATTCTCTTATTCAATACTCATTTTCTTCATTGTGAACAATTGATTTTGGCTTATTTAAAATGACATATTGGGTTAGTAAAAAAATTAAACTTTTAAAAGACTTACCCACGTATCCGTATCCAAAATATAAATTCTTTTTATCCATATCCACTTATCCTGTAGTTTAGAAAATAAAAGATCCGTATCCGTACCCGATTCCGGGCACAATCGACTATATCTTTTGAATTCCTGTGTTCTTGTGGGAAGGATGAGAGTTATATCTTTCTATTGTTTTGACTTTTTATTGTTCTTCCTGATGCTAATATGCTCTATGTATCTTGGAAGATCCAATGTTGAAAAGGTGTCTGCGACAGTTGCTTCTCAATGTTCATGGGTCTCTGGCTCGTCTTCAAGGTGGGGGAACATCTTAGTTATGCTGGTCGATTGATACAAGACATAGGGTTATCAGCTGATGCAGTGATGCTTTTCCTGGTTGACGTGCCAGTTTTTATCATTTTTATTTACTGCTTTTATTAGCATATTCTGGGTCTATTTGCAGTTCTTTAATCGTATCCTTGGTACGACTTTTTGCTTCAAATAAAACCTTAATTCAGTCCAGAACGATTCTGTTTATTGCTTTTGTTTATTAATTTTGATGTTGGTAAATGCTGCAATCCTTACTTTGAATAATTTATATACCGTGGAAGCTAGTCTCGCTTGTAAACTGGACTAATTAAAGTGAAGCACTGCAATGGTTAATTCTAGCTTTAGATTGGTGGACTGTGATGAATTTTCTTTCGTTCTTGGTCAAAGGGTATGGAAATAGAGCGAGGCTGCATCAATTTGAGATTTTATGTCCTATCAGGTTGAAGGTGAGTTGAATCACAGGATTCCGCTGTTACAAGGATTAAATTATCTACTGAGTACCATAAGATAGTTTTATCTGGATCCATGATAGCTAGAGCAAATTCAGTTTTATTTATTGATTTATGTTGATTTTAATGAAATAAAATAACGGAACACAATACTCCCATGAAGCTCTCTGTCCCTCCCAATTTTATTTCATTGAAACATATTGATGTTATACGTACAATTCCCAATTACTAGGTTTTATAGAACAGAGAGCAGCCTATTCTCTGGAGGAGAATAAATCTCCAGCCACACTGTCCTTCTAGACATACACTAAGATAGAAATAAAATAATTTAAACTTAGAAACAAAGGATATGTATTAATTCCTTGCATAACAACTTCTTCTTTCCAAGTCCGATGTTGACTGGATTATGTGTGATGCTACCGTGTGCGCTTGTTTCCGTCAACACTCCCCCTCAAGTGGGCACGTAGATGTCCTCCATACCCAACTTGACTAAAGATTCGTTGAAGATCTTACTTGATACAGCCTTTGTTAGCACATCCGCAAGTTGTTCTTGAGACCTGACAAATGGAAGAATAATGACCTTTGAATCTAGTTTCTCTTTGATGAAATGCCGGTCAACTTCTATGTGTTTTGTTCTGTCATGTTGCACCGAGTTATGTGAGATATCGATTGCTGCTTTATTATCACAGAAAAGACTCATCTCCCCTTCTTGTTCAAACCCGAGCTCTAGTAGCAATTTTCTTAGCCACAACAATTCGCAGATCCCTTTCGTCATTCCTCGAAACTCTGCCTCCGCACTTGAAAGAGACACGACGTTTTGTTTCTTGCTCCTCCATGTGACAAGATTTCCTTCTACAAATGTAAAGTACCTAGCTGTCGACTTACGATCAGTTACACTTCCAGCCCAGTCTGCATCTGTATAACCTTCAATTTTTAGATGTCCATTCTTTTGAAATTTTATCCCTCTGCCAGGAGCACCCTTCAAATATCGAATAATACGCATCCCAGCCTCCATGTGTTTTTCGGTGGGAGCATGCATGAACTGACTCACCATACTAACTGCATAAGCTTTGTCAGGTCTAGTATGAGAGAGATAAATCATTTTCCCAACTAACCTTTGATACATCTCTTTATTCGTCGGAGATTGGTCCGGGTCCAGTCCCATTTTCTGATTTTGAATTATCGGTGTCTCTATCGGTTTGCATTCTAGCATTCCAACTTCTGCGAGAATATCAAGAACGTATTTTCGTTGTGATAGGAAAATTCTCCCTTTGCCTCTAGCTACTTCGATACCAAGGAAGTACTTCAAGCCCCCCAAATTTTTCATTTCGAACTCCTTGCACAACTTCTTCTCAAGTGACTCAATTTCCTCCTTGTCATCTCCTGTAATAATCATATCATCTACATAAATAATTAACACAGTGATTTTACTTTGCCTCCTTTTAACGAACATCGTGTAATCCGAGTCACTTTGAGTATAGTTGTAACTTTTCATCGCATTGCAGAATTGTCCAAACCAGGCTCTAGGTGACTGCTTCAGACCGTACAAGGATCTCTCAAGCTTGCACACTTTAGTAGCTGAACCCAAGTACCTATATCCAGGCGGGAGTTCCATGTAAATTTCTTCCTCTAGATCTCCATGGATGAATGCATTCTTTACATCAAACTGGTGTAGAGGCCAGTCTAAATTTGCTGCAAGAGATAAGAGTACTCGAATCGTATTAGTTTTGCAACAGGTGAAAAAGTTTCTTGGTAATCGATCCCGTATGTCTGGGTATACCCTTTTGCAACCAATCTGGCCTTATACCTCTCAACCTTTCCTTCAGCATTATATTTTATAGTAAACACCCATTTACACCCAACCGGTTTCTTACCTTTTGGTAGATCTACAAGTTTCCAAGTGCAATTTTCCTCGAGTGCATTCATCTCAATTTCCATTGCCTTTACCCATTTAGGATCTTTCATAGCATCCTCGACTCTCTTGGGTATTATACTGGACGTAATTTCATTTGCAAACTCCTTTAAAGGGTCTGGTAAGTTCTTTGTTGAGGTATACTTAACAATTGGATACTCACTTTCCCTACTAGTTCCGTCTTCTGGTTCATACCCATACCGTTTTGGTGGTATACCCCGATTAATTCTTGGAGGTAATTTAGTCTGAGAAACGAGATCAAGAGTAGGAGAACTTACCACATGAGTATTCTCACAAGATTCTGGGCCTTGTGGTATCGGGTTGGATTGTATCATTTCTCTGTGCTCGCCTTCAACCCAAAACTGAACTTTTGACAACTTCTTTGCATCATGGTAGTTTAACCGAGTGGGGTCCAACTCAGTTGTTTTTCTTTTCCTGGCATAAACTTTAAATTTTGGATTTACCAAAGCAGACTCTCTGATCGCCCCCATTTCCTGTGATGTGCAGCATTCTATCGCCCCTCCTTGCTCACATGAAGGCGCGCTGTTTGAAGGTGTACTAGAGGTTAACGCCCCATTGAGCAGATCTGAAGAAGGAGGCCCGTGCTCTTCTGATGGAGATATATGTTGGTGTAACGCCCCTTTTCTGACCAGATTCTGATGTGACAAGTCAGATAACGGCGATTCTTCTATCTCTGTCTCCTCCTGAATCGAAGTTTGGGACTTGTTTTCAAAAACATATAACATCTATTGTGACAAATTTTTGTGTAGCTGGATTATATCACTTGTACCCCTTTTTCTGTTAAGAAGATACATTTCTCAGCTCGAGCCTCGACCTTAGATCGTAGGTGTTTTTGTATATGAACATATGCCACACATCCGAAATTTTTTGGAGAAAGATTAAGGATAGATGGGATGGTAGTATAAGTGGATAAAACTTGTAAAGGGGTCTTGAAATTATTCACTTTTGAGGGAGTTCGGTTGATCAAGTACACAGCCATTAAGACGGCATTATCCTAAAACGCTTGTGGTCCATTATTCTCTAGTAAGAGGGACCTAGCGGTTTCCAATATATGTCGATTTTTGCTCTCTGCTACACCATTTTGTTGAGGAGTTCCGACGCACAAGGTTTCATGCAAGATTCCCTTCTCTTTAAATAACTTTTGTAGTGTTTTATTTACAAACTCTGTCCCATTGTCACTTCTAATCACTTTTATCTCCTCAAATTGGGTACCAACCATTTTATGAAACTCTTTAATAACTTGAGGGACCTCATCTTTAGTTTTTAACAAGTAGAGCCATGTCATTCAAGTGCAATCATCGGTGAATAAAATAAACCATTTACACCCCGATTTAGAGACAACCGGGGATGGACCCCAAACATCGGTATGAACCAAATTAAAAGGAACAAGATTCTTATTCGAACTTATTGGATATGTTACACGATGACTTTTTGCCGTAACACAAGTCTCACACTCAAACTTCTTATTCTCTAAGTCCAAAAATAAAGAGGAAGATAATTGTTTCATATACCCAAATGACGGGTGCCCCAATCGTTTATGCCACAACCAAACCATTTCCTCTGATTTTATAGATACCCCATTTGCCAAACAAGCGTTCCCAATCTTCAATTCTTCTAAATGATACAATCATTCCCGCCTAGTACCACGACCAATGATCTCCTTTGTGAGAATATCCTGAAATACACAAAAATCAGGGAACATGAGTACTACACAGTTGAGATCTTTGGTAATTTGGCCAACCGAGATAAGTCTCGTAGACAGAGAAGGTACCAACAAAGTATTTTTCAAAGTTAACCCCTTGGAGATTTTCACATCCCCCGCACAAGTTACTAGATACTTGTCATCATTAGCATTCAGAATTCCATTTTTTCTCGGTTTCATGTAATTAATTAAATCTTCCTGAGAAAAGGTCATATGATCGGTAGCTCCGGAGTCAATGATCCAATCAATTTTTTGAGAAGAAATAGAGGTCATACCTTCACCTACTCCTTTATCTTTACCCTGAGTTTTACTGTCAGAGGTGTAACTTGAAGCTGCAAGGGCGTGACTAGAGGAAGCACCTGCTGTGTCCTGCTGATGCGGAGCGAAAGTGTGGATCATGCCTCAAGGTGCGATCTGTTGCTGCTGTATGTCATGGGTCTGGAAAATGCCTGCTGGTGCTGTTGCCTGCTGCTGCACATTTTATCCAACTGCCAATGCACCAATTCCTTTTCCTCTGTCTGTCTGTTTGCCGACAAGAGGCTTTCTCAGACCTTTCCACCAAGGCGAATATCCAATTACCCGATAGCAACCTTCTTTGGAGTGTTTTGCACCGAGACAATGAGGACAACTCTCCTTTTTTGGTTTTTCTTGGTTATTTCCCATCTGAACCAGCCCCCATTCATTAGGTTTACAGCTTTTTGACAACATTGTCAGCGACTCTTGCATCGTATTTTCTCCACCTTTAATCATCACATCTTGATGACTAGCTTCGTGTCTCACATGGTCGTAGGCTTGCTCTATTGACGGGAATGGTTTTATCTGAAGAACTTGGGCTCGAATTGTGTCAAACCGATCCTCAAGTCCGTCAAGAAAAATATACACTTGATTTTTCTGGATAAAGAGATTAAATTTATCAATATCATCTAGAGTATCCATAGGATTTGGACACCTGAAATCAATCTCTTGCCACAACGCTTGAAGCTCGTCATAGAACTCTTCAACGCTTTTCTCTTCTTGCTTGAGCCTTGTGACTTTCATGTTGAGTGCAAATATTTGAGTTTCATCACTCCCATCGTAATAGGTTGTTGCCAACGCCTTCCAAACATCTCTTGCTGTGGAGTGGCGGATGTACTTGCTGCGTAGTCGCAGTTCTAAGGAGTTGATATGCCACCCCTTGACGATTACATCATTTACCTCCCACTTACGAAACTCGGGGCTTGTTGTAAGGGGTGGTTTAGGATCGCCCGTTAAGTGTCCCATCCGTTCTCGACCTTTGACATGCATCTCCACGGCTTGACACCAATAAGTGTAATTAGTACCATCCATTTTCACGTCGATCGGATTTGGATGGATAACTTCCTCGGTCATGGCAACAGGCTGGGTTACGCTCTGTGCTGGTTGAGGGTTTGTGATGGCAGTGCTCTACATCGCCGCCATCTGGGTTTGTTGGAGGGTCACCAATTTGGTGAGTTGTTCTAACACGGCTGCTATGTTTACAGCCTTGCCAGGTTGAAGGTTTTTCTGGAGGTGTGTTCGGCATTTTTGAATCGAGGATGGGAAGCTCCTTAGAGCGATATAGCAAAAAAAAAATTGAAGTTATGAACAAAGAAGGACAACCATTTCTCTATCATACTATCCAGCCACATGCTCTAATACCATGTTGATTTTAATGAAATAAAATAACGGAACACAATACTCCCATGAAGCTCCTGTCCTCCAATTTATTTTCATTGAAAATTTTTCTGTACACGTACAATTCCCAATTACTAGGTTTTATAGAACAGAGAGCAGCTTATTCTCTGGAGGGGAATAAATTTCCAGCCACACTTTCCTTCGAGACATACACAAAGATAGAAATAAAATAATCTAAATTTAGAAACAAAGGATCTGTATTAATTCCTTGCATAACATATTCTTCTTTCCAAGTCCGATGTTGACTGGATTATGTGTGATGCTACCGTGTGCACTTGTTATCGTCAACAATTTAACATAGCTGGAGTCCACCGAAATTAACTTGTACAAGTATAAATAGTTAACTAAATTATTTCTTGAGACCTTACTGAGAGGTCATAAATAAGTTTTTGATTTTAGTTTATTAAGCTGAAGATTTGGTCAAGCTCAAGTCAGATTGAGATTCATATACACTATCAAACCGGAATTTGATGCGAGTTAGATGGAGTAATCGGTTAGAAGTATATTGCTAGGAATAAGAATGATGGAAGCTTTAGATCGTATAGGCTAAGCTTGGTAGATCCAGATTGGATTACGATTAGAATTCAATTATAGTAACTAATTGACATAGCTGGGGTGAACTGAATTAAGTAACTAAATAAGAATATTGAGTAGAAACATAGTGGTTTGCTTAAATAATTTTTAACGGGAAGTAAATCTCGACCTTTGATTTTGAATTTTCTTTCAAGACCCGACTATGGGTTCTTAAATATATTTTAGATCTATACTTAACAGTATCGAAGTTCCAGCCAGATTCCCGTTTAACAATTTGGATTTGATATGGATTGATACTGTAGATAGTGGTGATGTTGGAAACTCCTTGGACTTGCTCTTAAACCTCAGGTATTCCATGCCCCCGGTTGATCTCCCATGCTGAAGCCCGCAAGAGTGAGAATATATGTGTGTATTTAATCTAAAAGATGTTGCCATGGACCTCGCTTTACCTAGTCTGGGGACTGGTCATTTTATTTTAGGCATGACAAGCTTAGTTATCGGGATTTCCTGAAATACTTGGGTTCTGATGAACGATTAATCCTTTACTATAACTGGAGAACGTATTGACCATTATTCTTGATTGATTGGTTTGTCACTGTCAGTGGCCATCTATGCACGATGCTAGAATGCATTGTTTCTCCAGTGGTCTGTATGTTTGTGAATCTTGATGTATATTCCTCTAGAGCCATTGGTTCACTGGTCTAGGAGTAAGTAAGGATAGCCTCGAGTTTCTTTGTGTCAATAGATAGTATGAATGATCAGAAGAGCATTTTATTAGGAATAAGTAAAATAGAAGTTTTAGATAAACGTAAGTCTAATTAAATTTGATTTATGTGGAATTGACTAAGTTGGATGAATGTTCAGAGATAGAGTTTGACTAGGAATACGCAAAATTCTCTAATTAAAAACTGGAAATAATTCTATGATGATTTTTCATCTTCCACTTCTACGTGTTAGCATCAAGTTTATTTATTTATTTTTTTTTCCCTTGCGCTTCTCAAATCTTTTGAATTTTTTTCATTTTTGTTTTCATGCGAAGATGAAAACGAAATTTGTTTAACACTTTTGACCATTAATAAACATTTGTTGCCAAGATCATATCCTAGCTTACAATTTGAGAAAGTTCTAGTTTTCCAAAACTACACAACAAATTTATATACTGTCCACATCATACCATCGTGTCTTATGTGAGGGGGTGTCAGTCTTCGTCAATATATCCTTGGCATTCTCATCAAGGTGATGAGAAAATAGTTAAACTGGTGATGAAACCTCGATCTTTAATCAGGAGGCATGGGACTGTGTGATTAGTATCCATGTGAAATTGCAGGCTGCTTGCATGATTTCACACATCTTGCTTCATTGTCTTAAAATATATATATTATATATGATGAAGATATGGTGTGGCATTTTCTTTTCATCATACATTACATGGTAAAATTGGGATGATTATTCTCCATATTGTCATGTAACCTTGATGTGTTCGGTTACAGGTACTATCTTCAATATATTCATGAGGATGCGTTCCATCCTAGGATAGAAACAATTGCTAAAAGACGAGATATTGCGTGCTCATCTAGTGTCATGGCCTACACAAAGGACCATTTGTTTACACTTTTGGATATGAAAGCCGGCAATTTCTATTTATATCGGTAAGTTCTTTTCGTCGATAAACGTTATTTGTGTTGCTATAATTGTCAATAAGTGTTATAGCTGGATTTAATGTCACGTTGATTATCGTTTTTACCTTGTGTTGTCTGGATCTATATCCTTGATGACAATTTTCTTTGTTGGCGTTCAACATGTTTGTTGAAATTGTTACATAAACACACTATTAATATTATGTGCTTGTTTGAGTTATTAGTAGTTGAACAAGCCTTATCTTTTCATCCTTTACTTATCTTGCATGCGCTGTGCATGATCGAGTAGTAGTACTAAACTAGGATACTGCGTATGTTGCTAATGCACGTGTCTTAGTCAGGTTTGGAATAGGTTGATACCATAAGCGATTTTTATTTTTTTATTTTTTTGGTGTAGTGGAGAAATGGTTAAAAATGAAGTGAATACCTCAATATTTAAAAGTTTTAATATGTTACTGAGGAGAGACATTAGTGTTGAGATACTTTGTCACATAAGCCTCAAGACAACCCAATAAAATAATTCGAAAGAATGTAAAAACACAAAATTATCCTCATAATATACCACAAATCATCTTAAGAAATTATGATAAAAAACCGATCAACAATATAAAAGTCTAGGCTGCATACAAATGTAGAATAGATCAATAGTTATTATCACTAACTTTCAATTAGTTATCAAGTAAAAAAATTGTAATCTATTGCTAGAAGTAGAAACAAATAAAAAATCTCTTATATCATTATTGTAACGACCCGACCTTTATGTCTGAACCATTATATCATACGTACTGTCCACTTTGGGTGGACATCTGCCTACTTAACCCCTCACGGAGTTCTATTGCGTCTCTCAGGATTTGAACCCAAGACAACTGCCTAATGAGAGACTTAAGTTAAACTCTAGCACCAATTGAGCAACTTGTCTAATTGACACGTTTTTTTGTAACGACCCCGGTCTCTATACCCAAGCCGTTAACTTACGTATTGTCCGCTTTGGGTAGGCCTACGGTCACTTACCCTCTCACGGATTTATATATTGTCCCCCAGGATTCGAACCTAAGACCTCTGCCTAATAAGAGACTTAAGCTTAATCTTAGTACCAATTCGAATCCTAAGGGACGCGATAGAAATTCGTGAGGGGATAAGTAGGTGTAGGCTTACCCAAAGCAGACAGTACGTAGCTAACGGCTTGGGTATAAAGACCCTGGTCGTTACAGTTGTTCAATTGGTATCAGGATTCAACTTAAGTCTCTCACGCAAACATCTTAAGTTTGAATCTTGGGAAATTCGATAGAAAGTCGCGAGGGTGTAAGTGGGCATATGCCCACCAAAGCGACAATAAGTAAGTTAACAACTTGCTTATAGAGACTTTAGTCGTTACAATTACTATTAACATGATCTTAAAAGAAATCATCTACCCCATTTGGTTCACCTGTCATCTTCATAATCATTATTAGTTTTTTTTCCTACTTGCAATGGTTATACTCCTTTCCTTTCCCTTATATGTAAAGGCACAAATAAGAAAATAAAAAAGCTGGTTAAAATTTCTAGGTTATAAAAAATAGTCCACAAGGTTAAGGCAAAAAATAGAAAATGAAAGACAGTAGACTTACACTTAGTCGCCTTGAGGATTAGCCTTGAAGTGTTAGCCTCTCAAATGGAACTTAGGCATAACCTTTGAGGCGTTCAACGAAATCCTCACATGAGGCGAGATTCGCATCATCATCAGTAAATAGTTATTTTAAACAATGGATTACCTTTATGTTAAGGGATAAAATTACACATCGAATAACGATGAAAACGTAGACCAATTTATAAGAGTTTGGACTACTCTTCTTAATAAGGTTGACCTTTTAAGATGGAACCTCAAATTTTAACATGGTATCAGAGCCCGTTAAACTTTTAAAGAGAATTTGATCCGATTAAGACTCAAAAAAAATTTGAGCACGTGGATTTCAAGATTGATCTACTCAAATGAATCACCATCTTGAGGGGGCATGTTAAGGGATAAAATCCCACATTGAATAAAACATAGACCAATTTATAAGTGCTTGGTTTACTCCTCTTAATAAGGTTGATCTTTCAAGATGAAACCTCAAATCTCAACACTTCAGAACATGAGTATCTTCCAGACCTCTGTTAAAAATTTTTCAATTATTTTTGTTTTGGGTATATGGATAAATTTGGTTGTCCTTGGAGACTAAATGTGACTTACTTTATTGTCCCTTCAGTAATATTATCTCTGCTTTTCTTTTCTTTCTTTTTATTTTTCTTTCAATGCAAACAAACCTAATTTCTTTGCATGATGAGTCGATATGGTAACAAATTCTATTGCATGAGTTTACTTCTCTTTTAAATGATCTTAGTTTTTCTTCATAACATTATAATCCTACAAACTGTATGTTTCATGATCGTATGATTGATTTTTTTCTTTTTAGACCATGCCCTTTATACAAGCTAGTTGGCATCAAACATGTTTCTGTCCTGCTGACTTTTTTTGCATGGTTGGATATCTTTCTCAGGCAATATTTGTCCAGAACTGTGGGAGCCAGCTTCTGGAGTTGGTTGGGATTTTATTACTTTCCTATTTTTTCTTTATCGCAGATGAGGTTTTTGCTTCTTAGAATCTTCCAATCCATCAGTATTCAGTAGAGTACGAGTATAGTATTAAATGAATATGGTACATAAGCTATCAGAGGAGTACAAGTATAATATTAAATAAATATGGTACATCAGCTCTCACTATACACTCTATCTCTCTATTCCCCCTCCCATGCGCTCACCATCTTCTATTGATGGTAATATGGCTATCATAGCAGGTAATTAGTTATCATCAGCATTATTTGACTAGTTATGCTTCTTATTGTCATTTCTTGCTTGCCAGATATCTTGGGAGAGGTCTTGCAGAATATCTAGTTGGTTTCCCTAACACTGAAGATTCGTTAGTAAGAGTTTGTTAACTGCAAGAGGTATGTTGTATATTGATTGTAATATAAAGAAAACCACTCATTTGTTATTTTGAGATATAGAAGTGATCTTTTTCATCGAGTTTTGTCCCCATTCCCCACCTATGTTTACTCAACTCAACCAAGTTTTATATTTTCTTCTAATCACCTCGTCAATGTTATTTTTAAGTCGATCTCCCATTCTATGAGTTTACGCTTAATTCTAGTCCTGTTGCCTTTAATTACAAGTGGATTTAGCGACTTTCCTTTGATGTATCCAAACCATCTTCATTAGTTCTCTTGCCCTAAAAAGGAAAAGTTTGAAACTAGAAACCAAGAAATTGATATGGATCGCAATTTATATTGTTTAATTTACCCTTTGCTCATGGTTATTTGAGTCCAAGATGAATTGTTGTGGGAAAGTTGAGAAAAAGAAGATGATTTTGAGCATGATTTTTTTAACTGCTTTCATTTTATATTGAATTGCCGCCTTCTCTTTTTAGATGTTTCAATGCTACTTCAGATTGGTTCTTAACAATCATCTTTTAGGACACCATTTCCATGAAACCTCACTAAAACAATACTTTTGTGCTCCTTAGATTGATTTACAGTACAGTGTAACTAACATACTCTGTAGCTCCCTCCTTTTTTTAAAGTCATGGCAAAACTCTGGCTCTGCTTTGCCCTTCCTGTAGCCCTTTTGCTGCCACCCTCCGCTCTTCCATCAACTAAGACCACCATTGCCACTTTAAACACTTTTTTGCCGTTAGCCCACTGCTATGGTGTATAATGTTGTACTGTCATTGCTGCAGCCATCACCATCACTATCACCATGCAGTCTCCCTGAACAACCTCGACATATAGTATCCTTAGAATCTTGACCTGAATAGGACTTGGCCCATGGTTTCATATCACGATCTTAATAAATGAGTAATGCTATTTGTCATCATGATGATTGAGCATGATGTATAGATGTCATTGAATGCTAAATCCAATAGCATGAGTTTCATGTCCCTGCATTCAATTGGACCAATCATTTAATGCCACTATGTTGCTACACTGGGTGATGATCCATTACCACAATTACAAATAGCATTAATTCCGATATGTTGAAATTATTTGAAAGGTTTCCACATATTTAAAAATTGCAGAGGCCTTGGATAACCAGATCTCTCTTCTTTTAAGATTAGTTAATGGAGATAACTCAAGGTTTAGGGTTGAGGAGAATAGAAGGTATGACTATTATGAGAGTGAAAGGTTGTGGTGTTGGGGGGTTTGTTGTGGTGATGCAGGGATATGCTTGTATTTGTTACAGATTTGTAGTAAATGGAAAGCTATGAGTGTGTGTCCGTAAGCAAGCGAGCGTGCGAGAGAGAGAGAGAGAGAAGGAGAGAGAGAGAACTGTTAATAGTTTGTTTTCTTTTTCCTATTTAAGTTGGCATACTTGAGTAGTGGCAAAATTGGACAGTGAATCAAGTTGTATGGCTCCTGCAAAACCAATTCAAGTCTTCGTTGGCCTTCTTTGTTAAATGGAGGGAGAGACAATGTTAAAGGAATAATACTCTAAAGATGAAGTAGGATGGAAACGGTAGCAACTCCTATTCAATCGATGGTCTATCTTCACATTCTTGGACTTGTGTGTAGCTGAACCCAAGCTGTTAAATGTAAAACTAGCCATTACTGGTGCTCACCTTTTTAGTATAAAACTGTCTTCAAAGTTAATGGGCATCTCAACAAGTAGTAGCAACTATGTATTGCAGAGCTTGGTTGAATTTCTTATGAGCTATGAGCCATACTTTGTGCACCCATTTGTTTTTTCTGTATCTTAATATGCTGTTTGCCTATTTAGTTTGTAATCTTTGACAACTGCTCGTGCAGGTCTACAAGTGCAGAGGAATTCGCTCTGCGTTGTGCCTTCAGTAGTCCAACGCTTCAAAAATTTTCTTTTGTATTCAATGACGAAAGCCTGTCTATAATGCCCGTCTCTTAGTTCCCTAACCCAAAACTTGGATATCTCGTACTTGGATATTATGAATGATCATATTTCGTTTTTTGAAGTGGCTGGTCTCCTTTATCATGCCAGGGAATAAGTGAAACCGAGTGTTTTTTGGTCTAAAAATTACATTTCCCAAATTTTTGATTTGTTGCAGCCGCCATCCTAATCTTTCCAAATGTTGGAGGTGAAGTTCTTTTGGACAATTTTCATCCGTAATTCCCTCAGTTGACTAAAAATTTAACTTTGACCACATTTTTAATATTTTAAAAAGGGACAAAAGAGTGACTTTCTATTCCTCACATGCTTTTGCTGTCGGGAGCAACAAAATTTCTATCTACTTCCAATAATTGTGGTGTAAATGCCCAGTAGAAGTCAACTATAGAAGCTACCAAAAAATCAAGAGAATCAAAGAGTCTACCGACGGCGGCAGCAAACACTTGGTCTATTGTGTTGCTCCCGACAGGTGGTTGTTGGAGGTGGAGGTGGCGGTAGTCGATGTGGATTTTGGGTTTGAGGTGAGGGTTGAGAGAAAGAAGATGATTGTGTGTATGTTTTTTTCTTTTTTATTTATTTAATTATTTAATGTGATAAATGAAAAGTTATTCTTGTCCCTTTTAAAATATTAAAAATATGGTTAAAATTAAATTTTTGATCAACTGACAGAATTATGGATGTAAACTGTCAAAAAGGACTTTCCCTACAACATTTGGAAAGTTTAGGGGTGACGACTGCAACAAATCAAAGGTTTGGGTAAAATCTGCTAATGTTTCAAAGATTTGAGGTTTTTGTTGCAATCATTCCTTAGTTAAAACTCTTTGAATGCAAGATCACAACTCGACTATCCATCAAGTCTAGAGATATAAAATTCATAGAAACTAAGGTAGTGTTTTTCTCATGCCCTCCTTTAATACGGTCAGCATGGTTTAATTTCTTAATTGGATTCTCTTATATGCATGTTTGGTTGGTATTTAAATTGTAAGCTGTGAATAATATGAGTAAATGTGATGCAGCACCAATTGAAAGCAGTCAATGGAGAATGAGAAAATCTATAGATAGGGAAAAAAATTAAAAGCAGAGAGGGCTGAATAAGAAAATCACAGGAGAAGGAGAAGGAGAAGGAGGAGGAGGAGGAGAGAGGACACTTCTGGCAACAACCACAAAATATTTTATTCAATCATCAACTGTCTAAATTTGATTGTAACAACTATTTAAATACTAGAAACCTAGCTATATAATAGGTTTGGGCTAACCCACTACTACAAGACTGATAACAATAAAATAAAAGCAAAATTGACGGTCCAATAACAATAAAAATAATTTCTAATGACAATAAAATAAATCCCAATTGACTAACGTTCGCATCAATCTCCAATGATAGAAGAAAACTCGACCCTGTTGAGTGGGTAGGTAGAAAAAGCTGCAATCAATTGCCCAACCATAAACTCAGGGGTTAAACGAGCTTCTTTCGACGTCGATAAAAGTGTATCAGCGGTGGATGGTATCTGGTGTTCTCACCAATGTCCCCTAAATGTGTGGAAGGATAACTGGGCAAGGGAAGATCTTGCTGACTCTGTTAGAGCTTCAATAAGTTTGGGTCAAGCTACTGTAGTGTCTCTCTAGTAATCCATGTGCAATCAGACTCAGACTGATCAACCCAACAGACAAGGAAGCGCAAAACATTCCCATCTTTAGTCAACACAATCTGTTTATCTAAACTAGTATCAATTTTATTTTTGTGTGCTGGGAAATGTAGCATTGGGTTAGAAGTAGCAAGAGATTCCGGGTCAAGGTCAACAGATGGATGTAGGAGAGGATCATTGGAGGGGTTGAAATGACCTTCATAAGCAACTAAATCCCAATATTGAAGGTATGGTGGTAGCCAAGATGGGGTGGAAGGTCCAGAACATAAGCATTTGGGTCAACTTGCTTTAAAATTTCAAAAGGATCAGCGCTGCGAGCTTACAATTTAGAGGCGGGTCTACGTAGACGCCGCTTTGGTCGAATTCAGATCATAACATAATCCCCAATATTAAAGTTAATATGTCTTTTATGTAAATCGGTTCGAAGTTTATATGATACGCTACTAGCTTCAAGTCGTTTATTGATTTCAATATGCATCATGAATATGTTGTGCAAATGCTTCAGCATGTGGGGAAATCGGAATGAGATCTAAAGGTTTCCTAGGCTTAAAACCATGAACAACTTCAAATAGACTCATACTTAATGATCGATTCATATAGTTGTTATAAGCAATTTGAGCAGTAGGAAGAATTAAATCTCAATTTCTAAGATTTTCTCGGACCAGACATCTTAATAAATTATCGAGACTACGGTTAACTACTTCCGTTTGACCGTCAGTCTGCGGGTGATAGGCAATCGAAAATTTTAACTTAGTACCCACCTTGTGCCACAATGTCCTCCAAAAGTGACTAGTGAACCTAACATCCATATCCAACACAATGGTTTTGGGGAGGCCATACAATTTAACAATTTCATTAAAGTACAATGTGGCAACCCTAGACGCATTTGAAGTTTTGCTACAAGGGATAAAATACCCCATCTTCGAAAAACGATCCACTACCACAAAAATAGAATCATGTTTTTTTGGGGTACGTGGAAGCCCGAACACAAAATTCATGCTCACATCTTGCCAAGGGCAATCAGGAACGGGAAGATGTGCGTATATGCCAGTGTTTTGCTTCTTCTATTTGGCCAATTGACAGGTGTTATGGGTGCTATCTTGGGCACATGTTTCTTCAAACTAGGCCAATAGAATTGACGTTCAATCTCTTCTATTGTCTCATCTCGCCCAAAGTGATCGGCTAAGCTTCCCGCATGAATTTCCCAAACTATGAAGTCTCGCACTAAAGTTCGAGGGATGCATAATTTATTAGATCGAAAAAGGTAACCCCTTCAAGGCGAAAACCATCCACAATATCCGACTGTCCATTTTGCAAGTCAAGAAAGATATCCTTAAAATCAGGACAAGTTTCGTACTCTTCCTTAAGCCGTTCAAAACCTATGACTTTAATGTTCATGATCGACTAAAGAGAGATACGACGACTTAATGCATCAGTCGGCTGATGCTCAACACCCTTCTTATATTTCAAAACAAAAGAATAGGCCCCACAAATACTCAATCTAGCGACCATGCCTAGAATTCAACCTTTTCTGGGAGTTGAGATGTCGGAGAGCCTCATGGTCCGAATAAAGAACAAACTCTTGGGGAAATAAATAATGGGGCCAATAACGTAATGCATGTACAATTGCATACAATTCCTTATCATAAGTCGAGTATCATTGTTTGACATCATTTAACTTTTCAATGAAATAAGCTACATGGTGTCGTTCTTGACTAAAGACTCTACCTATCCCTATCTCAGAGGCATCACACTCGACCTCATAACCTATGGAGAAGTCAAGCAAGCGCATGACTGGAGCTTCTGTCAATTGCTTCTTGACTAACTTAAAAGCTTTAGACGCTTTTTGTGTCCACTGAAACTCCCATTTCTTCATGCACTATGTAATGAGAGCCATAATGGTGCTAAACCCTTTGATGAAGCTGTTGACCTATAGTTGACGTCTCGTTTTGATTATCACAAACAAATTTTGTTTATTTCTAACAAATTGACTTCGAGTGTCCATAGTGATTATTGCACAAGAATAAAATCGAAGACACGAAATTTGAGGCCAAGTTATTTGCATACAACGCTTGATGTGGAAACAAAATTGATCAAACGAGGCTATGAAGAATCATATTGAATAAACTCGTAAAAAGATGCCTCAACAAGAATAGAGACAAAAGTCGAAGTACGATCAAGCATGCACGTGAAGATATTCAAAATAAAGTTCTTAGACTTTCATATGTAAATGTAAAACATTTCAATACTTAGTAATGAATCGTGATGAGCTCAAGTTTTTGTTTTTACAAATCGAAAAACCATGACAAAAATGTTTTACTTAAATAATATGTTTTTCAAAGGTAAAAATCGAAACACGCATTTTTAAATATGACAAATATCTTGAAAACATTTTTTAAATGTCCCTCGAATACTTACATTTGGCAAAAATTAGAAACGAGGACGTCCGAGCCAAAACTGGCGTACCGGACGTCCGGTACGGTAAATTTTGGCTCCAACGGTCATTTTTTCAAACGATCCAATTTTCTGACAAAAATAACGGCTAATATGACTGTTGGAAATTTACAGAGCGTCCGATATGACGATTTTTACTTATAAATATCCACTCTCTTTGAATTCAATTTGAACAATTTTAGAGAGAAAATTAAGAGAGTTATTTATTGAAAATCTTTAAAGCTTGATTGATTATATATTCAATCTCATTTACAAAGAATTTCTTGATTAATCCAAACTAATTTTTATCCAATTCATCAAGAATTCAATCTTGTAAAGAAACTTTTCAATCTCATCTATTTTCAAACTCTTGATAAAAGTTTTCTTTGCCAACATTTATATTGAAGTGTAAATCTCTCCTCATACTTAAATTGTATTAATTTGTTAAGAGAGATCATTGGTTGAAAACTTTGATAACAATACAAACTATTTCATCATCTATTCTTTATCAAAGTTTACAACATCAACACTTGAGTTAAATTCATTGCTATCTATTGAAGTGTTTGTCTTCTTCTCTTCTTGTTCTCAACTTTGAATTTATCATTCATTAAGAAGAGAAGATTTCAATTGTAAAATTCATTTGAATTGTGGGTCGTGTTGAAGTCCCTTAAAGATCAACATTGTATAAGGATTGATGCGCCTTGTTGTAAGTCACCGTGTGGGTCATATTGAGGTCCCGTAAAGCTTAATAATGTGGGTTGTGTTGAGGTCCCGAAAAGCTCAACGTTGTAAAAGGATCTGTACTCTTTGTTTGTAAGTTACCATTTACTTTAGTGCATTTGGCCTTGCTCGTGACGGAGAGCTTGGTAACGGGGACGTAGATCATTGCATTGGATCGAACCTCATTAAATTGGTTTGCTATCTTTACATTATTGCACTTTACTTTAAATTGCTATTTACATTGTGTTATGTCATATTTGAATTAAGTTACATATTTGCATATTTAATTGTTGTATTACACTTTGTATTTATATCTTGTGTATTGTATTGTTTTGAGACTAAGTGTCGAAAAAGTTTCAAAAATCAATTCATCCCCCTCTTGGTTAGTTATTCTTGAGCTAACAGAAGCGACGATAAAATGTAGCTAACCCTTGAAAACTCTGAACGTCATGGATAGTCTTAGGTTCAGGCCAATTAACAATTGTTTAAATCTTGGCAGGGTCAGCAGATACCCTCGTAGAGGATACAATGAACCCTAGGAAAACAACCCTATCGATGAAGATAAAACATTTCTTGACGTTAGCATATAATTTTGTTGCCCAAAGGGCAGAACAAACTTGCTTGAGATGATCTCGGTGTTGTTCCTTCGTTGTACTATAAAAGAGAATGTCATCAAAATAGACGACAATGAACTTACCCATGAAGGGACGGAGAGTTTATGTCATGACTCGCATAAAAGTGCTCGGGGTGTTGGTCAAGTCGAAAGGCATAACCAGCCACTCATAGAGACCATCTTTTGTTTTAAAAGCGATTTTCCACTCATTGCCTGGACGAATTCTAATATGGTGATACCCACTCTTCAAATCGATCTTAGAAAATATTGTATCACCAACTATCATATCTAATATGTCGTCAAGCCTAGGGATGGGAAAGCGATACTTTACCGTGATCCTATCGATGACACGACTATCTATACATATCCTCCAAGAACCATCGTTCTTAGGAGTCAATAGAGCGATGACTCTACAAGGACTTAAACTCTCACAGATGAATCCTTTGTGAAGAAGTTCATCTACTTGTGTCTGAAGTTCAGCATGCTCGGTATGATTCATTCTATAATGAGGTAAATTTGGAAGGGATGCTCCCGGGACGAGATCTTTGGCATGTTGAATGTCCTGTAAAGGAGGTAGATAGTCAGGTAGATCATCAGGGAAAACATCCTACACCTCTTGAATAATCACTTGGGCTTCTGCTGGGGTACTATTGGGGAGGTAGATGGAACATCCATAACAACCACGACAAACACCACAGAATCGCCCATAAGTGTACGCTCAAACTCTGTAGGGTTAATGATATGTAACCCTTTTCGTTCCTCATTTTTCTTTGCGTCATGCGAACCAATGGGTTTCAGGGGTAGTGGGTTAAGGTGAATCTTTTCCCCATTGAACACAAAGGAACTTGAATTGGATTGACCATAAATGGTTACATCTAAATCAAACAATCAATGTCAACCAAGAATGACGTGACTGACATCCATTGGAATGACGTCACACCATATATGATCATTATATTCTAGAAATTGGATAGGTACTAAACAAAGTTCCTTTACGGATATTGAAGAAGTATCAACCCAATAGACGTTATATGGCCGAGGGCGAGGAACTGATTTCAACCCAAGACGAGAGACATTGGCTATTGAGACTGCATTTATGTAACTACCACTATCCACAATGACTTTACAACTCTTATTATTGATCTTGATATACGTGTGGAAAATGGTATGACGACGCTAGTCATCAGCGTGTTTGGGCTGTGTAAGGGTATATTCATCATTTCATAATTTTTAATTGAGAAAATAGATGAAAATGACTTTATGTGCAATGAAATGTGGAAATAAGGGTGAAAATGCAAAAAAAAAAAAAAAAAGGTGTGGACGTTTTACACAATAACAATGAAAGGTGGGAACACTATGTACTAATTACCCTATGAGTAATGCGTGAATGGTAGTTGTGAGTTTTACGAAATGTGCGAATAAAAAAGTATATTTGATCATAAATAATTATATATATATATAAAAAAAAAACCACCAACAAAACATGCTCAAGTGACTACCTTATGTACAGATAATTCAACATTTTTATCTTTTAATTTTTACACTTTTTAAATTTAAATCTAAATTTATTATTATTTTTTTAAAAACCATACGTAGTGTTGAGTTTTATTAATTACATGGGTAAAAGAATACATCTTTAGGGGTCAAGTTTAGGAGCCAGTTAGGCTTGACCTTCAAATGCCTCGCTTAGGGACTGGACATATTTATACTGAAAACAAAGCTTGTAATTTTATCAGAACTGGTGATTTTAAGTGCCTCGTGATATAATTGTAAGAGTTTTCATCTGAATTAAATTGATGGGTCGAAGCAGAGCGTCAAGTTTGTTTATAAGCCATCAGGATGAAATAAGCTTTTATGTAGGACAAACTTCATGTACATTTTAAAAAACACATTTGTTTTGGGTCCATGAAGAAAACAAAATGGAGCCTACATTAGTATATAGGAGGCATGCCCCTTAGGGTATAGATCAGTGGTGCAAATGACATGAGTGAGGTAGTCTTAGCTGAGTTGATAGCTGCAGTGTGAGTGTTCGATTCCTGCTTCTAACAAGGTTTGAAATTGGACTCTTTGTAGGTTGTATGACAGCTCTTGTACTTTGATCTGCTAAGGTACATCCCTCAATTTACCTTCTTCACAATACTCTAGGGGCGGGATGATAGGGGGCCCTCAAGGTTGGGGTTCAACCTTTTTAGTATATAGGAGGCATGAGGAGCAAAAAACTTTCTACTTGGTTATGAAATTTGTTTCCATTACCAAAAATAAATAAATAAATAAATAAAAGATGGAAAATCATTTACCACCAAAAACATTGGAAAGTGTTTTTCTTAAAAAGTTGGAAAAGAAGTCATGTGAGGCCACTTTTGGAAAACAATTTCTAGGCCAAATTAATGCTATCAAACATGACTTTTGCAAAGAATTGGAAATGTTTTTCCATTTTCCAACTAATTGGGAGCCAATCAAACAGGGTCTAAACGTAAAAATGCGTAAAGCTTAACTAAGCAGAAAGTCCAAGTTCTGCTTGTGGGTGAATCCTATATGGGCGACTAGACAAAACTTAAGGCTCCGTTTGATATCCCCAATTTTTCATAGAACTTGGAAATCATTTTTCATCTTTTACATTTTTTGATATGAAGAAATTTCCTTGAAATTTAAAATCCCCTTTTCCTCCATGTGTCCCATTTTCCTTGAATTGATTTTCCCATCACTTAGGTGGAAAAATGGTTTTCCAGTTTTTTTTAGGCAATAATCAAATTTTATCTCCAACTGTAACAAATTCTATCCCTTTAATGGATAATTTTCATGTAAAACAAAACCAAATGAATACCAAAAGATCCAAAATTTTAATATTTTTTACTTAAACACAATTAATTGACAATTCTCAGAAAAATAATTATGGACAATTCAATTCCCTAAAATTTATTTTATTTCTATTCAAATTTCACTTTTACAATCAAACGGACCAAGTGACATTTAGACGTGCCTTTTAGAATACTGGTTAAAAGTACATCCAAAGTATCTCATGGAACGTGCAAAAGAAAGTGGTAAGAAAGTTTACGAAGTGTTATATTCGAGATTTTGGGTTCGGTAAATGCTGTTTAGGTCAGTTTCACGTCCAGTGGGCCTTTCTTTAGAATCATGTCCATTTTGGGTGAGCCCATAGAGTTCTCTATGTAGTGGGTCCCATAGTCCCGATTAAGAGCACCGGCTCCATCCCCTAAAGCCATAGACATGTACGTGTACAGGTGTCGTATAAATACGCGTATGAGTAGCACGTGTGGCCTCAATACCACCCCCATTCATCAGCATTCCCTTCTTGTCACCGCATTAATAATAAAACCTCGAAAGAGAAATCAAACACAAAACCTCGCAAAAATGGCTAACCTACCTCAGTCCCTGAACATGAAGGCAGCTCCCTTCGAGGCTGGATCCAGCGCTTCATCGGCCCTTGGAGGACCTCAAGCCGCGGCCGGTAATAAGGACCGCAAAATGCAATCGGCTGAGCAACTTGTCCTTGATCTCTGCAATCCTGATCTCCGTGAAAACGCCCTTCTCGAACTCTCCAAGGTTTTTCTTTTCTATTTATTCGTGATTCTAACCTTTATGCATAATTTTGTCATGTTTTAAATTATTCCGTTCATGGGTAATATGTTTTTTTGGTTTTTCAATTAGGCCTATAGGGTTATTCTTGATATGCCTTTGTATTAAATTCTGTTTGGCAGATTACGAATTAATGTGATTTCATTTGTTTCTTTACTCAATTTTATGGAAAGATCAGCTATATCGGAGTCGATTAAAGTAATTGAAATATAGAAAAAATAACAAATAATGCCTCTACAAATTGGCCTTTGGGCTGTATAATCCACGTTGAACAGCAGCAGCAGCAGCAGGTGCAGGCAATCATGATGGAGATGTGATAACGGTGAAACTAAGCTACACAAAAATCATGTAAAACAGTAAAAGCATTGTGGGCGTCAGTGTGTGACTGTGTGTGGTGTCTCCGATAGGGTGTAGGGGTTTGAGGATGTGTGGATCAGCTATTACTTTGATCAGTTTGCATTTGACTTTTTTTATTCAATGTATTTATTTTATTTTTGTACAAGTTCAAAAACTTCTAGATATATATTAAACCCAACAAGGTATAGAATGTTAAAAAAAATAAAATGTCAAATATTCAATTTTTGAAAATCTATCCATATATATTGATGGCGATAATAGTAATGATTTTGTACTAATAAATTGTTTCAGATTTATAAACATTAAATTCTGAATATAAATAATGGCAGTATGTGGTAAAGCTTTTGTTTGTTAAAAAGATGGTCCAACTTCATTACAAATTTTATTGAATCCACAACTTTATGGGAACCACCTGCTGTATCAACTCTTATCTAACTTTTTTGTAACACACCACAGTTCCCTAACTATAATTAATTTTAAATTGTAAATAATAATAAAATACTAAGCAATTTTTCTGCATTTTAATTATCACGATGTACTTCATAATTTTTCTAAGAATTTAATACAAAATTATCAGATATTATATCCAAATATTACTAATATTTCACAGTTTGCTACTTTAAAAAATAATTATAACTAACCAATATATAATTTATTCTATCCATAATTGGTATAATTTAGTATAAGGGTTGAAGTCAAATTGATTAAGGTTTTGAAATATTAATCCAAATAGTGATAATATTTCAGGATTAGCTGTTTGGAAAATTAATTGTTAACTACCCAGTATTTAGATACGCTAGGAAATATTTATTGTAAGGGTTATCACTCAAATTTAAAGTATTATAATCTTATTTTATAATCGTGTTTAAGTTTATTTTTCTGTAATTGATGAAATTCACTACGCGCAGAAAAAGCTTTAGAATTATTGATTTAATTGTTATTTATTATTTAATTAACTATTACTCCTGGCAAAAAAATTAAAACATTATAATAACGGATATGTTTGTAGAAATTTTGTTTAACTAATAAAGCATTTACTTATTTTTAATTAATAAAATTATGAGAATAATTATCAAGTAAAACAACACGAATTATCAATTTAAAATATTTACAATAACAGCCATTTATTTAGAAATTTAGAACTTCGACAGTATTAAGAAAAAATTATAAAGTTGTTGCTTAAGTAATAAAGATTTGGTTATTGTTTAAATGAAGTTTTAGATAATATTTTACACCTTTTATAATTACTTGTTTTAAGTAATTAAAATTTACTTGTTTAGAATTAGTTGACAAATGCTATGATGCACCGATAGACACGTGTGTCCGACATGATACGTGTCAGATATGTCGACACACGATTTTTTAAAAAAGTAGACACGACACACCATCGACACATTGATTAAATTCTTAAAAATTCTTCATTTATATGGTATAAATTTAGTTTTATACTTGTTATTAATTTTTCTTTTTGAAATCTTTTAAACATGAGTACTTATTTGTTACTTGCTAATAATTTTGAATTAACAATATATAATATTTCGTATATAAAAAGAAAAATGGTTACGGTTGAGTGTGAGAGAAGTGTCGATATCGACTCGTGTCCGACACGTGTTGGATATGGACACGCTACCCTAGTTGAAGTATCCGTGCTTCATAGGACAAATGTAGAGAGAAGTATTTATGATTGAATATTTGAATTACTGTCTGTAATTGTGGTTGTGCTTCTGGATTTTGTTTTCTCTGTATTTTGGTCTTATATATATTTATTCCATATTCTGGCTCTTTTTTCCTGGTCCGCATTTTTTGTAAATTATTTCGTGTGCCTCATACCCTGTTCTTTTTCATTTAATAGAAGAGGGAACTGTTTCAAGATTTAGCTCCTTTACTGTGGAATTCCTTTGGTACAATTGCTGCTCTTTTGCAGGTAAGTGTCAAGATATTTCCCAAATTTATCTCCACTATTCTGATTTTTATAATTATTTCGTTACTTGGTAATGATGGTGTCACATTGAAGTTAGTCCGTGGATTACTTTGATGTTTGATAATGCCATCTTCACTTCTCTTAAATACATATCACTCTATATTCTAAATAAAGCTTGAGATGACTTGCATTTTTGTCATTACAAAAAGAATGAAGTTGATAATAACATTGGTAGTCATTTTGTATCACTTTCTACTTTTTGAGCTATGATAAAGCTTAGGAGTTCTACTAACTAATTGAGATTGAAATGGACATATTGTGCCAGTGAATGTGTTCCTGGAAGTTGATAGGGAATGCAAATGCAAACTGACAATCGGTATTAATGTTTACAGTTGTATCTTATTGTAGAATTTTGAGAAAGGAATGTACTACTATAGGTTGAGATTCAAATGGACATATTGTGCTAGTGAATGTGTTCCTGGTAGTTGATTGGGAATGCAAATGCAAACTGACACTCGGCATTTATGTTTACAGTTGTATCTTATGGTGGAATTTTGATAAAGGAATGTACTACTATACTTTCATGTCTATGTTTTCCTTTTCTGCTTCTATTTGTTCCAATATTAATGTAAAATAGAATTTTTTGTTTGGTTGTGTCACGTTCCATTTGCTTGTGTGCACTACATAACTGTTAGGGAGTACTTTCCTTCTAAATTTGCAAGTTCTTTTTTTACTTATGAGCATTAATTTGCACATTATGGTATGATTTCTCTCAAGTGATTTATGTTTTCTTTTTCTCTCCTGCAGGAAATAGTTTCCATCTACCCTGTTTTATCACCGCCAAACTTAACTCCAGCACAATCAAACAGAGTTTGCAATGCACTCGCACTACTTCAGGTCTGATTTATAGGTTATGCAGCTGATTATGCTGCAGATTATATTTTTTGGCCCCTCATAAGAAGGCAGTGTGTGATTGATTTGGTGTAGTTTCTTGTATCTTTACTTGGGATTTGTTTCATAGGCCTCCACTGATTAAAAATGGAGTTTGAGTTAGGTTCTTGAATTGTTTGTTGGAAGAAAAAAATAGGTGCTGGATGCATCATCATGATTGCATTATGTTGGGACTGGGTAAGAACGTGTCTGGTGATACTAGATTTATGAAACCCTATAACTTTTATATCAGATATTTCATGGGTGTTATCCATCTATTTAAATAAAAGAATTTCCAGTTATTCTCATAATTCCACCAATCCTTTTTCTTTTTGTTCTTGCCATTGAACAAATTTCAGTTGTTGTTTTTTTGTTATATTTAAGTCTTACTCTCTAATGGCCACCATATCCTTCTCAACACTATACCCCAGCATTGCGTCTTAAATTTTTTAGCAATTTCCCATCATGAGAATTGGAGCGAGCTCGTGAATCGAACAATCGGCACTTGTCTCATGCCTTCTTTGTTTTGAAATTATATGTAAACCTATAAATATGTGCTGCCACATGAACTTTGATGATTTGAAAATAATGTCCGAAGCCTCAGGTAGGTATCCGACATCATCTATATGGCGAAGGGGTGGGAATGAATTTAGATGCACAAAATAAGATTTTATGATTAGCTCATATGAGTGCAGAAGATGCTTAAGGGTTGTTTGAGCCCCATTTTTTGAAAATTCATTTTTTCAAAACTCATACGGTCTCCAATAAAATAATATTACACATAAATCGAAAACTTTATCTTAATTTTTAATCTCACATTTTCCAAAAATCACTATTAAAAAATGCATTTTTTTCTCTCAAAATGGGGCTCAAACAACGGCTTAATCTTGGCTTTGCTCAGGACCGTTATCCAACTAAGACAGCCTGGCTTGCAATTCTATGAGCAAAACAAATAATCAATTTTTTTGTTCTCGGGAGGTGTAGTGGGTGGTGATAACTCTAGGTGTAGCTCCTTAGGTCTTGATGCTTTCATCTAGTTCAGAGTTCTAGGTTCAAAGGAGTTCTATAGTTTTTTTATGAATATTCCTAGTGAGGCAACTTTATTGATGCATATGCACTATTTCGCTAACAAATTCTAGATAAGCAAGACAAATTAAATTCTAAGTATAAAGCATAGAAACGGATTTGATATGTACATGTACATGCACATGCACTCACGGATGTGTGCAAAAAGGACGATACTTATTGGGATGTGTTGATTAAGAAAACTATAGGTGCTAAAATTCAGTGTATCTTCTGAAAATTTAACACAGGTCATAAAGTAAAGCAAATCACACGATGTATAGATTTTTCTCTCCTTTCTCCTTCATAGATCTAAAGTTTGTTATATCGTAGCCTATGGACTCTGAAAGTGTTCTTTATCTAATGAGTTTCTAACATTTCCTTAACATGCCTGACTTCGTAGTATTTTGGTTTATGTACTCCAGACTATCTAAATTTGGGAGAGAGTGGTTGCTTCTAAACGATACACCCAACATTGTAACCTTTAGTGAAAATCTCAGTGGTGCTAGTTCAAGTTTTCTTTGATCTTCGTCCATGAAATAGAAGGCGTCTCTAAGAAAATTGCTGATCTTGTTCTAGTTGGTAAGTCATGATTCCCATGGGATCAAAATTCCAAATTTTATGCCTAGTCAAAAGGGGCATGACATGTACAATATGTAAGTATTGCTCTGTCCTAGAGGTCTTTGATTTGGCTTGCATCTATTTATCTTCTCTTTAGCCTTTTATACATGTTTGTTGCTTCGAGTCCTTTGATTCGATCTCTTCCCCACATATTACGAGCAATGCTATGGCCGATCTCTCTTTGGTTGTATGAGGGAAAATGGTTGACATTCTCGACGTTGTATTTGGTAAACGAGATGTTTATCTAGGTGTCTTAGTCTCTCATAATTAACCCCGCCTTGTGTTACAATAGAAGCAGAAGTGATGTTGATTATTTAAGAAACGAAGTCGATTTTCTTTACGAAAAGAAGATCAATAACTATTTTTGAGATTAGAGCAGAAGAACTCCATAACTACGGTGAAGGATTTCGCCTTGAATCCAAACGATTTCTCGTCTTCACTTAAGATATATCTAGTTAGGACATGATCGAGGGATCAAATAACTCTGAAACATAAAGTAACAAGACTAGATTCCCGTTTGGACTATAAAAGAAGATCATTAAGTCTATTGTCATACAAAAGACTGACGGTTGAGATGATGTTGGATTGTATTATAGAGAGTTTTCCTAGCTAGTACAAGCTACAATTGCATTAATGAGATCTACTTTAAGGGATTATGAGTGGCGTTTTTGGAGAGAAAACGCCATACATGGTAGCAAAGCAAGGAAAGAAGGAAGAACATATTTGGAAAGATTAAAGACCGAGAGACAAGAAGTCTTGTTGGATCAGAGATGGGGTTCACATAGCTATTGTACACCAGGTGCAACTGCTTTAGTGAGAGCTACTTTTAAGGAGGGGAATATGAATGAGCGTTTGTAAGGAAAATGACATATAATATAGCAAAGTAAAAAAAGAAAGAAGATCTCATTATGAAAGATTGAAGGTTGACTAAAATAACTCAATTACTCATAAGGAAAGAAGGGACCGTAGTTGTAATACCTGGACTAGGTCGGCTGATTTGACCACGAAACTGGTGGATTGGATGATGATCTTGTCTGGTTAGGATGACTATTGAACCACTTGAGATCTATAAGAAATGGTTGATTTTTATCGAACTTGACATGTTGTAACCAGCAAGAACATCGGGTTCTTCTCAAATTGGCCAGTCATTTTGATAATTTATCAATATAAAGAGGTCATGTTTTGAAATCAGGATATAAAGGTTGTTGGTGGAACTTGATACCACCAGGTTGCCTTTTTTAGTTGATTATAAATCTCATAAAAATAATAATACGTCATTTATTATAAAGTATTTAAATATTTTATTTGTTTTAAGAAAAAAGTAATTAACAAAATATTAAACACGTGCATTTGAGAATTTATAATAGTTCAATTGCTATGCCCCTATTTGGTCTATCTTAAAATTTCGATAAAAGTTTAAGTTGAAGTTTAGAATTAATTTTAACCACACATTTCATAAGATACAAAACTTTTCAATTACGCATTTCATCAAATTTTATCAAAATCTACCAAAAAATTTTGATTTTTAGCTACAGTGAACATGGGATAATTGAAGTTTTAAGCTTGACTACTCATTAACTTGTAAATGTATGTTTATATCAATTCCAAGTTCTAATAAAAAATATTGTTTTGATTTTTGATGTGAAAGGTTGAACAATCGACCCGCAGACATAGTGCTTTTTGCAATGGCTAAGTTTGGTATTTATGCTTTTAACTTTTAAGAGGCAATGTAATCTCAAGTGCAACAAAGCTGTCCTTAGAAATGAAAATAATACAAATGATGTTCTTGTTTTATAATTGTCGAGCCATTTTGAGTATATGTCAACATTCCCTAAAGATAGTAGCAATAGCCCCCGGAGTGCTAACTCGAAGTTGAATAACTGATGACGGATCAAGAGTTGTTAGAATAAAGTAGGTGAAAGGTGATTGTGGCTTCGGACAATGCTTCGAGAAGTTTTATAATGCGTGTCCATAGAATCCATTGCCATTTCTTTGAAGATAGATTTTGTTCATAATTGCCTTCTTTTTATAGATAAATTTTTGTTCATTGCCCTTTTTTTGGGCGGAAGCTTCAAGTTCAAGAATAGTGTTTCAAAATTCTTTTTTTCTGCACAAATCAGGTACCCATATGTAGTTTTACCCCTTTGTTCCTCGGTCTCTAGTTTTATGTGTAGAAAAGGATGGATATGGATTTGTTGCTCTGTCTCTAGTTATGCGTAAAGAGGATGGATATGGTCAACATGTGGGATATAGGAGCTATCTAAGTTGCACAGACACGGATATGGATATGGACACGTACACTACACCTACATGTTGAAACGTGATTTTTTAAATAAGTAGGACATGAACATGTCAGAATTTTAAATTCATATTTTATATTTGTATTTATTTTCATAATTGTGAAATTGTACATGGTGCATAGAATATTAGTTGTATGAGGTGTCTTTAAAGTATCCCTCAAGTGTCGATAATATAAAAAATAAATGACACATGGCTTGTTGGATACATGTCCTTGAGTGTTGTTCAAGGAGTGATGGGTCTGACGGGACACATGCTGGACAAGTACACATACACGTACGAGGACTTCCTGCCCTTGTAGGGCTGTCCGTGCATCATAGGGAGCTATCGAGAGTAAATTCTTGTTGAAGTGCCATTAAAATATACTGCTGGGATGGATTAGAAATAATAGGGAGTTCCACAATGAGCTTTTGTAGGTTGAGATATGAACTTCACAACTGTAAGGGAAATTGATTCAATAAATGACTGTAAAGCTCCTTTAGATTTGACATTTTTTAATTTGCTTCAGGGAAAATGAAAATGATCTCTCACTAGTTAGAACTTAACATGTCGAGTGGAAGGTAAGCAATGTTTCTAGACATGGAAATTGAGATATAAAAGTAAACAACGGGCCAACATGGGAATCACATTTTCGTTGTGTTAAAAGAATGAAGGACATCGTTTTCAAAAATGAATTCATGAAAGTTGGGAAAAGGACATGATTGCAGACCATTTTTGGAGGGAACTTAATAAATGATGACCACAGTTCTATGGCCAGTTTAGTTTCTCTTTTGTCAGTGCACAAAGTTGCAGTTCTCTCTATTCAGATGTAGAAAAATCTAGAATTATCAATTATTATTAAAATGGAATGAATACAATATTTGATAAGATTTTGACGTGATTGTGGCAGTAATGGCTAACTGCATGATTGTGTTTCTTTTCAATTTGTGCATGTACTAATTGTGGTGCTTCCTCTACTTGACTCTAAAACCCCCTGAAAATATGATGATTGATAGGTGAAAAAATAAACTTCCCCAGAGAGAATGAAATACGATAAACCATGATGTAAAATTACTTGCCTCCTCTGAATTGACATGGTTTTATATGTATTATGCAGTGTGTGGCCTCTCACCCAGACACAAGAATGTCATTTCTTAATGGTATGATTTTGTTTTTTGATATTCATATCTTTCATGCTTATAGAATGGAACTTTAAGTAAAAGCAGTATTTTTAAAGCTAGCACATAGTTATATTTGTGTGAGTATAGGATACATTGGATTTTTCCATTAATTGTACAGCTAACTGTGACTAATATTTTTTCTGTTATGTTAAACCTTCAATGTTTATTTTCTCATTTGGGTTATGCCTATCTACAGCCTTCTTTTAAATGCTAACTTAGTTTTCTGGCTAACCTCTTCTCCGATGTAGCCCACATACCATTGTATCTATACCCTTTTCTCAACACAACCAGCAAATCAAGGCCGTTTGAGTACTTGAGACTCACAAGTTTAGGTGTCATTGGTGCTCTGGTGAAGGTATTTTCTATTTTTAAAGATTTTTTTAAAATGTTATTTTCTTGTGGTGCGCGTGTTCTCTTGACAGAAGATGGCATTTTCGATTATTGCCATTTTATGAACGAGGTAATTTGCAAACTAGAGATGCTTGTACAAATGGAATACACTTGCAAATTGGCTTGACAAAAGAGGTTGCCTCTTCACATTCTGCTCTTCTTTTTGCATGCACTCTCGTTCCCATTCTCTGTGTGTTGCCCATGTATTCTTGACAGGTCTTCTATTATTATATAAGATCTCCACTCTACAGTTACAGCTGCTGTTTAGTTTATTTTATGTCGTGGACTTCCTATTTGGAGCGGTGGATGAGTTAAGATAACAAAGAAACTAAGCCTTACAATCAATAAAGTTGGAGTTGGCTACATGAATAACTTTGTTTAGATTGCTTATTTATGGAATATTCAAAACAATTTGATGCTTAGGGAGTGGACCATGTTAGTTTTGGTCTATCCCTCCTCCTAACATGTTTTAGTGTGATTACATCTCTCTTATGAAAGAGTCTCTTTGATATGCCAAATTTGGATGCGTTGAAATATTGCAATGAATATGATTTTATGCCGACTTCAATAACAATTACCGCGATATATTCTTTTCCAGCACTGCTATTTATTTTCTATTCTGATGAGAAATAACAATTTCTGTCATTTGATTTTCTTTGCTCTCCAGGTTGATGACACTGAAGTTATCAGTTTCCTTCTTTCTACTGAAATTATTCCTCTGTGCCTGCGCACCATGGAGATGGGTAGTGAATTGTCAAAAACAGTTGAGTGCCTTGTAAACATTTCTTTCTGATTCATCTCTGTTCTTTCTACTTGGTTTCTCTAGGAATATACCAATAATTACGCGGTCTTTGATAATTTGCCATCTAACTAGCCATCCAACCTCTGATGCTCGGACTCTTCGAAATAGTCCGAGACGGGTATGGGTATGGGTATGGGATGTGTTGGATCCTCCAAGTTTCAACCAAACACTTCGTCGTTTTTGCTTCTTCTTTATTTTTTCTTTTCCTTTTCTTCTTTCTCGTTTCTGCTCCCTATAAACCTAGCATCGTCGCCAAGAGGGTGGAGAAAGGTGGCGACACTAGGGTTTCCCTTCTTTTTCCTTTTCTTTCTTCTTTTTTTTTTTCTCTCTCTCTGTATTGATGGTTTTGTTTGTATAAAATGAAAATGGGTTCCATATAGTGTTACTTAGTGCTCCACTAAGTCCAAATTACAATCAAGTCTTTCATTTTCTATTTTGTATAACATTAAGTAATTTTTATGATTGAAAACTAAATCCAAAAATTCTATTTTATTCGTTTTAATCCCTTATTCTATGCTCATTTTCTTCTCTTTGAATAATTGATTTTGGTCTATTCAAAATAACATCTTGGATTAGTAAAAAAAATTGAAGTTTGAAAGACGTACTCGTGTCCAAAATTTGGACTCTTTTTAACCATATTCCCGTATCCTACATTTTAGAAAATAAAAAATCAGATACTTAGATGCGTACCCATACCCGATACTCGTATCCGAGTTCGAGCATCATAGCATCCAACTGATATAGATGGTTTTAGATAGCCACTAAAGGTTATTTCTTTTTTGTATACATGTGATTTAAACACCTAAGTAAGACTTAAGCTGGATTTGAGTTTTTACTTCTGACTCCTATGCCGTCTCATACACCTCTGTTTAAGCACCACAAGCAGCTGGTAAATTATGATCCTCCTTACTGGATGTTATTAATGAAATGAGTTAGTTGAATAATTTTCTAGTAGGGCAACTAAATCTCTGACATCATAAGAGTATTGGGATTTCCAGGAAGGAGGAAAACCGTGAAGGTGTGGTTTTACATCCACCGTACATTGTCCTACTTTTGGGTTTGATGTGAAATTTGATTATCTGAAATTATTCTGCATTCCCATTTTTTGTATATGTTTTTAACTAGGTGGTGGTGTATACAAATGTTAATCTGGAGTCGCATACAAGAGCTTCAGTGGTTCACAAGCCCACTTGCTATATACATATTTTTCGCATGTAACCTTATTTTCCTTGTGCTGCAGTGTTCTCTATCTGCCGTTATTTTTACAGTCACTCAAGCTAAAAGTTAGTAGAATCCTGCTTCCCATTTATGTCTCTTTAAATTGGTACCCTGGGATCGGGATCACATAATTGAACTAGACTATTTATGAGTTTTATAATTTGAGATCAAGCATTCTTTAGCTATTGGTTGCTGGATTTTATACAACTATGACAGAAAGGCTTCTATTGTCAGGTTGCGACATTTATTGTGCAAAAGATTTTGCTTGATGATGTTGGCTTAGATTACATATGTACCACAGCAGAGCGGTTCTTTGCTGTAGGTCGAGTACTGGGAAATATGGTTGCTGCTCTTGCTGAGCAGCCTTCAGTTAGGCTGTTAAAACACATTATCAGGTGCTATCTTCGATTGTCTGATAATGCGAGGTGGGAATTATTTTCTTGATCCACCTCCTTTCATTTTGTTCATTTTTTAAAAACGTTTATTTGCTGAAATTGATCACCTTGTTTTATGCAGAGCTTGTGATGCGCTGAGAAGTTGTCTACCAGATATTCTTAGGGATGCAACATTCAGCAGTTGCCTTCGTGTAAGTGCTCTTCGCCGAGATTGCCTACTGTCAGAAATTTCCTCTCTCAAGCGGGGAAAGAGTGATGATATTTACTGTTTGATTTGGTGAATTTTAACTATATACTTTCAGGAGGATCCAACCACGAGACGGTGGCTGCAGCAGTTGCTTCACAATGTGCAAATGCCTCGGGTTGCTGGTATGCAAGCAGGGGGAGGATTCGATCACTTGCTTGTGAGCTGAGTTGAAATTCATCATCATCAGTATAGTCTACATTGTCATTCCCTGCGTGACTGTGTTTATAGTGTGCGCTCTAGGACACGTCTGATGTAAAACCTCAAAACAAGTCATCTCTGAACAATTGGTTGTCATTTTTCATCCTCCTAGAGTTGTATATTGACCCAAGGAGAGATGTTTGGCAGATTCCATTATCGAAAGTTTTGTGCGCCTTTAAACTAAAGTTACTTCTTGCGTAGTGAAAAGATGAAATATTTGACTTTTTGAATTTTTTTTTTTTTTGGATTATCTATGGGTTCTTACACATCAAGTTAAATGAGGATGATGAAAAATAGATTGAGTGAAATATAGGTTGCTTACCTAATTAGGATGTGAATGAACAAAGTTAGGAGCAGGCTGCTACATTGTTGGGATTTAACCAGCCTTCATCCATGGAGTTGGGCAGGATAAAAAATGCGTTTACGGTTTCATTTTAAGGGAAAATTACATAAACCAAGTATTTAAACTTCCAAATTATAACTTCAGGTGTGAAGTTTATTTAATAAAAAATCAAGTATTAATTGGATACTTTGTTAATTTAAATGACATTATAATACTAATATTTCATACAAATCCTAATTCATTTTCAATCTCATTTTCTGTCACTACTCACTCTTTCTCCCTCCCTTTTCTCTCGTCTGAAATCGAAGCCCTCGGAAAGAAGGTTGTCGTTGGCAATCACCTCAATAATCAATAGTCGGTGCTGCTGCAATGAAGAGGAGATGACACGGAAGCAGATCCACCGTGCCGCCACGAAGCAAATTCACCATGCCGTCACACTTTTTCCTTCGCGAATCACCGTGAGTTGCGGTGGTGAAATGACACCCACTCTGGCAAAGCATTGCCCCAGCGTGCGCGAAGCAGAAATAGTTTGGGTGGTGGTGATTTTGTGGTGGATTTGGTGGTTGGGGAGGGTTTGGATGATTTTTTGTGTGGTGGTGGTGGTGTTTGTGTGGTGGCGATTTTGTGGTGGTGGTGGTGGTGGATTTCGTGGTCAGGGTGGTTTTGTAGTGTGTGCGGTGGTGGATCTGGTGGTGTTGTAGTGTGCGCGATGGTGTTGCTGTTGTGGTGTGGTGATGTTGGTGTTGCAAAAATGACGATGACGATAGTGACTGGTGGTGGTGATGGCGGCGGTGTGGTGATTTGTTGCCAGTGGCTTTGTTGTTGGTAGTGTTGTAGTGCTGTGGCGATGGTAGCAGGTGAGGGTGGTTGCAAGTGGCAGTGATGGTAGTGTTGTCGACGATGGTATGTGACTTACTATTTGATGGTATGTGACCAAATATTTGGTAATCTGTGACCAGTTACTCAACTGTGACCTAAAAATTTAATAATATGTGACTCAAAAATAATATGTGATCAATCAGTTTAAAAATCTGTAACCGACAAATAAATTGTGACTAATTAATTTAATAATATGTGATCAATAAATAAATTGTGACATATAATTATGTATCTGTGACCATTAATTGTATAATTGTAAATTTAATATATTTAATTAATAATTTATATGCCTGAATTTTGAATTGATGTAAATTATGCACTCGATTTATGATTTTTTTTCCCTTCATTTAAATATTTATCTAATTTTTAATAGAATTGTCTTTATTTTATGAATGAGATTTAAATAGAAAAATATAATAATAGAAAAAATTATAAATAATTAGATTTTAGGAATTGGAGGAATATGTTCTTTCATTCTTGCACCGAGTTATGGTATGTCATTTGTGTATGTAGCCTCGTTCCCAAAAAATTTGATATTTTTTGTGTATGATTGATTGCGGGTTTGTTTGACGTGATTTTTGAAGTGTTTTTAAGATTTAAGGATTTGTTTTGGAGCCCATTTGGTTAACATTTTGGTAAAGTGTTTCTTTCTATTGGTGTTAATATATATATATATATATATATATATATATATTTTTTTTTTAAGGAGCTCGTTTGAAAAGATTTTTACTTCTTATAGAAAAACTATCTTGAAAAGAAATCTTGAGCTATTGTCCGTAAAAGGCTTTCCTTATATTACATTATAAAAAATAAAAAAAAGTAAGCTATTTCAACCAGGATCTGCATTTTCTGCATTTAATGTTTATACATGTTACTGTTGCACCAATAATTATGATTTGTGAATTACAATTACTGAAAAAGGATTTATTCGATAAGCCACTGTTTTGGGGAACTTTATATATCATTTAACTATACATTCTATTCCAGTTCCATTTTTCGAAAAATACATTTTTTTTTTTTCAAAATTCATTTTCTATAAAATAATGTTACACGGAATTTCAAAACTTTTCTTTATCTTTTAACTACATTATCTAAAAAATCATTATTTGAAAACACATTTTCTTCCAAATTTTCATTTTAACTGAGCCCAAACAGGGCTTAGTTATATTCAACTATTCACTGTTTATTATTACCTATTTACAAATCAAGCCTTTTGTTTGAAAATACTCGTAGTTGATTTTCATGATTTACTTGTACATCAGGAGCAATAATCAGGTGTTGAATTATTAACAACTTACATGCTATAGAATCAAAATATTCTTTACCTAGATGATTATCTAGGTGTTGCTTGTTCACAAAGTAAGTTAGTCGTAAGATCTACCCCTACTATTAAATCTCTAACTTTATTGGAAAGAATTAGTGGAGATATATGTAGATCATGTTCGTTTGCTTTTCACTGAGAACACAGTTTTTGTTAGATTACTTGCTCAAATCATAAAATTGTGTGCTCAAATTTTCAATTATTCAATCAAGACAATTCAATTTGATAATGCTAGTGAATTTATATTTCAGGCATTTGATGAGTATTGTATATTAATTGAATTATTGTTGAACATTCGATTTCACATGTCTATATACAAAATGTCTTAGCGTAGTCATTTATCAAACATCTAGAATTCATTGCTAGGTAATTAATTTTGGATTATGCTATATTACATGATACGTCATTGATTTGTATGCGATCGATTGCTTATCACTAATACTCGTTTTACAACTTGCATTTGGTCAATAATATGATATTTTTCACCTATGAATTTTTGGTTGAGTCAAAGTTCCAATTCCATCCCCACAATGGACCAATTTTTTTCTCCAACGAAGACTTGGAATTTACGTTGGTTTTTATTCACCATCCATTATTATAAGTATTTTGAACATTTAACATGTCATATATTTACTGTATATTTTGAAGAAAAATGACTTTTTCAACTTTGGGAGGGATAATTACATCATAAAGAACAAAGATGTTTTTTTTTTTTTGGAATAAAATAACTCTATATTACTTAGATCCTTTAAACTGTCATTGTGAGTAAGATAATGAAAAAAATGATTTATTTGCAAAGAGCTGCAAATCAATTGCCTGATATATTTTTTGATACAAGAAATGTGATAAAATCATATATATATTAATGTAAAATACTCTAGAAAAAATTGATAATTGTGCACGACGATTTGTTGTAGAAAATGAATATCAAAGAAGTGTGGTAGCCAATGTTAAGGAATAGAATCCCACATCAAATAAAGATGAAAACATAGACCAATTTATAAGGGTTTGAGTTACTCCTTTTAATAATGTTGATCTTTTAAGATGGACCCCCAAATCTTAACATGATATTATAGCTCATTACGCTCCAACGAGCAATTCGATCCGATTAAGACTAAAAAAAAATGAGCATACGAATTTCAAGATTGGTCTGCTCAAACGAGTCGCCATTTTATGAGGCATGTTAAGGGATAGAATCCCACATCGAATGAAGATGAAAACATAGACCAATTTATAAAGGTTTTGACTGCTCTTCTTAATAAGGTCGACCTTTTAAAATGGACACCTAAATCTTAACAACCAATTGGTAACAAAGACTCTACCTTGAAGAGAATGGTACAAGAGAAAAAACTTGTTGGGAGTTTATCCCAAAGTCCCACGTTGGTTATAAATGAGAAAGATTATGGGTTTATAAGTGTATGACAATATCTCTATTGGTATGAGGCTTTTTAAGGTAAAGTCCAAAAGCAAATCCATGAGGGCTTATGCTCAAAGTGAACAATATCATACCATTGTAGAGATATGTGGTGTCTATAAACCCACAAGTGGTATCAAAGCTAGGTTCAGACTTAGCCATGTGGATGAATTCCTCGGAATACCGAACAAAGGTGGTGAGAGTTTGCTCGTGATGGGATCCATGGATGAGCTCTATTGGATAGACGATGTGCTCCGGATGCTTTACGGACGTGTCCTGACCCCAACACGGTGAAGATGAGTTGACCTGAATAGAGCAAGCTCTCGAGTCAGGTTGGCAGAGAGTGGACGGATGGATGATCGTTTGAGGGGAGGCTCGGTGGTCCTTTGTTCAAGGGGAGGATTGTTGGGAGTGCGCTCAAAGTCCTACGTTGGTTATAAATGGGAAATATTATGAGTTTATAAGCATGGACAATATCTCCATTGGTATGAGGCCTTTTGAGGTAAAGCCCAAAAGTAAATCATGCTTTAGGTCCAATATCTCCATTGGTATGAGGCCTTTACGTCCAAAGTGGACAATATCATACCATTGTAGAGATATGTGGTGTCCATAAACCCAACAAGACCAATTCAAAACTTCAAATAAAACATTGATAGAAAAGATTGATCAATCAAAGTGATAATGTGATTGTTGCATGACTATAAATGTTTGAAAATAAAAAGATTTTAGTAAATTATTTGTTATCTCATAACTTATGAAAAACAAACAATATTATATTCCATAGACAATATTAACTAGGTTGTTGAGAGGAATGTTCATTGTATCAAGGTATGATCATTTGAGCAACAGGCAAAGAGTTTACGATCGGGGCATTAAGTTATTTCAGGTGAACATAGGTAGTGTTGTGCAAAAGTGAATAATAAAATTGAAAACAAGAACAATAAGATTGACACACAAGAAATTAAGTGGTTTGTAATGTGTTTACATCCACTGCACGACGCAAATAAAACCATTAACTTCGAATAAGGTTATAATATGTTGTTTATATAAAGTCCTAATCCCAAAATTACCTTTTCAATGCCGTATCATACTGTCCAACTTAGCTGCATCTAACCTGATGGGCTAGTTGATGGATTAAAGGGTCCAGGCCGGTACGGTTCCATACCCTCCGAGCCCCCAATATACAAACATATGAGCCCTCTAATCAACAGGTAACCATAAGATGGATGTGATTGTGTCTAATTCTATGCATCGAACGATAAACTTTCGAACAATTTTTTATATATTTTCTTGGGTTTTTTCTCATTTGAACATCGTGAACAAGGTGGATCTTGCAAAACCAAGTAAAACTTTCAAATTAATTTTAAAAAGTCTTATCGAAATTGTTCTTTGCACATGTTCCAGATAGAGGAATTTGTAACATCAGTTAACCAAGAGAGAGGCAGAGATGTATGGAGGATTGGTGAAGGCACCAAGAATTCTTGCAGACATTTTGAAGTCATTGGCTCCTGCAGTAATGTTGACACTGGTTTTAGTATAAAGAAAACGTGGAAGATTAGTTTCCTTCTTCATTTTGCTCTTTCTTAAATATTACTCATAATTGCCTAGAGTTGTTTCGTATAGCCATACAAAATATAGTTACAAACTTTGTTGCTTTTTTATCAAAAACAAAAGTGAAAATGCATTACGAATATTAAACGATTTCAAGTTCACTACACAGATGGAATTTGGGCTTCCGTGATGATCAGAAACTGGACTTGAAGCCATAACCATCGAGGAAGCAAGTGTAACAAGAAGTTTCCACGACGATTGTTACTTTTATTCACCCCATCTAAAAGCTTAAGCATTGAGATGAGATGGTTAACATGAGACAAGATTGTAATAAACACACGTGACCTTTCTCGAACAGCTTAAACTTTTAGATGAGATGGTTAATAGTTACAATCGTCCTGACATTTTAAACAAATATTTGTTATAGATATAAACTTTTTAAATATTTTTCCAGGCGGTGACTTTGTTAGCCACTGTGGAATGTTTTCGAAACAGCTTGTGAATCCACGACCACTACTCCGTTGGCCGTCGTGGAATGTTATCTTGACAATTCAACTCTAGTCATTATTTAGAATGTTTAAGAAAAATAAAAAGGTAACACTTCCTTAGAAGCACAGAATGCTAAATTTTATGTTCTTTTCTGAAAGCTGTCACCCCCTTTTGGAAATTTCTATTTGGTGCATCTGTTCATAAAATGTTGCATGGTTGATTCTGAGTTCAAGAGACTTGGAAATTTTCATGTATGCAGTATTTTTTAAATTCAAAGTAATATTCGATGAGTTGGGCTAGCAAATACACTTAACTTTCTAACTTCAGCAAGATCAATTATTTAGGTTGTACACATTCTTTCCATTACTTCTTTATTCAGGCCGTGATTAAACTTCTAGAGCTGATTGTGAAGGTAAAATAACAACCACAACCCGTAGCAATGCTCTTTGTGCTATGCCAAAGGGACAGAAAGGATGCTGACATAAGATGTGACCGAAAAGGAAAGAGAAACATGGCCAGTGTATATGTCGATGGAGAGTTACCAGCCTCTTCTTCTTCCGAGCAAAAAGAAAATGCAAAGCTTCATGCAGACAAGGCTGATGTTAATGAGTTTCCGTGTACAACTAGTGAAATAAAATGGATCAACATCATCAATGATGATCTCAATGTGGAAAATGACATTGAAGAAGCAAAACACAAGTTATATGACAGTTGTGGCGAGAAGAAATGGCCTAATCCAGAGTACATGTACGTTTTATAACCTCTCCAAAATTTTTGCTGCTTTGTACATCTCCATTTGTTCATCAGTGCTAGACCTTTCCCTTTAAACTGTTTGAACATGTATTATTTGCAAACTTGACAGATAGTTTGGCCGTGATGTTGAAAAGAAGGATGTATTCTTTGTTAAAGTCGAAACCAAAGAAGGTGAAGAAGGTTCAGTTCTGATAACAGGGAGTGCGAAGCCAAAACTAAGAGATGCACAGAGCGCATAGCTACTAGAATCACTCGCAAGCTACACAAATTGAATCTCACATTAACAAATATAATCTTATTTTGTTTTATTGTTTATTAAGGGTAGAATAGTCTTTTAGTTTTCTTTATTTTAGACTATATACGGTCTCTTTATATTATGTTTTGTATTCACTTTTCATTATGCAAAATTAATGAAACCCTAGTCTCCCTTTTTTCCTTTCTTTCCTTTGAATTGTTTAACATGGTATCAGAGCAGTTTCGATCCTAAACAAATTAACATTTGAATTTCGTTTCCGGCGAACGGCCTTGAGCCGCTCGTCCAGCTACCAATGTTTTTTTCTTTTTTTTATTTTCTTTTCGGATGTATCCCTACAAAGTCGCATCACATTCTGGTGGCCACAACTCAGTTTCTGCAGTTTGTTTGGAGTTTCTTCAGCTTTTGGTAATTTGGAATTTGGTCCAGTCATTTGGAATTTGGTTTAGTATATGTCCAGTTCATCTGGAATTTGGTTTAGTATATGTCCAGTTCATCTGGAATTTGGTTCAGTTCATTTGGAATTTGGTTTGCAGTTTGTAGGTAATCTGAAATTTGTTTTGCATATTTGGCCCAGTTGATGGGATTGCATATTTGGCCCAGTTGATGGGATTGAAAATTTAGTTTACAGTTTGGCCCAGTTTGTGGGATTGGATATATGGTTTGCAGTTTGGCCCAATTGATGGGATTGAAAATTTGGTTTTTTTTGTTCGGTATATTTGGATTTGAAATTTGCATCTGTTTGGATTTGTTGAAATTGTGTGGTTGTGTTGGCTACTTGCAGACATGGGTGTTCATTCGGTTCAGTTCTGTTCATCGTTTTTGGTTTCTTGCAAACTCAGGATGCTAAGTATCGTGAGTTTGAGGGGGGATGTTAACAAATATAATCTTATTTTGTTTTATTGTTTATTAAGGGTAGAATAGTCTTTTAGTTTCCTTTATTTTAGACTATATATAGTCTCTTTATATTAGGTTTTGTATTCACTTTTCATTATGCAGAATTAATGAAACCCTAGCCTCCCTTTTTTCCTTTCTTTCCTTTGAATTGTTTAACAGTTTAACATTACAGTGATGCATTTCTGGGATTGTGATATTTGTAGTTAATATACTAATGAATTCTTAGTCCTGGAGATAGCAATGAGTGACAAGAAGAAACAAATATTTCAAGACTCATCTTCAATTCATCTGCTGCTGAAAATAAGATAAAAATGAAAATTTCCCTCCAAGGTTTTGAATATTCACGTATCTCCCTTATCAACTTCATATGTAATTAACCAAAAATACTCACACAATTGTTCAAAGCTTTCGAGTGGAAATGTGGTTGTCATAGACAATGTAACAATCGAATGGTGCACAAGGTAATAAGTCTTTTTCGACTGCATTTGTTGATGGCAAATATATCGTTCATTTTCGTGCAATGAGATTTCACCTGTCCCCTTTGTGTCTATCTTATTTTTCTCATCAATTGTGTCAACAAATAATAAAATAAAACCATGGTTTTTCAATACCAGGGGCAAGAGTGCATAATTGAATTTTCAATTCTTGTTCATGACCATGTATGAAAACGATCTCTTAATTGTTTGATTAATTTTTTTCTGTGTACCTTTAATTGTATTGACTTGCGTGCTTGGTTTCTTTGGCCTGGCTTGAAAGTAAAGATACAAAAGAACACAAGATTTATAGAGATTAGTCTCAATGTGAGATTACGTCCTCATCTGCTGTTGCATAATTCACTACGATGAAAAAAGAAAAATTATACACCCTATTTTTTCTAACTTTCTCTTTTCGATGACGATACAAAATTTTAATGACGACTCCCTATTAAATAAAATCAGGGCAAAACCGAAATTATAAGTACGAAATTCCTAAATTATTCTTGCTCAGTGATGATTTGCCTCCACAACTTAACACCGACTCTGCACAACGGCACTAATTAAGCTCCACGAAATTAGGGAAGTTTTAGTTATTCTCTTCTAAACTGTATTACATGTCCAATTGGATTAGAACTAGCCACCTACCATGGGGTAGTTTCCATTTGGCTGGTTCGGCTGGTTAAAGAATGAGCGAAAAGATGCTCAGCCGGCAGGAATAGAATGCGTTGTTGTGGGGAAAAAAATGAACTGGCAATTGTTCTATAATGTGAACATCGACATCAAATGTGGTACAGCCTTAAAAATCAAGTTTAATCTAATGTTGTTACCCAAAAGCTTGTTGAAAAAGACAGTAATGAGACGACATTACAAAATATTTCTAGATGCCAATAGACTTATGCCAAGTCGTCTTCGTCCCTGGGGACCAACAAGAGGAGTACAGGCTGTTATTTATTGACTATGCCTTTTGGCCAATTCTTGAGCTCCGAGTCGCCCTCCGAGGACAAACTTTGTGGTCTTAGTTTTTGGGGGCGCTAGTATCTTACTCCCTCCTCTCTTTAATAGCTGCAAAAATTGCTGCCCTCAGTTTTCGGGGCACTAATAGTATATCAAAATCATGCAGCTGAAACTGCAGAAAGATTGCATTGTAATTCTACATGTTGCTTGCGACAATACTTCAAGTAAAAAATTGGTAACTTCATTAGCCATTTACATCTTATGATATCAACAAGAAGAAGAAAATGTGGACTCGAGTTGTTTTTCCTTATACCTACACTTGCCTGATATGTTCTGAGCAACATATTTATACATTTGCCTGATTGCTCGACTCAACATATGAATCCTCACTTACGAGTAAAATTATAGAGTCGAATATCCAACAAGACTAAGAGCTTCGACTAATGTCTCCCCGAAACCTAGCAAGATTGATTCTTACATTTTGACCATTAAGATATGCTTCCTTGCCTAATGGGTCGTGGATGGGATCTGGGATCTGTAATGACTGTATGGTTTCGTCCAAAGACTTTCAAAAGTGAGCTCAACCTTATATCGCAAGTAATGCACGCCCATTGCACGAGCTGGGTTGCCATAATAGGTGGCCCCTGCCCATTCTAGGCCAAGCAGATCAACTTGAACCATGACTGCACCATCAGGCAAGAACAACTCATTTGTTAGGCCAGCACCTTGTGCTGCCACGAATACATTGCACGAGTGTATCAGATGGGCAAATAAGTTCAAATGAAACAACGGGGAAATGATATTTTTCAAAATGAATTAGGGTTTGTGGGGGTAGGTAAATTGAAGATTGTAACTTAATTTAATTTAATATTATTATTAATATTAAAAATTAAATTATCATTGATTTTTGAACAAAAAATCTCCAAATCTAATTTTTGAAATGTTTACTTAAAAAATCCGATTCCACGTAATTTTCACTTTTTTTTAATGAAAAAATTACAAAAAAACCAAGTGTTTAAATATTGATTTTCAAAAATGAGGTTGAAAGTTTAATTATTCAAAATTCAAGTAATAATTTTATATTACAAATTAATTTATATATACACTCCACACCCTATCTACTCATCCAAACCCTAAAATTAACTTCGAAACAGCCTCTCTATTCTCTCCACCTTTACCGTCTCTCTACCTCCATTATCCATCGACAAACACAATGATGATGCAGTAAAAAAGAGTCGTCGTTGCAGCCACTACGATGATGTTGTCGTCGTTGCGCGCTGAGCGACGATGTCGTTGTTGTGATGTCGTTATCACTGCACTCAAACTCGGTGGTCATCGTCGATTCTTGGGCGTTGGTGCTGATTTAGGGCTGTAATGGTATGTCTTTGCCGGGCTCAGAGCACAACGATCATTGTCGACTGGATCTAGTTTTGCGATCGATGGTTGTCTAGTTTTTTTATGAAGATGGTGGTGACATTTTGGATGATGATGGTGGTGGGCATGAGCGACGTTGTTGGTGGTGGAAAATGAGGGAAAATTTTGGAGTAACAGGTGTCAGAGTTTTTTTGGGGTAATTGGTGGTGCTTTGCAAGTGGTGGCGGTGGTGGTGTGGTGAGGTGGAAGTAATGATGTTGGTGGTGGTTGTGGCAGTTACTGATTATTTTGGATCTAATTTTTTGGTAGTGTTTGGGTGGTGATGATTGTGCAGTGTTGGGTGGCGGATCTGTGGTTGCGATGACGTGTGGTCGCAGTGATGAAGGTGGCCGTGGTGGTGGCGAATATGGTGGTGGCGGGATCTGGTTTGGATCCTATTTGTTGCAGGTGGAGGTGTATGTGGAGGTGGTGTGTGGTGTTGGAGCAGGCGTTTGTGGGGGGCGGTGGCGATGTGTGTGATAGTCATGGCGTCGTTTCTAGCGACGATGGTGGTGCATTTTTGTTTGTTGGCGACTATGGTGCTTTTCTGTGGTGGTGGTGTGTTGGTTGTGGCGGTGGTTGTCAACGTTTTTGGTGGAGCAATGGTGGGATAACGTTTGTAACCAATTATTTTGTTAATTTGTGACCAGATATTGGTGGTGGATCGGGATCGGAGGTGTGGCGTTTGGTGTATGTGACCAGCTATTTGGTTTATTGTAACTAACCATTAAATTGTGATCTTAAAATTCGATAATTTGTGATTAAAAAATAATTTGTGACCAACAAATTTGAAAATATGTGACCTATAATTTTTTTGATCTGTGACCAATGAAATAAATTGTGACGTATAAGCTTTTTGATTTGTAACCTCAAAATAATTTATGACCAATTAATTTAATAATATGTGACCAATAAATAAGTTGTGACCTATAATTATGTACATGTGATCATTAATTGTATAATTGTGAATTTATTATATTTAAATAATAATTAAGTTTGAGTTTTGCAAACTTAATGTCTGATTTGTGTACTCTTCCCTCTTGTAATCCCCAACCAGCCGCCCAATCGCTTTCTTCCCAGGAGTCCAAGTGATTTTTAAATTTGATTCCAAATAAAGTCCAAACTAAGGCCCTATTTAAAATAATATTTCTCACCAATGCCTCACTTTTCCCAA